>JAOXNH010000011.1:356166-379405 GCA_028566575.1 Bartramia longicauda | reverse complement strand
TACTGATATGCATTTTAAGATGTTAAGAAGAGGCACACTTTATCACCTGAATCTGTTGAGAATCCCCAAACACAAAATGTAGAAAACATGCATTAGTAGTCACTATAGGATATTCAATCCATATGCTCCTCTTGAGGGCTCAGTTAAGGACAGAGAAGCTTTTTGTGTTGGTTTGGTTTTGTTTATTCTAGATAAAACTTTCGTTAAGAAAAGTAAACCCCACAGCATTAAGGAATTTGTAAGATTAAAGGGAAAAGGAAGTACAATTTTTTGTGCTAATAAAATGCTACTGCCAGAGCATAACCTAAAAATCACTCCCAAAAGCAGCGGTAGGAACTCATGGATGTATTTTCAGGTAATGCAAAACAGTGGGATTCAGTTGAGGCTTCTGGGATCTGACAAAGAAATAATTCTTTATTAACTAGAATTGCTCGTGTTCTTGTTGAGTATCTTACCCAGTAAGTTATGACAGAGAAGCAGCTCGGTAGTGTACTGGCTGTTTGGAAATAAGGAGATCAGAAAACATGAAAAGCCTCTAAAGATCTTATTAGATAACAAAGAACACTCAGGAGCAACAGGCTCTGTCAGAACCATATTACAGCACCTGGAAAGGAAATGTATGCAGAAGAAATAGCAAAATGAGCCTTTTTTGATTTACGCATTTTAACTGTGTGTAACTGCTGCTCTTGTCTTTGGGAAGGGGACTCAACTGACCGTGGAGCCAAGTAGGTATTCTTTATGTATTAACCTCTTTTGAGTTGTTATTGTTTGAATTTTCACTTTTTTTCCTTTTCTTCCTCCTAAAATTCAGGCAGCCACTCCCCCATGATTTAAAGTCACTAATTAGACTTTAATTTAGACTTTCTATGCCTAACTTTTTGGTATGCAATTAAATAATTTGAGTGTAAAAAACATGCTGATCACACTTCTTGGGAGTTGCCAAAGAATTTGGACTCCACAAAGGCAAGTCCTGGCTGCTATAATAATGAATTGCTTTGGGACCTAACATCTATCCACTTACTGAGACATCCTAATAAGATTTCCATCATAATTGTTAGGTTTCAAAGCCAAACTTGGACAGTAGTGAAAGGAACTAAAATTCTCGTGGCTATTGTCATTGATAAGTTCCTAAGAATTTCTGTTCTGTCAGGGTTAGAAAGACAGCACTGAGGGGAGAGAAGAATAATATACAAAAGCATTAAATGTAATCTTATGCAATATTTCTGTACTAGTTTAATCTTACTACATTGTTCAGAGTTTGAGTTAAACTGAATAGGTCAAATGAAGTCAATGGATGTTTGATTCCTGTTTGGTATCTCTTTGCTGTAGGTGTTGAAAAGCATGGAGCAGTGTCTGGTTTATTAGTAGAGCCAACCCATGCAAAATTCAAGGCCTAATGTAGCTCTCTGTAGCAAAGAGACCCAGCAGGATGGTCCTGTCAAATTGGACGTGAAAATTTTTGATATGTGTCATAGCCTTTCCTAAGCTGAACCCTTTTTGATAAGGAAGCATACTAGGTGATTCCCTTCAGTTCCCTGTTTTTATTATAATTCATGTTGCTGATCTTGTTCTGACATTGGTATTTGGAATCACCCTAGTTTCTCCACCTGAGGACAAAGATATTTCATTTTTAAAAAAATCATGGTATCATAATGATTTTTTGGCTACTAAATTATTTTGAGGCCATCTGGTTCCTGAAAAGACATCCCCTTCAGGTTCAAGCAATCTTATTTCATTACTTGTATGCCTTACAAGAAATTCTCAGAGAAGGCTGCTGCTATATATGTAAGTTGAAATTCAGGATTTTGCAGTTGTCAAGTCTTTGTCATTCATATACGTTGCTTGGAATTGGGAATTCAACTCTGAAATTATTTCAAAACAGAAAAAAATAAATCTGAAGGTTTCAGAGTAAGTCTTCTGAAAGATGCACGAGAGAGCAAGGATACCAAATCCTGTGAAAACTTGTCAACATCTTTCAAGTTCTTTCAAAATTCCCATTCTAAGGTATATTTTTCATACCTTGATGTTTGTTGGTATCTTGACCTAAGGAACTACCACTGCACTACAATAAGCTAAGGAAGATTGCAAGAAGATTTTTCCATGGGCATCAGGTTCATAGATCTTGGGGTGTTCTTCCGTCAAATCAGTTTTTTATACTGCGTTATATTAACTGCCCCTGGACATGTGGGACTAACAATATCGCACAGCACATAGATGAGAAAGGTCACAGTTTTTGGAACAGGCACAAGAATTTTTGCTGAACTAAGTACCAATCCTATTCTCTTTCCATTGTCTCCAGACTGGGTTGGAATGTTTTACACCATGTGCAATGTCTAAGCGGGGGAAACCTCCCCCACAACTGAAAGTCCTTGACCTTATCAGATACTCCTGGAGAAGTGGAGACATGCAATTTACATATTTCTGATTGCTTCTCTCCCACTTTCCCATCTTAGAGACAAAAGTCCTTCTTATCTGAGCATTTGTTATGGAAAAGATCAACCTTGTCCCCTACTCCAGCAGCAGTACTTTATTTCTACAAGTAATAATGTTGTTCATTGGAGTAACCTTGCACAACAGTGAAGCAACAAGCTGACTTCTCTTTTCCCTACCACTATTGCTATGGTTTGAACATCTAGCCACATCAGAAGAAGATTTGGGGGAGGGGAGGGAGAGCAAAGGAAATGCAGTTATTCCCTCATGTTTCATGAATATGCAAGACATTCCTTGATAGAAGTGTTATTTTTTGGAATTAAATTGTTGAGAGATTAATTTAACTCTTGGAGTGGCATGCATGAAAGTTCTGTTCTCACTGCGAGTCCCTTATAAAATAAAGAATTCACACACAGGCATGAACTTTGGAAAAAAGAAACTTTGAATCTAGTGGAATTAAAGCTCCTATAAAAAAAACCGCTACTCTAATACATTCTTTCTGACTTTGATCTGGTCTTTTGGAAGTAGCAGCAAGAAATACTGACAAAAAAAATCAGTTACTCATTGATAATGGTAGGAATTGGTCACAGCTGGAGTACACATATGTATTTTATGTGACTTAGCACTCAGGCAAGCTTGCAATAAAATCAAATCCTGCCTAAATAATGTTTTTTTTTTTTACAGACAATCAAAACAGTTCTAACTCAGAAGTCATTGTGATGAAATCAAAGAAAAAGAAAGATGGCAGCATTGGGAAAGCAGCTTGTTTGGCAAGGAATTTCTATACAAAGGACATCAGCTTGGAGATGTCTCCTGATGGGGTCGTATATGAACCAAGTACATCCATTTTGACATCAGAGGGCTTGTACGATACTATTAAGGTGGTTGATATGGTAAAAGACCAAGAGGTGACGTGCACGGCCAAATTCGACAACAAGACAAGTAACAGCACATTGTCAGGTACAATTTTGTGGTACAGCTGCAACTTAGTTCTGGAGGCAGTGTCTTCTAGCACTTGCTATTTCTTCTGTTAGCAAGCATTGCTCTGGGTAACCATCTGAAATGGGAAAGACATCTGGTACTTAAACAGATAGAGCCAAAAGATATTTAAAAGGATCTAAAATAAATTATCCTAACTGTTTAATAACTTGGAGTTACTTTTTTGGGAGGAAAAAAGAGACAATTTTTTTTTTTTGAATGAATGTTCAATTATGACTAAATACTTAACCAGAGAGCAGCAAATTTCCTAGAGCATAGCCTGAAATAGGCTTTCTAAAAACAATAAAAAGTTAAAGTGGTGGTATGGTTTTGGTTTTGGGTTGTTTTGTTTTGTTTTTTGTTTTTTTTTTTTTTCTAAATGATTTTTTATATTTTGGGGAATTGTTTTTGTCATCAGCTCCTCAAATTAATGTTAGAATTAGTGACCGGTCATCTGAGCTTCAGATTGTCCTGCCCACATGTTCCTACGGGAAGGGTCATATGAACATTTTGTTTATTCCTTTTTAAAATCTGGATATAGTTTATAATGCTTTTTCTTTATCATGCTACAGAGGAGGTTGAAGAACAAGTAACAGGGAAGGTTTGCAACACCACAGACACCTCTGTACAAGGTTAGTTACCTAAATAGATTGTAATAGAAGTTATATTACTATGTTGGGGAAAAATGCATGGAAATGTATTTTGTTTGGGTACAGGAATCACAATGCAACATATTCACCAAACACAACCTGCTTTTTAAGGGTAACTAGTTTCACAATAGACACGCAACAGGAAGCTAAATCCAGTCTAGAGAGACATACTCCTCCCCTGTTGTTGCTGTTTCTCTATCATCTTTTCCTTTGCTGCTGTTTCTTTCCCTGAAACTATCACTTGTGGTTTTTTTCCACTTGCTGCCAATATCACAATATCTAAATCTAGACCCTGATCTCTCCTATCTTTTCTTTGTTACTAAGCAGATACCAAAGTGGAGAAAGCAAACATGCTGTCTATGGCTGTGTTGGGTTTGAGAGTCCTGCTGGCAAAAAGTATCGCCTTCAATACACTCATGAGTATCAAGTTGTTTCTTTTCTGAGGTAAGGAAGCACATTGCTTGATCTGTAGAAATACTAGAAGCACATGCCAGGAATGACTGCCTGTCTTTGTGTGTATAGGGGGTATTTAGGTGGTTAGACAACCTCCCTAAAAAGAAAAAAACAACTCAGAAAAATGACTACCCCCCTCCCTCCCAAATGACTAACAAAACGCCCCCTTCTATATCCAAAGCTCAGTTCTTGGTGGTTGGTCCCCAAACTTTTGCAGAAAACTTGCTTTGCGAGAGCGACTCAGGTATTACCAGAAGTGCCTAAGAGATACCTCATTGACTATTTCAAGTGACAGAGTACAAAGCCTGGAGAAAAATCAAGTCAAATAAGGAGTCAAAAGCAAGTGTCCCAAAATGCAAACATGTGAAGTAGTGGGAGGAAAGAGAGGAGGGGGGAAGATTTTAAAATTAAAGTATCCAAAGAGGTACAAAAGACAGTCCAGCCTAAGTTTTGTAAGTCTACCTGCCTTGATCTGACAACTATCCAACAGTGGCATGTAGGCCCAATTGCATTAAATGCATTAAAAAACATACTTTGCTCTTGCAGACAGTGGGGAAGCAAGGCAACAGCAACTGAAGAACCGCAGGAGGAAGTGCGTACCGGCAGCACAATGGGTTAAGCAGCCAGCGTCAAGTGGGCTGACAATAACCATCCAGAACACAACACAGCACCTTCTCCTTAAGACATGTTATACTATCAAATCCTGACAGCTTGTTTATTTAGTTTTAACAATTGTAACTGCTTTTGCTATTTCTTTCTCTCTGTGAACTGAGGAGAGTGTATTTTTCCTCATCCCCCTGCTAAGTAGAAATTGATCGAGGCTTTGCATCCAACCTGCTTCAATAGTTTTGAAAACTCCAGTCCTCACTATAGGTATTTGACTCTGTTAGAAGACGTTTTACAGGCATGTTACATTACTGTCTGTAGAACTGATGTATCACTGCTGAGAGAATTCGGGCACAGTAGATGCTATTTATAGCCTTAATGTTTTTTAGATAGCTTTAATAACAATAATTTTCTAATGTAGATGAGAAGACCTGTGTTGGATCTGAAGTGATTCAATTCATCCAGGTAATGTTGTTGAGCATTTCTTTATTAAACCTGTATTTCCTCTGCAAAGTGTATGGCACATACATTGTAGTAGTAGTTGCTGTAGTAGTGACCAAATTAAAGTTTTTCTAAACCAAAACACTGTGGTTTGTTCTGTGCTTTTTCTTTTGAATTTGGGATGGAGATTGCTGAAATCCAACTGTCCTAATGACCACTGAGATTAGAAATACAGCTTTGATAACCTAGAATTCCTGTTGGCTGGATTTTTCTTTTCTAGACTTTGTACAGGGAAGTGGAAATGCTCTTTGGCACATTACAAAGCTTCAGCAGGGCCATGAATTCTAGACTTAGGGGACTGAAATGAGGTCTGGTCTTTCAGATCATTTTGAAGAGACTCCAGAAAGATACTGTGTATCATTGCAAGAAGAGACATGTCTAAGGAGAAATCAGTTAAGAAGCAGCTTGACATGAGCATGACGAAGGAAAATACACGTATCAGAAGAGAAGAAAACATGCTGTTTTTTCCACTCATTGGTACTAGGAAGAGGCCAACAGGAAATAATATATGGTACTTTGATGGAGTGATAGTTTCCATAGCACCTTGGTTAAGAGTCAAAAGGACCCCAGTACACATATTCCCCAACTCATCTTTCTCTCTCAAGCAACAGGCAGGATGCTGTGGTTAACATTTATGACTAAGTCACACCATGCAAGATTAACTCCCCCTTGTTTTGAAAAACAAGTTAACCACATCCTGAAAGGGAAATAAGGTTTTTCACATACCGACTGAGTTACTGCTGGCTTCAAGACAGCCTCTACAGGTGCACAGTAAAGTCCATTTAGTTAAGCTTTGTCAGCTCAGTCCCTCAGACCCTGCAGAAACCTCAAAGACAACCCTCATCCTATGCAGAAGATAAGAGAAAATTTGCATGGCAAATCCAAAACCAATAAAATGCTTACTTAGTACATTCTACCACCATAATGTAAACCAAGGGGAGCCATTCACTAGTATTTTTATCCTGAAATTCTGATGACAACCTGAACCTTTTTATCTTGCACTCCACACCTTTTCACAGTCTCTCAGGCAAGACACAGACTGGGAGTACCATTTCTATGTCTCTGTGCAAATCAAGGAATGACAATTTCCTTAATAGTCCTTGGTTGTGCCTGAGAGCTTTGACAGAATTAAAATCCTACAACACTGCACAAACCAAAAGGAAGATCTACAAATGTGTGACTAGTGAGGGACAGCATTGACTCATATAGAAATTTGTCAGTCAGATAATCAGTCTCTATTATTTCAAACACCCACTGACATCCATGTAGGACAGTAGAGCTCTCATTTTCATCACAAAGAGATTAATGACCTGAGTGATACCTCCACGGTCAGAGGTTTCACACTTCACTGTGCACCACTGACAGCAGTCTGTGTGGGAACACCTATATGCTCACTAACGCCTTAAACTGTCAGTCACCCAGGCCTCAGTCAAAAAAAGAGAAACTTGTGCCTTTGAGAAAATGGTTTGAAGTCTTCAGCTGTCTAGGTCACGAGAAGGAGGGAATACCCATCTATCAGTCTCTTACCCTGATCTATCACTCACTTACAGTGAGCAGAATTAGTCCCCATTGAATCATAGAATCATAGATTTGCCCAGGTTGGAAGGAACCTTTCAGGTCATTGAGTCCAACTGTCAACCTAACACTGACAAAAACCATCACTAACCCATGTTCCTCAGCACCACTTCTAGACATCTTTTAAATACCATCACAGATGGTGACTCAACCACTTCCCTGGGCAGCTTGTTCCAAGGCTTAACAACCCTTTCAGTGTAAAAATATTTCCTAATATCCATCCTAAACCTCCTTTGGTGCAACTTGAGACCATTTCCTCTTGTCCCATCACTTGTTCCTTGGGAGAAGAGACCAACCCCCACCTCGCTACACCCTCCTTTCAGGGAGCTGTAGAGAGTGAGAAAATCTCCCCTCAGCCTCCCTTTCTCCAGGCTGAACACCTCAAGCTCCCTCAGCCACTTCTCACAAGATTTGTGCTCCAGACCCTTCACCAGCTCTGTTGCCCTTCTCTGGACATGCTCCAGCCCTTCAGTGTCCCAAAACCGGACACAGCACTTGAGGTGGGGACTCACCATGCCCAGAGAGTACTTCTCTCATTCTACTCACCTTACTAATCCTGACACAGATCAGGATGCTGTTGGTCTTCTTGGCTCCCTGGGCACACTGCTGGTTCATATTCAGCCAGCTGTCAACCAACACCCCAGGTCCTTTTCTGCCAGGCAGCTCTCCAGACACTTTTACCCAAACCTGGAACATCCATGGGGTTGTCATGCCCCAAGAGCAGGGCCCGGCCCTTGGCTTTGTTGAATCTCATTCCGTTGGCCTTGGCCCATCCATCCAACCTGTCCAGGTCCCTCTGCAACGCCTTTCTACTCTCAAGCAGGTTGACACCCACACAACTTGGTGTCATCTGTGAACTTAGTGAAGGCACACTCAATCCCTTGGAGCGGGCTAGCCTGGTGTCCAGGCCTGTGGCTCCCCTAAGACTTTATTTCAGGTCAGATTACATGAAATAAGAGGGCTGTGTCACATCCAACCAAAATAATATTTCTGAGTCATGATGCCAAGGATGGATGCTGAAGACAGCCCAGGTATCCTCATACTGTAGCTAAAGAAGGTGCAGTCTGTTTTTCTCACTTTATGTGCAGAAAACTATTTAATTGTCTGTGTCTGGACGCCTTCTGGAGGTAAAGGCAAGAAGCAACTTATGCTGGCTTAGACTAACCTCACTGTACCTAGTGAGGAATTTCGGCATCTAGGCAGCTGCTTTCTTGAGAAGGCAGGTTAATGGGAAAGGCAGTGCTATTTTAGACCATAAGATCTAGCTGGAAGAATCAGATACATGTGCAGACATAAAACTCCTATTCAGCTCTTAAACTTCTAGAAAAATTGTGCTGGATTTATTATTTGAACCATTTCCCCTGACGGGAGCTGCCTACATCTAATTATTTTAGTTTAAGTTAGGAAAGAGACTGTAGCCCCTCTGTTCTATTTTCTGTCATTGTGACTTCCCGATTGCAGCCCACTGGCAGTGGCTTTTCACTTTACAGTTGCAAATCTATAATTTTGAACCAATGCAGAACATGTAGCTTAAGAAAACAGGAGAATATAATTATTTGCAGAAGAAAATCCATAACAGGGAACTTTTGTACAGGCCAATGGTAAGATTGTGTTGGTGTGGCTAATTCCACAGAAGAGGGCAGAGTCTGCAAATCTCCCAGCTGATATGAGCTAAGGAAAAGATTTGTAGAGAAATTGTGTTCCACAGTAAAGACTCATGGAATCATAGAAGGGTTCAGGTTGGAAGGGACCTTAAAGATCATCTTGTTCCAAGCCCCCTGCCACAGTCAGTGACACCTCCCACTAGACCAGGTTGCTCAAATCACCATGCAACCTGGCCTTGAACACCTCCATGGGTGGGGCAGCCAGAGATTCCCTGGGCAACCTGTTCCAGTATCTCACCTCACTCAGAATGAAAAATTTTATACTAATATCTAATCTAAATCTCCCCTCTTTCAGTTTAGAACCATTATCCCTCATTCAATCGCTCTACTCCCTGATAAAGAGTCCCTCCCCCATCTTTCCTGTAGGCCTCCTTTACGTACTGGAAGGATCCTCTGTTAAAATCAGCACCTTGGGATTTATAATTATCCCTAAATGGGAAAAAACAGTGTCCTGTAAGAGATCTGATGATATCAGAATAATTGATGATGATGATAAGCAGAACTCTTTAGTACAAAACATTTTAATAGTACTATCAATATTGACCTACAGATTTAGTTGTGTTCATTTTTGATTGTGTTCAGATAGCCTTTGAAAATGTCCAAGGGTGGAGTCACTATCTCTGGAGATATTCAAAAGCCAGATGGACCTGGACCTCGTCAACCAGCTCCAGATAGTCCTACTCGAGCAGGGAAGACCAGATGACCTATAGAGGTCCCTTCCAGCTTCAATTATTCTGTATTTCTGTGATATTTTTGTCATATATAGAATGTTTGCCTAGACATTTCAAAGATGAAAACCTAGGATAGGAGTACAATTATTTGAATAGCAGAAATAAATTGCACATTAACAGCAGAAATCAGTAAGGAAAAAAAGCAGCTTGTCCTGCCCCATAGTTTCAGATAGAGTGGTCAGGAGCACTAACAGAGTCAAATAAAGCACAAGAAGATAAGCCAGGAGATACTTAACAAAAGACAAGAACGCAGTATGGGACATGAGAAGACAGTGCTAGCATTAACAGCACAAAGGCTTGAATACTGTTCTTTACCATCTGTCACGGTGAGAGGTGGAGGACAACTGAAGCTCAAATAATTTCAGTATTGCTGGTGTGAGGCAGGCTGTAGGGAGTTGAAGCCCACAGTTCTTGAGTAAAGTCCTTTCTGAGCAGCCCCAGGAAAAATGTTACAGGCAACCAGCAGAAACTTGGCTAATGTGGCAATTCAATTTTCCAGAGCCTGAATTCAAAACGAAATTTCTTGAAGACAATGTAAGGTGAGCATTGTCTGATCAGACAGACAAATAGGTGGGGTACCTTTGAAGTGTATAAAAATATTCAGCCTTCAAGGTCTCTTGACATGATTACAAAAAGCAATAACGCTACTACTGGAGCTGTATTACACTGCATTACACCACCTCATGTCTGTTATCCATCCTGTGACAAATGACAAAGCCATTAAAAATATATATGTCTCAGTGACACCTGCTCCCCAAACCTTCCACTGTACATTCCTTTGCCTTGTTGTGATACCTACAGAGAATGGCCCAGCAGGTTATCTGCCCCCTCCTTTGCTTTCGGATTGCAGCAGCCTCAGTTGCTCTTAGTGCGAGTGCGTGGGTGTTTGCATATTCCAGTTTTAAGCCTTAAGCCTGAAGGAGACCTTCTTTTTGAATACGCCTTGCTTGGCCCTCTTCTGAGCACGGTATCTGCTGCTTTTGTCCTTCTTGTAGAAGATCCTACGTGATTTGTTAGCTTTATTTTAAGGTCTGCTATTCAAGTAAAACAGAGTTCATCTATCAGTGTGTTAGTTTAAAAATATTTAAAAAAAAGAGAAAGAAGAGAGGGAATAATTTTCTTTTCTGATTTTTTTTTTTTAAATACTTTATCTAGTTACTGAACTTCATTGCTCTTATAGATACTTTCACTTTTGTCAGGAGACCCAGCTGAGGCCAGACAAGGGGACGACAGGATGGGATTGTACAGGGATCTTGTCAGGAAAGGACAGTGTTCAGTTTTGCTGTGAAGAAGGAGAGAGAGGAAGGAGCCTGAGGGCAGAACTGTTCAGAAAAGGCACTTTAGCAATCACTGAGAAGCTACAGCAAACAAATGTTGTGATAGCTTGGATGGGCAACTAAATGTTAGATGTTTGATAGCAGCGATAACAACCCCTTAATTGTCTCATGGATGTGCATATGGGAAATTAAGGTCTGTCCAGTTTAGGACCAGTAGTTATTCAAAGATATAAATGAGAATTTTTATAGCACAGAAAAGTATTCTAAAATCACTAGTAATGACTGTAGTTTGACCTTTCCCTCCTGTCCATCTGACTGCACTGGTTTTGTCTAAGGAAATATTCTTCAAACTTAAGCCTGGCCTAGGATTAAGAACCTGCTCCCAACACTTATGTTTTCAGCATAAGAACAACCTCCAGAGATACGATCACCCAAAGTAGGAGCTTGCTCTTAAGTCCCTCCAAACAGTATTCTCTCTCCACCCAGTGTTAAAGCCTGGAAACAGCTGCTGTGAACACCTGTCTCTATATGCAAATGCTTATATCCAAGGTGCAGAGTTTGTGGACTTCTGTCTTTCTTTCCATGTTCATGGCTCTTCGCAATGATGCATTCCTCCATTCTCATCTCTGGGTTTAAGGATCTCTCAAGCAGGTCTGAGCCATGGTAAGTCACACAACAAAAGTACCTGCCTCGGGGCTAGCAAATATTCATCTTTGTAGGTAAAGGTCATACACGTGTCAGACTCGGGGTTCGAATGCCTTGATCATTGTGAGTATTTCCTCACCTCTTCTGTGAATTGCTGTTGGGTTGAGGGATTTTTTATTTGTTTGTTTGCTTGCTTAAGTTTCTGATTCACACCCTTTCTCCTTTTAATGTGAGGCTGTGGTGGGCCTCACAGATACAGCATGCTATCTAACACCTGTGTGCCACTTCTTGCTGAGCAGTCAAAATGGTGATAGCTCTCTCTTGTGGCAAAGAATATTAAAGCATGCTAAGTGAATATACATCTTTCTAAAATGTTATATGGAAAAATGTAATGAAGAACAAGGAAAACTGAATAGTAGGTAGAATATTTTGCATTTTATCTCATATTTTTATTTATACATGTCTTTATTCTTTCAGCCTATACATTTCTTGTTTCTGCAGAAATGTATGGGAATGTCCCAAGCAAGATTAAATAACTAAGGGTTCAGTGCCTAGCCTCCCACAAGGCACAAAGGATGGTAAAGCTTCATAGCCTGAAAGGCTCTGACAGGACAAGGCAGGACTCCCAGTCTCATTCCTTTAGTGTCTGAGCTTTCTCAGATCCAAGAGTGTCACAAAAAAGAGCAGTTCAGGAACAGTATCAACATTTCTGTGTAGGCTGCCAGAGAAAAGTGCTTAGACCAGCCTCAAAAGACACACAGGATTTTGTATCGTCTGGCAAAGTGTTACAACAGAAATGAATTCTTCAACCATAAGTAAAAGAAAAAAAAAACCGGAACAGCTCTTTGAACCCGTTTTGAACTCAGCCCCATGAACATGCGCACATCAAAGATTCAGTCTTACCCTTGCAGAAAACCATGTTTCTAACTTTTTTTTTCAGGCAATGTTCCACTGTCATCTACGGCTAGAATACTTCTCATCCTCAAATCTTTAAGCTCCTTATGTGCACAGCACATTAGCCTGACTTGGTGTTTATTTATCTTCTGCAAGGGTTGCATTTGGAATGAAGAGCATACGTATACTGAAAAGGCTACTCAAAGCAAACCCCAAAATTTCTAGGAGCTTTAGTTTTGTAAAAGTAATGAAAATATGTGAAATGAAGTGAAAAATCACCACCCTCCCTTTTAAAATCAAATTCCATCAGTATATTCTTTTCAATTTAAACTTTATAATTGAGATGGTAAACCAGGCTTTATTTCACTTTCTGATCATATAACCTTTTATAGATATGTTTTAGAAGATAAACTGATGGCTTTCCTGGTATTGCAATTACCAAATTGCATGAGAATGGTAAATGTTAAATAGCTTTTTGTACAGGTGAATCCTTCTGTTGTCTTATAAAGCATTAAATGTACAATATAGAAAAGATATTCCTGCATTCTGCTGGGAATAATCTGTCCTGTCTGTTCTGTTTCTCAAAAATATTAAAAAGTTCCTAATGAAATCAGACATATTGATGTAAACTGAATTTCTTTCCTTGATCTCTCCTGCTACCTGCTGGTCAAAGTGTTTATTGTTCTCACAATAATTTGATTTGATGAAACCCAGTAAATAGGTCAAATAAAAAAAAAAAAAAGAAAAAAAAACACCAAAAAAACCAAACACCAAACCCACGTAATAGGTGTTGTCTCTGCACATACCACAAATTAAACCTCTTTGCTCGTTGTTTGCATTCTTGCCTTGCCAGCAGGTACAGATGAAAACCCTTGCTATGTGATATAGAGGCTTTAGAAAGTCCAGTACCAGAAATACACAGGTGAAAAGAGATGAACAGTTGAGCTGACATTCAAAGAAGCTTCATTCGGAGATATAAGATAAAACAGTTGTACAGTTGTGATTTGTAACAGAAGAAATGGAGTAGAATATGGGAAACTCAGGTTTTGAAATTCATTAGTATTTCTAAGCGAGCTTTAAATTGTAAGTTATTCAAGAAACTCAGTGATAGAATGTCCTAGGCTGGAGGAAAGGTGTCTTGCTGGGATTAAGAGATGTGTTTGTGCCTTGGAAAGCTGTTATGTCTAAAGCAGGCTGGGGTCTTCCAAAGGTATGGATGTCTTGCTGAACAAGGAGGAAGTCTGAAACAGCAAGGAATGCAGGACAAACTTGTAGAAGAGGCTGATAAGAAGATGGATGAGTACAAGTGCCAAAGTGTCTGGGTTCCTGAGATAAAGGAATTGTAGGGCAGGTTGTTGCATCTAGGAGGGCTACAGATGAGATGCACTCAGGAGCTGGCTTCTTCTGGTAAGGGTCTCTGCTACTCTGAATGGTGAGGTTTTCTGCAGAGTGGTTTCTTGCTGTGGAAGGACCAAGCCATGTCAGTTCCATCAGGTCCTGCCTATGGACCTGGCTGTTTCTGGAATAAGGTAAGTCTGCTGTTGGCCAGGAATTTTGCATGTCACAAACCTGTGTATATAATACTTCTTTAATTTTATCAGTCTCTGAATTCAGGGTGCTATTCATTGGAATCCTTCTCTTCATCACGTATACTGCAGTCACAGTAAGAACTATACTGAGGGGTGTGCTCTTGAACAGAGTAATCGGGTCTAGCGGCACAGTCAACCAAGGTGAGGGCAGATGTTAAAGGACTGGCCTTAGAGAAGGTCACTTGCTACAGGACTCCAATAAAATGACTTGTCCTTTGGTGTCCACTATGCATGAAATAGGAGAAAGAAATTAAATTTCTTAAAACTTCTTATGCACCCAAATGCTGCAGGGACTTTGAGGAGGATGGGATGACTTAAACAGAAAGACAGAATTAGTCTGTTCTTGCTTTTAATTCTATTTCATTATATATTTTATAACAGCCTCAGTGAGAGAGTTTCCAGTGGTTGAACAAGTTTGTATATTTGGAACTCTGGGGAGATGTTTAAAACTGCTGAGTGATTTGATCTGCTGCTTTCCATCCTATAATGAACTGGACAATTTTTCCTCCCTACATCTCAGCCAGCTTTTAGTTGAAAATCTTTGACTTTAGTAAGGATTGCACATACAGAGCATCTTGGAAATCTAACGATTTTGTATATAAATCATTTTTGCATGGGCAGACACAAAAGTTTTCCACTACAAAACATAATTTGGATAATAGTAATTCCTTCCTCCTTCTCTTTCTCCTTCCCTCCTTTATTTCCTTTTCTCCTTCTTTTCCTCCTTCCTCACTATCTTGTACAGTATTTTTGGAACCTGGGAATGGCACTCAAGGAAAATTCCCAAATATAAATTGTGCTATAGCTGATTTACAGATAAAAATTGATCTGGATGTGGTAACAAGGGATTTTTTTCAGGTTTTTTTTGTTTTGTTTTTTTTTTTTTTTTTTTGTGAAGTAGCGTTATGCTGTGATGTCAGGAGTCGAAAGGGAATTTACTGCTGCACAGAAATGACATATACTCTTCAATTCAGCAAATATAGCTCTGAGTAAAAACACAATCCCTACTGTGTTTGCTACCCAAGAAAAAAATCTGATCAGCTAATGATCCTAATATTTTTATTCTTTCATTTGCTGCAAGTGAGTGTGCTTGAGACTGCTTGACTGGAGTGGAACTGATTGGCTAAGCTATTCTGGAAAAGATGCCCAGATTTTTCTTCAGCTGATCCTGAATATCCATTCAAAATGGTTTTCTTCTTTATACAGTGTGACACAGAAAGAAAGATTACATTCATGAGAAAAGTGGAAGTTTTAGAATAAATGTTCTTTTTTGCTCTAAAGAAAACCTGTACATATTCTGTTATTTTAGAAGAGTTACTGCAGAATTACTTAGTTCATCTTACTTAGTACATCTTACTTAGATGCTGTTCATTTTAATAGATTTTTCATTGCTTTGAATATTTAATCCCTGTGTATAATTGCAAATTGTTTTAAAATAAATATTATCAATACTTCTATATGATAAGGAATAGTTAAAATTCATAATTTGCAATGAAAAGACCTTACATTTCAGGAGAGTATGGAAGTCAAGTTTTTGTAAAGGGCTGAGCTGCTGTGGGTACAACCATGGAGAAGTTCATGTTCGTGCGTGGAATACATCTAACCGTCCATTCAGGTAAGCTGCTCATTTTTAGCTAGGGAAATATAAGGCTGGTATTTCCAAGGATCTTGGGCCAGTTTAATATTCCCAAATGTGAAAACTTTGACAGGAGCACAAATCACTTCCCTGCCAACTTTAACAGCCAGTTTTGTGAAGTAAAAGGAAGGTAATTGGTAAAATCCTGCTTACAGTAGGTTCTTTCAAAGTTATTGTCTAATATGGCAATGAAGCAGCTTCCCAGAGGTGACATTCAGGACAGAAAGAGCAGTCAGGTAAGAATGATTGGGAAACATCACTGCAAATAGATGGATATGAGCAAAATAGGTCATATTATTCCCTGTGCATTTAAATGAACTTAAATGAAAATAAAATTAAATTAGTGAGCCCTGTGTATTATTTTCCAAGGCCAGTATCAACTGAGATCTTTGCTACTAAATCATGTGTTTTCACTTTTATGTCATTCTGTAAATGCAGGCCTGCTTTCTGACTGGACAAGCTGTGATTGCCAATCCAGTCTTACATTAGAAAGGGTTTGAAAGCCACTGCCTGTTTATAGACAGAAACACAATGTAGGATGGTTTGTCCTCAGGGAAAGGATTTGAAGTTATATTTGAGAAAGGTAAAATTGGGAATCAAATCCTACAATACTTCTTTTCTGTACAGCAGCAACTTGAAAACACTGGAAATAGTGCATGAAATGAAAAAATAATTAGATGTTTCAGTCTGCTCTGGAGTTTGGTGGGTTTTTTTTTGTTTTGTTGTTGTGTTTTTAATTCAAATGACTTTTGGTGGAGCTTTCTATACTAGTGAAAACACTTGCAGTAAATAAAAAATTATTTTTGTGAATTTTTGACAAGAATTTCTGATTTTTTCCCCTGTTTTTATTTTTTTTTTCCTAAAAGACAGGTTATTTATTCTTAAATATGAGAAATGCATGACATAAATCCATCTTATCTGGCATATTCATCTTAAAATGCAACTTGAAGATAACTATACAGATATCTATATATTGTTGTCTAGAAACACTAAGAGAGTTCATATATAGTTCAGGGGTTTTTACCCTTATTTATTATATCTCACATTTTTATTTGCTTCTTGGATATCTTATAAAATTAGTTCCTGCAAAATCCCTGAAAACTATTACTTAAAAACGTTATTTTTATTTGTTGCTGAGAGTCATAAATTCTAGGCCACTGATTTTGACAGCACTGTTTGTAAATTGTCTGGGGTGTTAATGATGCAAACATTATTTATAAAGAAAAGAGTCTGTAAGTACTCAAACCCCAATAAAGTAAATGTTGCACTGATGTAAGAGAAGTGACTGAGTTTTGTGAGCAAATAAAAGGAGCTCACAGGGGCAATCTCTAGATGGTTTATGTTAGTTTTTATCTAGCAACACAAAGAGATTATTCCCTATATATTTCAGTAGAAAATCACAATGAGTAGGAAAGATCACTGAGTACTAGGAAATGGCCTTCACCTGCTATTTACAACCCTAGCTGCTTGAAAGCTTTGCTATGGTGGACAAACCATGTGCAGACTCCAGCTTGGAGGTCAACTAGTTTGGAATTTAAGCTTAGTTTTATTAAGACACAACTGCATAGGAAAGAAAAAAAATGTACACCAGGCTTTGGTCAAAGTGTCTGTTTTAAAGATATTAAGCTGTAACACTTATTATAGGATTTCAATAAGCCTCTGATGGATCTGAAGATGCTTTAGAAAAGCTGATGAAGTTTGGGAATAGATTTAAAGTGTTCCACAGCTGACAAAGGATAATTTTATACCATTTCCTCGAACCCTCCCTGGTATTGAATAGTTAAAATAATGTATGAGGTGCTGGCTGTTTTGTAAATATTTTCATGGTGGCATAACATTGAACGGTCCATGTCAAGACACATATTCAGAAGTGGATATATTTGCATGTTCTTTCCAGTAATTCCGAATAGGGAAAACATCTCCATGAAATCTGTTGGTTTACAGGTAAACTAGACAAACAGGATCAGTACTTGTTCTCACTACTTCAGCAGCTGTGATCCAGTGCCCTCTTAATTCAACGTGAACACTGCTTTTAACATACTTCCAGTGCTTAAATTCTCAACATCACTATAGCAGACCATACACCTCTATAGGGTGCCCATCACAGTAGAAAATTCTGTACTTTTGTAGTTTTACAGTGAAAGTCTAATACATTATTCTGAGAAAGAAAGTGGTGGGGGAAAAAGCATGTAGTTGTCTCAAACAATTTTTCTAGATTAAGATCATGGAAGAAATATTCTGAATTTGCCTTAAAGAACAGGGCATGTTTTGCACCGGGTGGAAACAAGTAATTCTCCTTGCTTAAGTTGTGAGAACTCAGCAAGTTTAAAGTTCAGATTATTGTAGCTTCTTAGGTTTTTGTAAGGTTTCTTACAGTTGTGATATATCCATTTTGGGAAAATATTTCTGGTCAAGGAGCAGCCTAACAATAAATTCAAGTGAGTCTGAAGAACACTAAAGAACCCAAACATTCTAAAGCAACTACTGAGTAGTACAAGGTTGCCTGGAATTGGGTGGCTTCCACAAGTTTTTAAATCTGAGTTCTGAATGGCATTTTGAAGTGCTTTGGTAAAAACGTCCATGGCAGGGGGAATGCTGGAAGTGCCAATGCACTTAGCTTTGTCACAAAGAAGAAGAAAAAAAACACCCATTGGAAGAAAGAATTATCTGAGTGTCTTCCACTATTATGTTTGCATTTAAGTTTTCCAGTTTACTGATGTATGTCATGTGTGGAGAAGTAAGAGATAATACTGAATTTTGGGTTGGGGCTGCAGTGCCAGTTTTTAGGAATCTGTGCATCTATTGGAATGAAAATAGAGGCAGAAAGTGAGACCAAGTTGCTCTGTAGAGTGCCTGTCTTTAATTTCAGTTATAAAGGAAGATTATGGAAGTGTTTGTGGGGTTGGTTTTTTTCCCCCCAAAACTCGGAATGTGAGAACAGTGGCAGATTCCTATCTTAGAGAGGAATAAATCCTTAAGGCTTGGTCGTCATTTTGTTGCTCATTGGAGGATGGCAGGCATTTGAGAAAAAAAGGCCAAAGTGAAGAAATATCGTTGTTGTGTTTAGGCTCTGTTGGATGAGGAGTTTAGACAGTTGATGTGAGGTGCCTCAATTGTGCAGGCCTGTGTAAGCACTCACTGGGGTGGATGGAAGAAGTGCTATAGAAAAATTTCCACTCCTTTCTTGTTTTCTTATCCATCTTCATGGTTACAGTTAATTATTCTGACTTCTACAGTTGCTGTTATCATAGAAGAATCCAACTACAATCTCCTCTGTGCTAGATATGAGCTGGGCTGGTGAGATAGGTTCCCACAGCAGTGGGATTCACAGTAGCGAATTGTCGTGAGAATTTTTACTAGGGTTTTTATCTAGGAAGCTTGAGAAGAAACACTCTAGGAAATCTATGCATGCACATCAAAGTTAAAAAACTCCTTTGAGTCAAAAGCTACTGTCAGCATTTTTGGTAAAGCTCTTTGTCACAGTGAAACTCCTTGGGTGCCTACGAAAAGCTGAGTTTTGGAAAGGGGACAAGGCTGTCTGTTCATCCAAGTAAGTGCCAGAAATAGACATCTGAAAAACTGAGCTTGATGATTCTGTGATGAGCTTTGGCATTTAGAGTTTTAAATCCAGGTTGTGGATCAAAGATCCACATTTTTGTGGATCAAAACTTTCCATGGCTTGGATTTTGTAACACTCTGCTATTATGTAACTTTGGAGGTGACAATCAAGAGCTTAAATGTGGAAAGCCATGTAAGCCTAAGAGAAATGTGAAAGGCCTTAGAAGGCAAGTGCCTGTGTTGCTGAGGATTGCATACACACAGATGTGGGCCACTGATGTCCAATACTGGTTCCCTGTAGAGTTTAACTGAAGATTTGGGTCATTGTTTTTTAATAAGTTTCCAGAATGGGAATGGGGAATGACATGTGAGTATTTATATTTCAATATTCAAAGAAATTTGCCTTTTAATTTACATATAGCTTAGATTTTAAAAGTCCTGGAATATCAAAGGTTGTTAAGAATTTATGAATGTCCTTGCCTGGGGCCCTTGATCACCGAAATCTATTGATGAAAACTATTTTTCTTTAGTTTCTCTATTATTTCTCTTAGTGTTGTGGCAACCAACATTTTCAATGTTCAGAAAATATTAGTATGCACGGATTTTTGTCCAAGGCAGACAATCAGATCTTTGATGGGGCAGATAAGACTGTTTTCTAGAAGTATCTACTTTTATCCACTTCCAGATGACTTCCAAAAGTCAGACAAAAAGCAGGTTTCATCTCACCTTTGATAGCTCAATACTATGGATGAGACTATTCCTGCCTGTGTGATTGGATATGACACAATCCTTTAAGAAGCAATGTGCTCCAGCATGTTTTGGCAATGTTCACAGGGAGCAACATCCTTTGGATTTTAAGCCAGAGCTGATCATATGTTTGCCAGCAAACAAGGTACCAGTAAAAACTAAGTTCATTAAAGCTTTTGCTGCATATACTGCTTATACTATTGTTCTGAATTCTTCCTGCAACTGGTAATTCACCGTCAGGAATGGAAATAAACTGATGGTAAAACCGGGTGGTTTTCCTAATGAAGAATTGCCTTGTAAATGTTTTTATGGTTGAAAGTAGATGTATAGATAAGATGGAGCAATAATTATTGCTTGGTGAAAGAAATAAATTTCCAACTTAAAGTGGAAAGAAAAGAAAGGGACACATATAATTATATGTAACGGGTTGAGGGCAATGTCTTTAATTAAGCCATGAGTCTCATTCAATAATAAACAATGGATNNNATCATTTAATATTCCCAATTGCATTTAGTTGACTTCTCTTCCAGGAAAGGAGGGATTAAGAAGGCAAATATTTTTCTCTGAATGGTTTTTGTAAAGCATTTGCTGGCTGTGTGAATACAGGAAACTTTGGTAAATTAACATTTGGACAAGGAACAAGAATTGTCATAATACCAAGTAAGTGAGAATTGAAGAATTTCATGTATAAACATAACCCAACTTCCATTTCCAAGATTCAGCTACTCATACAAACTCAGTTTTGCTAATTACACTTCCATGTGCTGTTTTTCAAAGCATTTCATTTGTTTGAATGTTTAGGAAATCTTGCCTCTATTCTGAGGCAAGCCTGAAAAATCTTTCAATATTGATTTTTCTTATGCCAATCCCATGGCCTTCCCAAATATACTGTGCTGCAAGGGCAGTCGTGTGGAATGATTCAGACAAATCTTTTTTATTCTTTTAAAATTAATATGTTGGCACAGTAATGGTTGCAAGAAATGTTGCAAAGCTAAATACTGTCCTCTTTTCAAATCTGTGCTTCATCTGAAATATCTTAAATAGAAAAAAAAAACAGTGAAATGTAAAACTTGTTTGCTTTTACAGACCCAAAATATATACTGATGTGGACAGTAAAGTATTAATTAGTGTCATTTGTGATAAGATTTGGTTTACCAAAATTTTAATGAACAAAAGTGAATTTCTGTGGATACAGTCATCAGCACAGCAAGATGCTTTGCTTCATACTGGCTTCTAAAGAATTTGGAAAGGCAATATTTAACTAAAATGCAGTGGTGATTTGGAATACGTTAAATTCTTTCTGTAATGGTTTATGTAAAGTGCCTTGTCACAGTGACTGACCGTTATGAAAAGTTCACTTTTGGTGGAGGAACTCATCTGTTTGTGCTTCCAAGTAAGTCTTCCAGTAAAAATAGTGATCTCAGATTATAGTCTTTCAGCACCTTCAAGATCCAATGAAAGGCCATTTGGTGCAGTTCCTGTGTCCTCAGCAGAGCTGGATGCAGAAATGTTCCTGTGCTTTGTTTATAGATATTTTCTTCCAGAGATTCAGATCGAGTGACGAATTCGGATGCACCCTAGAATTGTCCAGTAGTATAAAGGGGCTGTAAGACACCTAGCTACTAATTTTCTACCTATTTTGAGACTTCAGCAATGCTAGTTCAAAACTGCTGCGTTGTCTGTGCCAGCTAAGCAATTCAGAAGTAATTGGAAGTTTAATGGATCTCCCTTTTAGGCTTAGATATTTGAGCTACTCAAAATGTTATCTGGTTCTACTAGGTTGATTGACTTTATTGTCTATTGGAGACCCATTATAAAATGGTCATTTGTGCTGATGTTGTGAGGCAGATACACCTGAGTAACAGAAAGCAGTAAAATGAACTTTCTTTTCACTTAGAAAGAAATAGGAAGAATCTTTTGCTAATAGGAAAGGAATTTCCAGTTTTCAGTTTTAGTTTAAAGAAAATATCTGAGGAGAAAAGGAAGAAAAACTGTCCAGACAGCATTTCCCCAAAATGTTTTTCTATATATGACTGGTTTGATTTTTCTTTTTTCCATTTTTCCAGTTATTGGTCCATAATGCCAATCTGTAGAGTGTCATTCTTCTTTTGTTGTGACAATCTCAAATACTGCAGGAATGTTACACTCAGTTTTCCTGCCTGTGTTTTGTAGGGATCAGGCTAAATAATCCTAGTAAATCCTGATTCCTGATTTATGATCAGAATGGTATTCTTGTCAGATTTTGCCTTAGATTCATTGGTGAGAAATTGTGGTTCTGCTGAATTCTGTGACAGGCATTTCTTTTTTTCAAAGGGCAGAAAATACTGGTGTGGGATGATGCTGGTAATGAAAAGTGATATGTAGAAAATGATAGGAGGAAACCCTAGGTTTTCTTAGTAAGTGGGCACCGCATCATGTAGGTTAATTCAGCTACAGACTTGACTTGATCCAGATCCTATTCAAAACACAGTGAGTAATTTATGCCCTGATGAGGTATGAAAAGGAGGACTATGTGGGGTTGCATTCATGACATCTTCATTATTGCATTTCTAAAAACCTTACATAAGCAAGTCATTCACTTAAATATATCTGGGACCACAGAGTATATGCAATGAATAGCTGAAATGCGCATATCCATCACAGAAATTCATTAGGAGTATGGTTAATTATTTGACTGCAAGGGCAAGTTCTCTTTCTCTCTCTCCCTTATATTCTAGTCCACATATAAGATCTGAATTCTTAGTAGGGAACAAAGAATGAAGGCTTTTAAGTAAGGGTGCAAGCATTTTCCTGTCCAGGTAGCTTATAGAATGCAAATATTTTAATGAGATTTCAAATATATGCCTAGATATTATTTTTTTTTTGCCAGAGTGAGTAAGTCTGGGATGGGACCATGGTTCATTCCTTTCCAGAAATCATCACAGATCAGGTATTTCCCTGCTTTGTGTACAATTGCAGAGCAGGAAAGTTTTTGCAAAGGCATTAGATGATGTGTGAATTCAGGAACTTCTTATAACAAGTTGCAATTCGGCAAAGGAACAAGGCTCAGCGTTAAACCAAGTAAGTGCATGATCTAAACAAAAGTATCTTGAGAAGTATTAGAGACCCTGATGTTTGGAATTGATAATGACCCTGGGAAGGGAATCTCCTTCAATATCTACTGCTTCTAGGGCTGAAATGATATTGTGGCTGGAACACTGAGTGTAATGACAGAAGCAAGAAAATGCGTTTTTTTGTAAAGTCTGACAGTAATTGCTTATGGAAAGTAGCTGTTATGAGAGGAGTCCATCTTACAGTAATTACAG
>JAOXNH010000011.1:227020-239148 GCA_028566575.1 Bartramia longicauda | reverse complement strand
CTGGGAGGCCACCTGGCTGAGCTTTCACATTTTAGAGGGAATGAGAGCCAAACACATTGGTCCTGATTTTCCAGCTCTTATGACTTTCTTCAATTAAGGTATCACTGCAACTCCATGACTATGAAGTTTGAATCCAATGCTTTGGTGAGGGGCCTCCTTTAGGCATGACTGGACGCATGCCTCAGTAGGGGAGTCAGACCCCTTGCAGTCCCTGGAAAGGCAGACGCCTGCACTATTAAAAGTGGGAAGAAACCTAGAGGTTTCAATGATTAAAGCACTGTGCTGCAACCAGAGGAGTGCAAAAAGGTACGTGAAAAGCCAGGAAGAGTACTTGGCCAAGAGCAGCAGGACCTGCAGTCTCATTTGAAGCTCTGTCTTCTCAGTGTCTCACCTCCACCCTCCACCCAAAGCTACTGACTGCTCCACCACTCACAGGCATTAGCAGTGAAATATTCCCTTCTGATCGCAACCAGGGGAGGAAGGTTCTGCCCCTGCTGTGGATCAGCTGCAGTGCTTTAAAGGGGTCCTGTCCTCAGTCAGTACTTCTAATGACCTTTCAATTCATCTGCCGCAGTGGAAGGATGCGTCTGGATTGACTTTGCTGAAGTTCAGACTTTGAAAGGCCATTTACTTCTGGTGCACTCTACTCCACTCGTGGCAAGGGACAGATGATGTGTCCTCACTTTCATGACAGTTAACCTCCAGTTCGTGCCCAGTTTCTGGTCCACCGAGCACACACAAAGCATGTCTGTACACTCAGCTTGTGCTTTATGGCAAATCAACCAGGTACCTCCAAGCTGAGCTTTCCCTGTGAGGCTCAGAGCCTCAAGGTGGAGTTCCAGGTATTCCTTCAGCTGGTTGGTGTGAATGGGAAGGCTCAGGTTTGTGTCTCTGCTTTTCACAGTTCTTTGTGATTGCCTGAGTGGGTCTTGAGGCCTCAATCACCTCCCACATATCTCCTGACACATCCCAAGAGAGGCAGTACACGTTCTCAGTGCTCATCTACAAAAACATTGCCCTGGGAAGTGGCAACACAAGCAGCTCCACTCTGACTCTTGTGCTGTTTTGAACAGAAAAATATATGGTTGCACAGAACAAGAATTCTATAATGGCACCATCAAGCAGGGCCCGGACGTGCCCCCATCCCACGTACTCAATAGTGCGGTTGCACAGGGCCATCCAAGAGGTCACAAGCCCCTTGCAGCGTATCCTCTCACTTGGGAAGACACAGTTGTTCGGGCCACAGGACCTGGCCAGGAGGAGAGTGAGAAATCAGTTCCAGAGCCAGCCCAGCCAGTCCTCACCCGGGCAGGGACCTACTGGTGTCCCCAGGAATTGGTGGGGCCATGCAGAACATTTGGAAGATCAGTTAAGACTGATTTTGGAACCCTTCTGAGCATGTCACAGAAGCAAGCCAAACTTGATCAGAAATACAGATAGAAGGACTAATATAGAAAGACTATATTGCTTTAAGAACAAGATTGTTTCGAGCTGGCCAGACAGGAGAGAAAACCATCGTGAGTGTCTGTGAAGGTCAGGCTGGAAAACTGCCTGGAGGAGTGTGTGTAGAGAGATGTGGCTGAAGACAGTCACATACCGTGAGAATAAGAGTGCTCACCCTGCTTGTCAAAACAGCTCAGAAACTAGCTCTATATATAGAGCTTTGTGTATGTGAATAAAGTGGGGTGCTGCTTGTGCTTTTTGTGGTGCTGGTGTTTGTGTGGTGCTTGTGCTTCTGCTTTTGCTGCTTCTGCCTCTGCTTCTGCATCTGCTTACTGCATACAATTGCATCCTGATCAACCACCGCAGCACACAGTCTCTTTAGAGTTGCTTGAGTTACCAGACAGGAGAGGAAGTGTTGAGAACACCAGCACTTTGCTAGACACATCAGAATACTGGAGAGGGCTGTGGCTTTGCTCAAGCATTTATTATCATTCAGTGACGCAGCTTGGTGTGGTCAGAAATGTCTCCTCAGCTTGTGTCTGTGCTCCCCAGTCACACAATCTCACACATCACAGAAAGCTATGTGGTTTGCAGTTTTCTGCTTTATCTCTAGATGGGATAGAAATTGTGTGGTTAAAAAGCTTCCAGGAAGTAGATTAACTCCAATTAGATGTCATGCTGGCAGGCTCTAGAAGAATGAAAAGGTGAGGCCTCAGAGAGGCCTCAGTCAGGGATGCTCCCCTTCTCATGGGAGCTGCTTTGAAGAGGACACTCTGACTCTTGTCCCCACCTGAGCTCCAGCTGTTCCTCCATGGCCTGTGCCTGGCCATGTAACCTGCTGATGATGGCCATCAGACTTTCCTCATCATTATGGACTAGAACAGTAGTGCTTGAAGTGTTGACTGTCCGGTAAGTCCTGGGCCTTAGCTGCTTTGCCAGTGATTTCTGATACCTCAAGGGCACCTCTGCCCCTCTGATAAGAAACAGGACCTCTGTCTGGCCTGGTTCAGCTCTCAGTGTTCCTATCAGGGGTCAGGGAAAAAAGAAAAAAAAAAAACAAAACCCCGAAACAAAACCATATTTAGGAGCCAAGGAAGCTCTTGCCAAGGGCCTCCAATGAAATAGGCACTCAAATGGAGATACCTCACTCCTCTCACTGCTGCCTGAGTACTGGGCACTCTGGGTACTCTGAACAAGCTCAGATCTCTCCCACCTTTTTAGGAGATGGTGACAAAAAGCAGAGATTGTGACGTGAACCCCTCGCCAAACCACAGATTAGGGTTTGTAAAAACAAAGGCAGCAAACGACATAAACTGAAAGTGGGCTGAGGTTTCCTGTTCCAGCTCCAAACTTCAGATATATAGATGGCCATTCTGTACCTGTCTCCTGCCTGGCCGTAACAACTGGTTTGGCTCTTCAGGACAGCGGCAGAAGATGCTGCTTCTCCTTCTGCTCACAAGTGCTTTTCCCCTTGTCCCATGGGCTGGGGCTGGTGAGTACAGAGAGATGGGGTTTAGGGGAGGAAATGCAGGGGCAGAAAGGACCACTGAGTAGGAAATCTGTCTGGTACCTGCCTTGTCTTTTCTCATCTCCACTCTCTACACATACCTCTCAGAGGAGACTGTGCCTGAAGCCAATGATGCATTCCAGGTACAGCTGTAGAGCCCTTTGATAGCATTTTAGACACCCAGAGTCAGGTGTG
The DNA here is from genome assembly GCA_028566575.1 of Bartramia longicauda. NCBI lineage: Eukaryota > Metazoa > Chordata > Aves > Charadriiformes > Scolopacidae > Bartramia > Bartramia longicauda. The sequence continues at coordinate 236,003 of JAOXNH010000011.1, read as the reverse complement.
GTCAGTCACCCCCAGAAAGTGTTTTATTTTTCTCTCCATTGCGCACGAGCAATGCTTTGGACAGCCCCAGGAAGGAGAGTTACTGGCATCACTGGCATATGACATCAGAGGATGACCCTCTCCCCTCATCCACCTCTGAACTTGATGGGAAATGGAGGCGTACGCGATATTAACACTTCTCATCTCTCTTCCAGGAAGGATCATTGGTGGGTCAGAAGTTAAGCCCCACTCCTGGCCCTACATGGCTTATTTATCAATTGGGAATTCTAAATGTGGAGGATTCCTGATTCGCTCCGATGCAGTGCTCTCAGCAGCTCACTGTGTGGCTGGAAAAAAGTAAGGCCCATTCTTAACTTGTATGAGGAATTTTTTCAAGTCTCTCACAATCATGAAGAGCTGCAGTCCTGCTCTGGGGTGAAAGAGCACTCTGAGTCTCCTCAGGCATAGCAGGACTCTCTCTGTGAGCCAAGACAGTCCATGTGAGTCGCAGGAACTGTCTGCCAGGGGCTGTGTACCCCTGGGAATAGGAGTCCTCAGCAGTGGTCTCCTGGTTTGTGCTTCCAACCATAGCCCAGAGCTACTTTTGGAGAAGAGAGATCAGTGTGTCCCATTCCCTGCTTCCCTTTTTTCTTCAGAATGGGACACCTCAGTCCTATGTCAGCATGGAGTAAGGGACCCCATGTGGTTGTGGTCAATGCAGCTTGAACATGTTGCTGTTTTCTGGCAGAAACGTGACTGTCACTGTGACCCTGGGAGCCCACGATGTAAAGAAGAGGGAGCAGAGCCAGCAGAAGTTGCGCGTTCGCCACTGGGTCATCCACCCCAAGTATTCAAACTTTACCTCAGGAAATGACATCATGCTGCTGAAGGTATGTCATCTCTGATCCTGGCTGATCAAGGAATCTCCCCCTGCTCATTTCCCCAACTCATTACACTTTTTCCCCTTCCTTTGCCTGTTCTAACCCCATGTTCTCTCTGCTGGACAGCTGGAGCCAAAGGCCAAGCTGACGAAGGAAGTCTCTTATATCTCCTTGTCAAGTCAAAATGAGCGTTTGAAACCAGGAACTAAATGCAAAGTGGCTGGCTGGGGCAGAACATCGAGAACAGGGCCTACGAGTAGTGTGCTGAGGGAGGTGGACCTGGAAGTGAAGTGTGACAATGTGTGTGAGGATCATCTCAAAAACTACTATCGACAAAAGTCTATGATCTGTGCTGGTGATGAGAATGGCAAAAAAGCATTTTTCCAAGTAAGTGTTGTTTTGGGCCCCAAGCTGGTGATGAGGTTGGGACTAGACAGTCAGCTTGGTTCTCAGGTGGGGGACAAATGGGACCAAAATGAACTAGATTCTTCATGATGTGTGGAGGCTTCTCTCAGAGGTCGGAAGCCCAACTCTCAGCAGTGTGTGCCTTCTTTCATGCCTGGGGATATTCTATCCAGCACAACCAATGCTCCACCAGGCTGTGGATCTCGTGTAAATCCTTCGCTATATCCTCCTGACACACTGGGATGGCTTGGATATTTTCACGTCTAAAGTAGGACTAGATTCTTCTTTTCAGGGATGTGAAGGCAGTTTTTCAGTCACAGAGATCATCTTAGAGAAGTAGGCAGCTACAATGGCCTGCAGTGCTGGGTCTGGAGGGAAATGGTCAAACGAGAAAGTTCTTCATGCAGGGCGAGGGAAGAGGGCCAGTTTCTCCCTCAGGGCAGGGGTAGCTGTGCTGGGACATGTCTGACTCCTCCCACTCTTTTAACCTCACAGGGTGATTCTGGCGGCCCATTAGTCTGCAATGGGAAGGCTCATGGCATTGTTTCTTATAGACAAAAAGATTTCATCTTCCCTGAAGTATTTACCAGAGTCTCCTATTTTGTACCATGGATACGTGAAGAGCTGAGGAAGTTTGCGCTCCAAGACCTACCTGACCCTCCCTCCTCTGACTAAAATGCTCAGTGCCCTGTTTCCACAATGCATCAAGCATCTGCTGATGCTCAGTGGCTTCTAGGGGCAGCTGAAATGGAGTCAGAGATGCTCTCCTGGCCTATGCACAGGCTTCTGTGCTAAGGAATATCTCCGTGGCAAGGTAAAAACGCAGGTCCCAAGTACACACAGTTCTCCATTACTCCCTTCCTCCTTTTACTGCTGCCCAACAGCGCTACCTCCTGCTCTGCTTTCTGGTCACCAATAAAAGCATGTTCAAACTTGCCTGTGTGTGCAGCCTTCTTGGGAACATGACTGAACACCTGAGGTCGCGAATACAGAGGCTATGGTAGAGATGGGTAATGAGCTGATACCAACAGGATATTGTGATCTTATTGTGAAGGATGCCAAACAAAAGAAAGCTATTCTGTGTTATTTCCCTTAGCTGCTGTTTATGGCATAAAGCATGTTTAGCACATTTGAGGGCAAAAGTCCACTGGAAGTTACTGAACAGAAAGGAGAAAACAATTACTTTTTCCAGTTCCAGAAGAGTTTTCTAAACTTCCTTTTGCATCATGGCAGAGATACAGACATTTCTGACATCCTGTTGGCAATTCTATGGCATGAATCCTTTCTTGCTAAGCAGACTGTCTTTCAGAAGAAAATTCCCTGAGTGTGTTTACTTCTGTTATTCACAAAGTAACTGGTGGATGACTTGTTTGAAGAGTATGTGGCAATAATGTTACCTGGGCAACTGGTACCTTTTTAGATGTCCCAGGTTATTCCATTCGTCTACAGTTGCTGCTCCAGAAGGTATATGGTACATGGTTTGGGTGGTATGTCACCCAAACCATGATAATTACTCTGATACCCTAAAACACTTCTATGTAAGTAATTTTTGAAACTCAGAAGGGCAATTCCATTCAGACATTCCAGTACATTCAGCTTGCCTTGCAGCTCCTACTGTCAAGGAGCTGAGTCCTGTGGAGCCCCTGCACCATATCTACTAGCCCTGTTCATGTTGTAGTCCAGAGCATCTGAAGTCGCACAAGATGCCAGTAAAAGAGAGCTCTTCCCTTGGAAGTCAGAATGCCTTTCCTGTCCCCAAGGTAAATTTAGGAATCCCCCCCACTAAATTTAGGAAAAGACACCAGGTCTCTCAATCATGAAGGTGTCAGACACAAGTATGGTTATGACAGCAACATGTTTCTTCTCCTGTTCCAAAATCCATTGATCAGGAGCAGTGTTCTTTGACAGATGTGCAGAACAGTCACCATCACGAGTTGTGTCACCTGATAATCTTTTCCCCTCCCAGGTTCTTCCCCTTTATCACTGGCTGCCACTCTTGAATAAAATTCCCACCTTTGCTTACCCTTTCCTCATCAGCCTTGGTTTTTCTACATTTAAAGACTTCTTTGATATTTATGACGTGGTTGCTCTGGTAATTTCTACATTGTTGATTAGTTCTGTTAAGCTCATACTCCCATTTGTTACCAATTCCCATGTTGCTGTTTTGTTAGCGATGCCCTGAGTCAGGCCAGGCTATATTGGGGAGGTCGGACTAGATGACCTTTGGAGGTCCCTTCCGGCCTGGACCAATCTATGAATCTATGAATCTATACACATTATACCCCTTTTTGCTGTCTGCAATGCCTTCTAATTACTCCTGTTCTTGTCTTCTTAGTGTAAGCCAGGAATGGCCATCTGTACACATATCCTAACATCTATTTTCAGATGCCTATACTGGTGCTGAATCAGGTGCTGAATCCAATCACTGATGTCAGATAAGATTATTCCAATCCCAGTTTCCTAAAGCTTAAATAAGATGGGTTCCAGCAAGCATGACATGAATTGCTAAAACCTACAAATGTCACAAATTGGACACATCATTTCTTTAGCAGGAAAAAAAAACCAAAACCAAAACCAGCTTATTTCAGAAAATGTCTACCATTCTTCCCATCTTCACTTTCTGGATTATAGGAGTACCCTATATATAACCAATACACTTTATCCATTGAGGCTTTTATGCATATGGCAGAGACTGATCTATCACACAGTATGTATTACTGAGACTCGTGAGGATCATAGAATGGTTAGAGTTGGAAGGAACCTTAAAGATTGTCGAGTTCCAAGCCAAGTGCCAAGTTCCACGAGCAGGGACATCTCCCACTAGAACAGGTTGCTCAAAGCCTGGCCTTGAACCCCTCCAGGGATGAGGCATCCACGACTTTTCTGGGCAACCTGTTCCAGTGTCTCACCACCCTCACAGCAAAGAATTTCTTCCTGAGATCTCATCTCAATCTCCCTTCATTCAATTTAAAACCATTACTTCTTGTCCTGTCTCTCCACTCCCTGATCAAATGTTCCTCCTCGTCTCTCCTGTAGGCACCCGTTAGGTATTAGTAGGCTCTTATAAGGTCTTCCCAGGGCCTTCTCTTCTCCAGGCTGAACAACCCCAACTCTCTCAGCCTGTCTTCACAGGAGAGGTGCTCCAGCCCCCTGATCATCTTCGTGTCCTCTTCTTGACCTGTTCCAACAGGTCCATGTCTTTCCTGTGTTGAGGACTCCAAAGCTGGACACAATACTACAGGTGAGGTCTCACGAGAGTAGAGTAGAGGGAGAGGATCACCTCCCTTGACCTGCTGGCCATGCTAATTTTGATGCAGCCCAAGATTCAGTTGGCTTTCTGGGCTGGCAGCGCACATTGACAGCTCATGTTGAGCTTCTCATCCTCCAACACCCCCAAGTCCTTCTCCTCAGGGCTGCTCTCCAGCCATTCTCTACCCATCCTTTATTTGTGCCTGGGATTTCCTTGACCCAGGTGCAGGACTCTGCTTGAACTTCATGAGCTTTGCATGGACCCACCTCTTCAGCCTGTCCAGGGCACTCTGGCTGGCATCCCTTCCCTGCAATGTGTCGACCATGCCACACAGCTTGGTGTCATTAGCAAACTTGCTGAGGGTGCACTCCATCCCACTGTCCATGTCTCCAACAAAGATGTTGAACAGCAACAATCGGTCGGTCTGGTCCCAATACCGACCCCTGAGGAACACCACTCATCACTGGCTTCCATTTGGACATTGAGCCATTGACCGCAACCCTTTGAGTGTGGCCATCCAGCCAGCTCCTGATCCACTGAGTGGCCCATCATAGATCCAAAACTTTACAGTTTTGAGACCAGGATGTTATGTGGGACAGTGTCAAACACTGCGCATAAGTCCAGTTAGATGACATTTGTTGCTTCACCAACACCGTAACCCTGTCATAGTCCACCAAATTTGTCAGGCATGATTTGCGCTTGGTGAAGTCATGTTGGCTGTCACCAATCACCTCCTTTTTCCTATGTGCCTTAACAGAGTTTCCAGGAGGAAATTACCCCTACTGTAACATCACCTGCCCCTACATTCCCTCTAATCTTGACCCATAAGCTCTCCATTGGCTCTTCATCCATGCCCATGTGGAGCTCCATGCACTCCAGCTGTTCAGTGACATAGAGGGTAACACCCCTCCTCGTCTCCCCTTTCTGCCCTTCCTGAAGAGTCTGTATCCATCCATTCCAACACTCCAATCATAAGTGCCATCCCACCATGCATCTGTGATGCCAATAAGATCATAGCAGTGGAGGTGTGCACATGTTTCTGTGAGGGATGGAAGGCTCAGGCATTTATTCACAGATAGCTGATGACATTTTTCCCTCTGTCCCATACCTTTCCATCCTCTCTGATTCTATTCCATTGAAGGAAAGAACAGGCTTGTGTGTACAGGTGGCTCCTTAAATAACACAATGATGTTTGCATAAAGCCCTTTGTACTTCCCGCGGACTTGGACTACCCAGTAAGAGAGTGATTTGTGAACTAGCCACCACTATCCAAAATCATTCACCATGGAAAAAAACAAAATCAGAAAGCTTGTGGGAAGAAAAAGAGAGGAGAAAGACCACAAAGTATAATTTATGTTTCAGTAACTTACAATATTACTGACAATTGTTTGAAGGTGGATTGATGAATGGATGAATAGGTGGATGGATGTGTTGGAATAGATATCTGGATGCATGCATGTTTAAGGAGAGACAGGAATGTTATTTGTTTTCTTTCCCCTTCTTGATTCATACAAGAATTCATGCATTCAACATCACCTCAAATTTCTGAGTGTTTAGAAATAATTATACTCCATTTGATGCTTTCCCTAAGGACTCCTGAAACTGTGTGTTCCTCAAACTATAGATGAACGGATCAAGCAGAGGACATACTGAAGTGTTCAAGATGGACACCACCTTGATGAGGTCCAGTCTGTTAGTCTAGGTGGGTGTGAGGTACATGAAGATACTCCTGTCATACGTCATAGGCACCACCATAGACACCACGTGGCAGGTGGAAAAGACTTTCTGTCTGGTAGCCTCAGGGGGAATTTTTACCACAGCAGTAATGGTGTTGATGTAGGATACAGCCGTAAAAGCTAGGCTACCCTGAGGCTGAACACTGCTGAGATTAATTTCATGCACTCTAGGACCTTGGTTTTTCCACATTTGAGCTAAATCTTTGGTGTGCCATCACAGAAAAAAAAAAATTATTAATGATGTTTCAACCACAGAATGACATTTGGAAATACACCGCTGATGGAGAAAGAACAAGGACAGCCCCACCAATCCTGGCAGTAATCACTAGCAGGCTGCAGGCTTGTGAATTCGTAATGGCCACATAGTATAGAGGTTTGCAGATGGCCACAAACCTGTCAAAGAACATTACAGCTAACACGATAAACTCAGTGGTACTTGGCATGAAGTAGAGAAAAGTTGGAGTGAGACAGACCCTTAAAGAAGTTGGGGGTTTTTTTTGCCTAAAGCCAGGGTGGCGAATGTTTTGGGGATGACAGTAGTGGTAAAGCCAATGTCTAAGATGGAGAAGTTCCTGAGAAAGAAGTACATGGAAGTCTGAAGATGATGGTTTATCAGAGTAATGGTGATGATGAGAATTTTACCTGTTAAATTCAAGATGTAGGTGACTAAAACAGGATGGTAAAGGGCACATATTGGAGTTGATCATCATCATTAACACCCAAGAGGATTAACTTCATCACTGTTGTTTGATTCTTCCTCTGTAGCTCCACTACCAAGGTTAAACTAAACCTCCCAACAATACTCCTGGCCCTTGGTGTCAGATTCTTAGTTAAATTCATTTTACACTACTATACCTTACTAAAAATACGGTGCTAAATCTACGTAGGCTATCATACTACTAGTATCTGGCACTTTCAGGAAGGAGTTTGTCCCCTGATGAAATGAACATGTTGATTAGCCTCTGTATTTGCTGAGGGGTGATTTAAAGAACAGAGTCTTTCTCCAGAAACAGAGAGAAGATAGGAGTCTGCTCATCCACCTTCAAGTGTCTTTCCTAGCTACATGACCAAATAATCTATGAACCTTTTTTGAACAACGGGTATAAAAGGCGTTTGTAGGACTTGCTTCATCTCATGTTAAGGTAGATTACATAATTGGCATAATCCTGCATTGTCTATAACTATTCCTTAACCAAAAAAAACCCAAAAAAAGACAAAGATGTAGATTTCAGTTTAAGTGGGAAACCCACTTTCGATAAGTAACTTACAGTTGGACAAATGGGTTGGACCTCTGCTGCTTAAACATAGATGTCTAGTAATATCTTAGGCACCACTGAATATCCAGGACATTGATACAGTGCTGGCAGATTAAATGGGACATCATAAGACATACAAAATGACACTGAGTTATTCTACTGAATTTTAAACATCGACATGAGGATCCACTTGAATTCCTAGACCAATGAGACATCTACAGAGCAGTGGCAGATGCTGTGGAGGACCATTTCCCCTAGGAGACACAATGGGAGGCTGGTCAGGTAACCCTGAGACATTTCAAATGGAACTAGACACCTGTATGTATACAACCGAATCAGATGTTTAATGATGTCAAATGCCCCAGGTGACTAATATATGTGCAAGTTTTGAGCTAGTCACAGCAGGTTTTTCTAATTAGTTGATAACAATAAGCATTGGCAGGGATAACTCATCTCCATCTTAAGCAAGCAGTGAAGATAAGTCTGAAAATTGCCTTCTGGACCTCTCTTGCTCTCTCCACTCACAATACACTGAGCTGAAAGTACTTCCTCAGATTTTGATGCCTGACTTGTGGAGATGAGTAGTCTCTGGACTCTTGTGCAATGATTTTAATTAAAATACTTTAATTCATGCCTATTAAATGAAAGAAATCGGAAGTGCTACTAAAGGTGAGCAAGAATCCTGACATGAATCTATCACCAAATCTTGAGTTATAGCAGAGATAATAACAATAGGAATATTAACATAGAATATTTAAATTGATAAAGTGACTATTTCTAAACTATTTCTATTTTCTAGAAAACCTCTTCTTTTGGGGAGAAGACAATACGCATTGTCTTAATGGACAGGATTTCATCCCCTTCAGGGAGCTGGATCATCCTTCAGATCATTTTTGTTATGGTGCTGTTACAAAGAAAGAGAGAAGTACTCAACATGCAGACTGAGAAAATCAAATATTCCTAGGATGAAGACCTTTTGCTTTATGAATCCTTAGAAATATCTTTCAGATCACATTAGCTAGTTATTATTCTGTCACCTAATCCCTTGACATTGTGTTTTAGCCAAAGAGCACTCCTCCTCCCTCTGAGATGCCGTCTCTTCTGAGGACACTTTCTTATGCACGGGTCTCAGTGTCCTGTCTTGTAAGTGATGAAATCACATCTTATTTTGTGACATTTCAAGTATGTCTCTTTTTCTTAAAATAACCTGTATCCAGGAAAAAATCTTTTACATGTATGCTGGTTAAACGCATGCATAACCTACTTTTCCAAGTCCAGTACATATTACTAAAAGGTTCAACACTAAATGCCTAGAAAAAGAAAATTCTTAATTCAGTGCCATTAACATTGCTTCCCTTTTGCAATTACTTTCAGGGATACCAGCCTAGCAGCCTAGCTTCTTCTCAGAGCTTTTAAGTCATTATATCAGTGCTATTAAATTTGGTTTATTCTTGTTCTCTCCTTTTCCAAGATGAC
>JAOXNH010000011.1:202077-215976 GCA_028566575.1 Bartramia longicauda | reverse complement strand
GAGTGCCAGGATCCTGGGGGGAGCTGGGGAGGGGTGTCACCACTGAGGAAAAAGGGGCTGCACAGTGCCTGTGCTCCTGGCCAAATGCTGGCTCTGGTCCCCTTCTCCTGTGTATGACTAGGCACCCCTTCTCCAGGTCTCATTGGCTGGCAGGCCCCCAAGTCATCATGATTTGGAGCTGCTGGTGTATTACGAAGACCCCGCTGCAGTCAGTGCTGCAGTGGAGAGGGGAGACCCTGAGGCCCCTCCAGGTGAGCGCAGCTGGGGAGGGAACATGGAGGCACTTCTGGGTTGCATGAGGCATGGGGGCACAGGGAGACACTGGGGGTTCTGGGAGGCAAGATATCATTGGACACTGTTACAGGAATGGGAAGTGTTCAGATGGGATAGTTTGGGTCCTGGTGCCCTGGGTGGGGTGCTGGGGAAACTGTGATGAGGTATCATCAGCAGGATGCATACAGGAAGTTCTGTGTTAGGGCTCACTGGGTAGCTGTACTGGAGGCACTGAGTTGGAACACATGGAGCACCGGGCTGTGCAATTGGTGCAGAGTACAGTAGGGTATTGAGGTACTAGTGTGGGGCATCACAGGCTCTGGGATGGTGGAAGCTGAAAGCACAATAAGAATCAGAACCAGGAGGAAGAGGGGGGTCCCTATCTGGTTTTCATCCCACCCTATACCTCCTCCAGGCTCCCTCCTTGGTGACCCTGTGGTGTTGGTGATGCTGGCACCCAACATTCATGAGACAGTGATTGGGCAGCGCCAGTATGGAGAGTTCATCTTCCTCCTGGACACCACTTTCCTTGAGCATGCACAGGTACTCCTTCGGAGCAGAACCAGGATGGGGTGGAGGAGCAGGCTGAGGGTGCGCAGGCCAGGGCAGGCGTGTACAGAAGGACAAAGATGTGAGGGGGGCACTGGTGGGGCCTGAAATGGTCCTGAAATACCTCGTGTGCCCAGGGGACTTCAGGTCACTGGCTCAGGTCATCCAGGGGACCGCAGAGGCTTTAGGAGGACCAGACTATGGGCAAAGCTATCTGTACTCTTCACATCTGCCTCCCAAGACCTGTCTGTGGTGTTTTTCCACAGGACTCCCTGCTCTTTCTTCTCAAAAGCCTGCCCCTTGGCTGTTACTTCAACATCTACTGCTATGAAGAAACCTCTGTGGGCATCTACCCGTGAGCAAACATGCGGCAGGCTGAGTGCTATGGGGTTTGATTAGGTGCTGCGGGGTAGAGCCGGATACTGTGGGGCATGGCTGGGTGCTGTGGGACTGGAATGAGTGCTATGGGACAGGGTTAGATGCTGGGGGGCAGGTGTGCATGCTCTGAAATTGGCTGGTTGGTATGGGGCAAGGTTGGGTGCAGGAGGGCTTGACTAGCTACTGTAGGGCAGGGCTGGATGATGAAGACAGGATCTTTATGGCATTATGGGACAGCAGCTCTTGGGGTTCTGCTGAGCAGAGTCTTGTAGGAACTATTGAAGCCAGGTCTCTTCAAGAACTACTGTGGGGCAGGGACTTGCAGAGGACCCCAGGGCATAGCTGTGGGAAGTGCTATGGGACAGGGTCTCAGGAGCACTTGGGCCAGCACAGGGCAATGTGCTCTCCAACCACGCTGTGCCCTCTGCAGGCAAAGTGTCGAATATACTCAGGACAACCTGACCGAGGCCATGCGGCGCATCCCCTCCACCAGCTCCAGTGTGGGTGACACAAACCTGCTAGAAACCCTCCACTCAGTCTACAACAACACCCCCTGCCCCCGCGGCCATATGCGCCAGGTATCGCTGTAGGGGCGTGGAGGGGTGAAGGGACTGGTGTCCCAGGGGAAAGAGAGGGCACAGGTGTGTGGGTGGAAGGAGCCACCCAAAGTACACAGTGGTCACAAGGGAACAAGAAGAATAGTGTGGGGTGTGGGGGAAATGGAGAGGTGGGTCTATATCTTTGAGGTTTTCTGCCCCTGAGTGGATATCTCTCCCTGGAGTACTGTGTCTACTGGGAGTCTCTCTCCTGGTCCCCTCTCACCATTTCAGGGGGCCTGCTCACCCCATTTTGGGGTCTCTGTGCCAGGGCCCCCATCACTCATGTCCCCTGTCTCTCAGCTCTTCATCTTCATGACTGGACTACCCCCTGACAAGGAAGCCATTGCAGCTGAGGTCTGCCGTCACCGCAACAGCCACCGGTAATGGGGACTCTCCCCCGGGTCCTCCAGTCACCCTTTGGTTGTCCAGTCATTTCTATCCCTGATGAGAGCCCCTGTTCACCAGTTCCCGTCCCAGTCCTTGGGCCCCTCCAGTGTCCCAAAGACCCTTCCCACCCTGTACAGCTCTCCAGTGCCAAGTTCCCATGTGGGAGTCGTTGCTTACTACTCCCACAGCCAAAGCGCCCTTCACAGAGTGAACAGGAAGACTGAGGCACAGGGCTTGTACACCCTGATGTGTCCCCAAGCTCTGATCCAGCCCCACTAGGCCCCCCAGCTCTGCCCCATGTCCCAACTCTCCTCTCCCAGCTCCCTGACTAACGCCAGTTCTAACCCGTTCCTCACTCCCTGCTCTTCTTCGTGCCCTCATGTTCTGCACCCCAGCTTTCTTCTCCTAGATTTATCTCCAGCCTGTGTCCTCCAGCTCTATCCCACATCCTTGCACCCACCTCTGGATTTCATTTCTAACACCTTTCCCTGCTTCCCCCATAGGTGTTTCTCCTTCTGCTTCTCTGAGGACAGCGCTGCCCTGGCTATGGCCCTTGCCAGGGAGACAGGGGGTGAAGCTGCCTACGTCTCCTCTGACAACAGTATGACAGTTGTGGTAGGAGTCCTGGCACGTCCCCCTCTCTTCCCCCAAGTACCCCAGTTCCTGGACTGCCCACACAAACTGCCCTGTGTTCTGGCTGCCCCAGGAACCCAGGCCTTCAGGCTTCCCCTGACTTTACCCCACCATAGCATCCCACCGAGAACCCAGGTGACCCCACTGTAACCCACGGACCTGACTGCACCCAGGGACCCCAGTTGGCACGGGCTTCCCCACACATTCCACTGTCCCCCAGGCAACCCCAACACTGAGGGACATGGGCTGAACCCTGGTGGAGCTGCGATCTGTGCTGTCCTGACCTCTGTCCCCAGGTGTTGAAGTGCCTGAAGCAGGCCCTCAAGCCAGCAGCTGAGGGAGTCTCTCTGAGCTGGACCCTGCCCCATGGCCTGGAGGTTGAGGTACTGGGGGACACCCCTCAGTTCATCTTTCAGGGTCAACACAGACTACTCTATGCCCAGATCCATGGACAGTCACAGGTGAGAGCTGGGACTACAGTCACCCCAGTTACTTCCCAATAGCCTCCCAGTAATCATCTTGTGTCCCCAGTAACCTCCAGTAGCTTCCCATGTGTCCCCAGGATATGACGGTGGCCAAGGGGATCATGACCTTGCAGTACAGCCTGGATGGCCAGGATGTCACTCACAGCCTTGAATTCCCGCTGTGCCCACAGGGAGATGGTCGGTGAGAGCCTGTCCTAAAGGAAGATGCATGCACCCTCCTAATTTCTAACATGGACTCCAGCTGAGAGGGGACCCAAATTGATTACACATTCCTACCTTCCATATACAATCCCAAATCCAAAGAGAACCCAGGTGTCCAAGCACACTCTCCTCCCCTGCTTTGACCCCACAGGGGCAGGACCCAGAAACCTTGGCATTACTTCCAGGTAGACAAGGACCCAGGTGTCCAGGCTTTCCCTCTGTCCATCCTCACCCTTGAATGGAAAGAACCCAGGTGTCAAGGCTCTCTCTCTGTCCACCTTTCCCCAGCATGGAGACAGGTCAGGTGATCAGCCTCACCCCATTCTGTCCCCAGGCTGGCTGGGCATCGTCTGGCTGCAAGACACTTGCTGATGAGGTTGCTACCAGAGGCTGTGAGTGGGTCAGGGGATGAACCAAGGCATCGCGCAGTGGAGATCAGCCTCACTTCAGGGATCATCTGCCCCTTTACCAGCTACGTGGGGATTCGGACACCACAGAGGGTCAGCTGGTACCAAAGTAAGGAAACATACTTGTGGGAAAGAGCTGGTGGGGCAGCTCCACGGGGTGTTCTCCTTCCACTGGCACTGGAACCCCACCCACAGGGCATCACCAGTTTCATGGGGTAGGCCCCATCACCACCAGGTGCTTCTTTCCCATGTGCTTACTTAAGCCCCTTTTCCTGCTTGCTCTTACAGGGCCCCTGGCACTGCTGCCACCCCGCCAGTCACTCATCCCCTGCCAAATCGTTGCGCTTCGTGGCTCCCATAAAGTCTCTTCCTGCTATCCTGTGAGCATCTGGGTCCCACCTGGCTGGCTGACAGCAATGCGTGCCTCATGGCTTGCCCTCTCTCAAGTCACCCATGGCATTGCTGCCCTGCCCCAGCGGGGGGCTTGCTCAAAAGGTATGGAGTCTTGACCCAAATGGGAGATGTAGGGATAATCTAATGTCTTATAGAAGGGTTATGCTGCCATGTCTTGCCCATGGCATGGGAACCAATGAATTTTGCCTTTAACCCTTCCCTTAGTTATCCTTAAACCTGCAATTCCTTCAGCAACTATGAGACCCAGCTCAAGGACATCCAGGGACAGGACAGGGATCATAAATACACATTTGGATAAAATGTGTTGGGGGCATATCAAGAGAAGTCTTGGGACACAGCTGGGAAGGAATGCCTGGAGAAGAGGCAATGATCAGGGTTGGAGACGAGTTAGAGGTATCCAGAAAGGGCTGCAGATTGGTCTGCTTTTGGGACATGCAGGAAGGAGCCAAGACTGCAGATATCTGCCTGAAGAAGAGTAGAGCTAATGTTCTGGAGCATTATTACACAGTGATTTTCCCAACCCTTCTGTTCACATCCCCTCCCACAGCATGTAAACCACCACCACCATCTATTTCATCTCTCAAGTATGTGGATCCCACAGAATTTGTTTTGTCCTCTTCAATTTGTGGGCGATGGTACACCGAAGCCATTGATGAGTGCCAGGAGCTGGTGGCCCTGCAGAATGCAGATGGCTCCTGGGCCCTTACCTCAGGACTGGCTTCTGTGCTGGAAGTCGATGAGAATGAACTCAAGAGAAAGATGCCTGGTGAGGTAAGGGGAAAACCACTTACAGTGGCGGTGTGTCATCCTGGGGAAGTGGGTATCCCTTGGATGGTGGCAACACTGACATCCAAAGGGCAGCCAGAGATGAATGAAGGGATCAGAAACCAGAAGCCACAAAGGAAGGCATGGTAAACAGTGAGGGGGCAGGGAGGATACTCAGCACTGCATGCTAGTCCGAGTCATTGTTCTCCCACAGATCATGGAGCCAAGTATCTGGGCCACAGTGCTGGCTGTGACCTGGCTGCACAGACACGACAAGTGTTACCAAGACATCTGTGAATTGCTGGAGGCCAAGGCTGTGACCTGGTTGTGCAGCCAAGCTGGTGAGTCTTGAGGATCCTTTTCCTGCTGATCCACACAGCACAGCCTCCTCCCTTATCTCTCTAGTGGGAGCTGCCTCACCCCTTTCCAGGACCACAGTTTCCTGGGGGCAAAATGTGAAGGAGGTGAAGGAGTCCTGTGTCCCCATTTTCCTTTCCATCTGTGGACTCTCTCTCCCACCTGACTTCCTTAGTGTCCCTGTCTCCTGTCTCTCCCTGACTGCAGTGTCTCAGCTGGACAAGTGCCTGGAGGCAGCCAACACCCTCTTTGGGAGCAGCGTGGAGCCAAGTGTCTTCAGGCTCTGAGCTCAACATGTCCATTATGCTACAAAGCAGCAGCAGCAGCAGAGCTACAAAGGGCCAGAAAATATATCCTAAATTCACCTACTGTGCTGGGATACCACCATTGCTACCAGTTGGGGTCTTATATTACAGATGAATTCTCACTGCTTATGTCTTATACTAGTTGGGCTGAACCTGTATCACGCTGAACTCCTCGAGAGAAAAGCTCTAGTTCAGAGCCTCTAGCATGTTTGGTTTGGACAGAGGTGGGAGTTGGAAGGAAACATCACATTCCTCAGTGGTTGCACTTCCCATGTTTGGCTTTGGCAAAACAGACTACTGGCCTCCACAAAGATAGCTCTTAGGAACACGGTTTAGTGGTGGACTTGGTAGTGTTGTGTTAACAGTTGGACTTGATGAACTTAAGGGTCTTTTCTAACCTAAGTGATTCTATAATTCTATGGTTTCTGTCCTAATAAGAGAGCCCTGTGCATACCAGGAAAGTGTTTAGAGGTGTCAACAGCAGGCACAGTAGCAGTGACTCCAAATGAAGGACTCCTGCTGCGGCCTACTCGCTGACTTCTTCACTTTACCCCTGTGTCAGGAGCTCCCATATCTGCATTTCCATGTGAAACAATCATTTTGGATGTAAAACTCATCTGCATCAGCCAGAGACCCAGCCCATAATAACGTCCAACAAAACTCATACGCGGCGAGATTGATTTGAAACCTAGTAGCCCATTGCTGGTAGAACTGCAAGAGGTTTTGATCAGCAAATACGCAACGTATGCCCTTCTGCCCCAGCACCCTGAATTCAGAGGTCTCATTCCAAGTTGGCAAAGTTTCTGATCCATCTTCCAATAAACAGTGAATCTTCTGTAAGCCAAAAGGTGTGATGTGGCCTTTATTTCAGTTGGGCCTATGATCCTTCCTTCCAGGGGCCATCTATGAGTCACCAGGAGGGGGCACAAAAAGACATCTCTTCCCAGAGAGCTGTGCATTGTAAATAAGATGCTGCCATTGCTCTTGTAAGAGCACAGATCAGTTCTAGGTTAGCAAGACAAGAGCTGAGAACTTGCCAGGATTTTTCTAGACTCCTTTTAGCTTGAACTTAGTTCAGCTTGATCTTAGTGGTACCAGCTGTAGCAATATTTGCCCAGCAGATAGGTGACTGATTATCTAACTTATCCTGGCTGTAATAGAAAAGTTGTCTGGTGATTAATGTCCAACTTGGTTTTAGCTTCAACTTTTTAACTTCATTGGAGCATGCAACTCTGAAAATAGATGCTGTTCTCCCTTTAAGCTTCACCTCTATTGTCTGGAGCAGACACAGTGCAAATGTCTGAGTGCACTGGCAACCCTGTCCTGCCCTGGGGGTCAGTGGGGAGACAGAGGAGTCACCTTCCTCAGAGATGCAAATGGGATGGGGCTGAGGAATGTGCCCTCCCACACTCCTTGGGGTGTAGAATGAGGAATGCAGGGCATTGGGGACCTCCCATTTTTGAGAGGTGAACTACAGCTGTGATGAAATGCTGGTAGCTCAGTTTACTTCAGCCACCAACAAATGCATTGTTGACCCAGGGAGAGCTTTTGTCTTTTTACCTCCGAGGGACTCCCAAGGGTTGATGGTTGGTCCTCTATGGCGTGGAGGGAATAGCAGACTCTGCTTCTTTCTCCCCATTGACCATTGGCAGGGACTGAAAAGGAAACCTCAATCAGCCACGGCTGCCTAATTCGTAAGGAGTCAATCTCACTGTAGTCTTCTGCAGGATGTGAGCTGAATCCAGAGTTCTGCTGCATCAGTTTGGAAAGGCCTGTGCTTGTTGCCCTACCTCAGTTTCTCTTTTTCTCAGAGAAGGCTGAAATGCTTTGGAGATCTGGGGAGGGACAGCCATAGCCTGTTGAAACAGTTTGCACCTCCTCAGAGCTTTCATCCTCCACAGGGATACACTTATGCAGTGCTCCCTTCCTGAAATCCCAAGGGAGACACTCTCCAGGACACCGATTATTTCCATAACACTAAGAAATGGCATTCAGGTGCTTCAGGCCCAGAGCTCCAACTATGAAGAAAGAGTGAAAGAGCTGAACTTTCTGTTGGCCTTCCTGTGAGGGTTTTCAGAGAGAACAGGGGGGTAAGTGATATGGGGCAGAACAGATGACACCTAGACCTGAGTCTTCGTTCCCAGGCACCATCACAGGAAAGGTCATCACTTTATGCTGAAGATTAGAGGAAAGCGCCAGGCTTCCTGAGGCATATCTGTGGTGTTCTTATTTAACCAGCGGGTCTTTATGTAGTTAAAATGAGAGGCAAAGATGTGTGGTTTAGTTCTGCCTTTTCCTGGATGTCTTTCTCCTGCTTACCCCTTCTGAAATTCCAGAGAGCATGGTCATGGGCATTGAGTTACAGCTGTGCTGTTGCAGTGTTGGACCCAGCCCTGGGACACTTACACACCTAAGCTGAGGTGCTGAAGGAGCTTGGGAAGAATATGGGTCAAGGTAGCCAATACTTCTCACTTCATCTCTCACTGGGATGTTCCACGAAACACTCCCTCTCTCTTTGTAACCTGGGATTTCATCTCAGTCCTTCAGGTTTTTAACACTTCGGTCTCATTCATTTGCCCAGGAGATTTGAAAACTCTTCATTCACCATGTTCACTGGGGAAATTTCTTCCAATTCCACCTGTCATCACCATTTCCAGACACAATTCATCCCAGCCTGGGAGAAAGCTGTATTAGAGTTCGGGTGGGTCTCCTTTTTGAGCAGCACACCCATCCCAGGATTTCTATGGACCACCTAGCTTCTTTCCTTCAGCATATCCATCTCCTGGTAAAGGCTCAAAACTCATGGGGAGGAAATCAGCAGGGACATCACCGTGCTTACCCACAATGTTGGGAAAACCCTAGGATGCAGTCTGGGAAGAGGGTTCTGTTCCTCAAGCACGGACTTTCCCTGAGCGCACATGCAGGCTTGTTAATGGGTATTTACCACAAGCACACACAAGATGCTGCTCCTTCCTCACTTCCCCCTCTGTTCACTCAACCTCTTATTGTCAACACAGCACAGCGCCGCAAAACCACAGCTGAGAGCTCAGAGGTATTCAAAACCTGCAGTGCCAATTCTTCTCCTGACAGAAAAAAGGGCACCTGATATGATACGACATCAGTTGTGTGTTTTCCTCGGTTATTTGGGAGGAAAGCACAAAGCAGTATGAGCCAGTGAGGAAAGGAATTGTGACTACAGGAAGGATATGTGGAGAGATCTGTAATACCATACATAGGCTGTGGGCGTGTGGTTACGATAATCACAGCAATAGCAGGTGCATTTATGTCTGTTGTGTCTGTGTACATTGGCCTGTATGTGACTACAATATAGCTGTGATACGATTAACTCTGACAACTGGCAGTGGATACCTACCAAAAAGCCACACAGTCATGGGCACTGTTAGCAGCGCAGTGTTGTAGTTACAAGGCACATTCAGATGCCTTAGGACAAGCACTCTCAGATCCTTGAGAGCTACCAACCTGCTGAGGTCCACAAGACCTGCATGTTGACCTGTAGCATCCACACTCGAGGCACTGGAGTTTCAAGATCAGCCCATCTGACATAGTGAGCTGGGCTGGAGAAGACCTTTGCCTCCTGTTCTGCACTAGGAGATGCTGGTTTGCTATGATCCCAGTAGGAAAAGCACTCAGACCATGTAAATTATCATTCGAAGTGCTATTTATTAAAGCTGACTCCATAAAGAAAGAGAGGCTAATACAGATAATTTTATGTCCTTTCAGACGCTGGCAACACCAAGATGTGAAGCAGCTTCTCAGGCTGGGGAACAGCACAGGACATGGCTCCCCTGCCTGGAAGGGTCACTGGAGCTACCGGGGGATTTGCTTAGAGGAAAACACCCACACTCATCATTCCTGCTATCCAACAGAAAGGATACCTATGGTAAGGGGTAGTTCATGTTGCCTACATCCAGATGGGGTTAACCACTTTTTGAAGGTACTCTGGGCTTCCAAGTAGGAGCCCACATCAATTTTGGCTAGACATCCACCTTTTCGAGGACATAAATTAGGCTAATATCTCCTGTAAAAGTGTAACTGGTAGAGGGAACATTACCAGTTTATATCGCTATAAATTCTTTAATCTTCCATAGAGTCTTCTGGTATAAAAGACATCACTTTCTCAATTGAAAAAGTAACTGAGAAATGAAACAGCAAAGCTCTTATAAGGATCTCAAACCTCCTGGTTTCTTTAAAATAAATGTTGAAATCAACCAAAAAAAATGCCTCTTATATTACATACTATGTGTATATTCAGGTGTGTATAAATATATGCAGATACACATGTATTATCTCTGTATTTCCTATTTGGTAGCTGGCACCAAATACACTCATGCCAGTCTCCACTAATGCACTCAGTCCATGCAGCACACATACACACGGACAGAGCAACACTACACAGAAAGAGTTAAAACCGGATTAATAAGAAGACAGGACAGACCATGGTGATCAGATGCAGGGCTGACTTCCAAGCACTGACCCACTGTGATTTACACCCCTAATTGTTCACTTCAGTTTACTCCTCCTCAGTTCTCTCCCCTCAAATACTCCTTTGTAACTTCACCCCTTGAATACTCCAGGTCCTCAGTTCCTCTTGTCCCTTTTCTCATCAGTTACAAATTTTCAGGGGAGCCTCTCCAAAGCTGTGCCTGCAGTTTCTTAATGGCCCATCAATTAGCGATTGAAGACTTTTGGTCTCTGACATTGTCTTCATTATCCCTTGTCTACTAGGATTGTGTCCCTCTGTGCTCTTGTTTATCGGGCCCCTCTTGTTTGTTATCATCTTTGCACTGAAAAGGTCCTTGATCAGATAACCCTAATGAAGCAGACCCCCTCATCTTCCACATATCTTTACAGTCAGAACCTCCAGACACTCACATACTTCTTCCTTACCAGCTGCCATCTTTCAGCAACATCTTCACATCTGTCACCTCCCCAGAGATGCTGTGTAATTTCAGATTGAAGTGATTGTTTATCCCACCTTTCAGGTGGTCCTCTCAGATGGAGGACCTGGTCTCAGGCCAGGCACTCCGATGGATCCTCTCAATCAGATCTGGGACAGGGAATTTTTTCTGGTCACCTTTGCACCTGAAAGATGCAAATATTCACTCTGCTACTGATTTATTTGTTCACTCTCCTGGGGAACATGGTCATCATTTCCACTGTGTTTGACCACCAGTTCCACACTTCAAAGTATTCCTTCCTCAGCCACTTGTCCTTCTAAAATATTCTGTTCACCTTGGTGACTTCCTCCAAAATCTTTGTCAGCCTTATCTTGGAAATAAAGGCTTTTTTTAGGCTAATAAAGGCTTCTGAATCCCAACCTTCTTCTCCACCTTCCTGGATAACCTTAAGTTGCTTTCATCCAACCTGAATTGATGTTAGTAGTCATTTCCAACCTGTTGCACTATATTGCAACTCTGAATGGTTGATCATGCTCCATGTTAATCCTTAGCAGCTGAATGATGGCATCTCTACCTACACTCAAACCCACCGTATACCAAGCTACCCTTCTGTACCCAAGAAACTGGACATTTCTTCTGCAAAATTACAGGCTTCTACAGACCTCCAACTAGAGTGGGTGGTGTCATCCAGCTCTGGGGCTCCCAACAGAATAAGGACATGGGTCTGTTGGTGCGAGTCCAGAGGAGGGTCATGAAGATGATCTGGGGGTTGGAGTAGCTTTTCTACGAAGATAGTATGAGGGCTGAGAGAGTTGGGGTTGTTCAGCCTGGAGAAGAGAAGGCTTCAGTGAGACCTTATAGCCCCTTTCAGTCCCTAAAGGGAGCCTACAAGAAATCTGGAAAGGGACTCTTCATCAGGGAGTGGAGCAATAGGATGAGGAGTAATGGTCGTTAACTACCTCTTCTACCTACAAAGGTAGGAAGAAGACCATGGATTTTATATTTTAAACAAAAAGGGGGAGATTTAGATTAGATAGTAGGAAAAATTCTTTGCTGTGAGGGTGGTGAGACCTTGGCCCAGGTGGCCCAGAGAAGCTGTGGCTGCCCCATCCCTGAAGGTTTTCAAGGCCAGGCTGGATAGGGCTTTGAGCAACCTGGTCTGGTGGGAGGTGTCCCTGCCCAGGACAGGCGGTTGGACCTCGAAGATCCAACCCAAACCATTCTATGATTCTATGATTACTTTTTTTTTTTTTTTTCCCCAGAGATTAGTCTGTATATTCATTGGTTGCCTTGTGTTGCAACTAAATATATGTGTATTGACATCAAAGAATTACATGTGTAGATAAATATATGAAGGAATTAGTCAGCACTGTCATGGGAATGTTCAGATGACTGATTAGTCCAGTTTTGAAATTTAAAACAGACCTTCACTAGGTGGACATTCATTAATATTACACATCATCAGTGGTTAGTTTTTAATCATTGTCCTTCGTTGTCACCATCTATTCAATTGTTAACAATGTTATGCCTGTTGGTGTCTGACACAATGAAAGATGCTCTCTTGAATTCAGCAAAGTTATTGCTGCTTTTATGACACTGGTAATAATCCTTTCTCAGCTCCCCCATCCACTGTCTGAGCAGAAAGTCCCAGAAGAAGGAGGACATTTTTTTCACCAAAAGATGGACTCTTGATCCAATATATGTATTTTTTAAAAATGAAGATAGGAAGAATACCATGAATTATATATTTTATTTTTCCGAGTACATTTGGTTAATTTTTACTGTAGATAATTTCTGCTCCTTTTTGACCTTCCCTAAAGATATTTCTGCTCTTGATATTTTTCTCTGTATATCTGGTTTTAAATAAAATGGCAAGACATTTCTCCTAATTGTCATGTTATTATTTTATTTTTTTTATTTCTTGTCAAGGTTAATTTTGGTCAGGAGAAAACTAGACACCGTTATTACCTCTCCTCCCGCCTCAGTATGTTTGTTGAGCTAGCGGAAGACTGGTACAGAAGTGAAACTCTGTTGTGTTTCAGACAGACATATCTGAATTACCCATTCCATCTTCTGCAAAATCAATATTCAGAAATCCTCAAAATAGTCCCAGTAATTTATATATGGACTTTACCCAGGCAAACTAGGGCTCCAGTTCTGATGGCTAGACTCACAGAATACCAATATGACAGACATAATAGTTCTGAATCTGCTCCCACTTCTGTGGAGTGATTTGTTCAGATGAACAAGAAATGGCTTTTACTACACGTCCAGCTTTTCTGTGATCAGGAAAACATCTGTGATGGGCAAAGCTGTACCCACTCACATTTCTTCAATGCCAATGTGTGATACCCACTGAGATGCAACATCCCAAGTTGGGTCTTAGGGCTGGCAAGCAACATAAATAGGTTCAAGATTGTGCTTGATCCATGTGACAAAATTATACAAAAAATTATCTGCATTCAGTAAAACAGGACTTCCCTTCTGAAGCTACTGCTTTCTACAGGGATAGCCTGATTTACCTCTTCCTCTACCTACTATCGTAACACCATCCTGCCTGGCCAACCTACTTGCACATTTTGCAGCAACCATGAAACCTGCATATGTCCCTCAGTACAACTGGGTCCCTGCTAGAGTAGTAACAATGGCAAGACTGGTGAGTTTTTAAATCTACATTATAGTGTCTCCACTAAGAAGTTCATTTCACTAATACTCTCAACTAAGATCCTTCAAAGATCATCTTTGATTTCACCTGGTCCTGAAAGTTCAGGAGCATATATCCTGCTGTGTTTTACGAAGCTCTGAAAATGCTCTATTTAAAGTAGCAATTAGTTAAATGAAGTCCCATTGCAGATATTATGTGAAGCCTGGAACAGAGACACACTTAGTAAATCTCTGAATATTTCCAGTTTCTCTCTAGGATAAATAAATAAATAAATAAATCTGACTACACTCAAACTTTAACCAGAAAGAGTTAAAGAGAAAAAGGAAACGTTTGGGTTTGTGGTTTTCTGAACTGTACTGATACAGAGATGTGAACTGCTCACAATAGAGACTAACATACCCTTCAGCTGACCTGCAGTTTACGACCTGAAAGTGTATTCAGAGGCCCTAGCTAATCAATGAGCTTCTAGAGGGAAGGCATGCCGTCCAGAGGGACCTGGACAGGCTTGAGAGGTGGGCCCATGCAAACCTCATGAAGTTCAACCAGGCCAAGTGCAAGGTCC
>JAOXNH010000011.1:181579-191942 GCA_028566575.1 Bartramia longicauda | reverse complement strand
GAAGGGAAGGGAAGGGAAGGGAAGGGAAGGGAAGGGAAGGGAAGGGAAGGGGAGATTCAAAGTTAAGATTGAAGTTTCAAATGTGAGCAGCAAGAACTGAATGAAATTTCTGCTGCAAGAGACAGCTCTTCCCCTAAAGGCATCCACTCCAATTTGGCAGAGGCAGTAGGCTAGATCAAGCTAATTCTGTCCTATGAATCACACATCCCTTGAAGTTTTCAGCAATTTTTCAGACCTTTTTGGTTAATAATTGATCATCTGCTGGTTCAGGATGCACAGTTCATAGCATTAGACACGTAAGATATGATATGCCTAAATCGGAAGGAGTCACTCTGGTCCCACTTCGCAGACAATGGAGGGAAAGTTTCCCTTCTAAATAGCATTTCATCTGCTATTGTAAATATATCATTGGCTTGTTGCCTCCCATTCCCAACAGAGAGAGCATTAAGTTCTGAACAACCAACTATGACATTTCTAAAATCATCTGAAATCAATCCCACCCATAGGGGAAATGGGGATTTCATGAGAGATTATTTAATCCTGGAGTAAGTAATGTGTCAGAGGTAGCTCAGCTGATCTCCTCTTGGCCACAAAAAATAAAGACACTTTGAGGTCTCTACCTTTTCAGTTGAACCCTATTCAACTAAATTGAAACAACTTTAACCACTTTGCTTCTTCTCTGTGAGATTAGTCTTTGGCAAGTGGCATGAAATCTTTGTGAAGGGCAGGTCAATTCTGTTTATGGTGCTTCAGAGAAAACTTGCCTGACATCCCATGGAATATACCATGTGCTAATGTCACAGCTTATTCAAGATTCAAGAGCGTATTCAAGATGGAGAGCATCTGCATTTAAAATACAATTTAAAATCCGCAGCATAAGCTGACTGTAGGACTCGTCAGCCCAATGCTGTCCCTAATGTGAGAAAACAAAGGAAATTCTTCTAGTGAACTACGCATGATCCATTTTGGAGGCACTGGATGGCAAAACTGATGAAGGCAGGACACTTACTTCAAAATGCTTATTGTGAATACATAAAGCAAATCCAAGGAAGAACAAAGACAAAAACTTGAAGGTCCTCATAGCCACTGGACAAGAATTACACAAGGTGAGAGTTGTTTCTGAGGGGTGTTCTGCATTAGGGAGTAAAACAGTAACCTATCAGTAAACCAATGACTGCTGTGAGATTTATTGACTTTAATTAACAGCTGATGACCAAAATCAATAGTCTAAAACTTTCATAGGGGATCAAAGAGCAGAATTAGGTGGATTCTACTTCGTCTGGATCTAACAAGTTAAGAAGACTATTGTGAATATGTCCCATTGCAAACTACAGGGAATTTTTAATGTCATTCTCTATTCTGTTATGCACTGGGTTCTTTCATTTCTGTGTTAACGGAAGCAGTCAAAGCCAGAAAGATTCTTTTCAAAAATCAGCAGGCCTTTAAATGCCTGAGCACGTTAGGAGTTTCTTTATTGTAATTGTAAATTAAAGTAATCTGTGACTTTCACTTTCATGTTCATGTTATAAAAATCCACCGACAAAAGGCATCTTGTGTGAGTGAAGTTTTGGCAGAAAGAGAAGTCAGATGGAGTCAGTACAAGGCGTGATTGAGTCATGGCAGGGCTGTATGTGCTGTTCTTGCTTTGATGATGTGTCTTTCTCGCTGAGCTGTGGTCTCTTGACCAGGTCCATGTGTGTGCAGTGGAAAAGGGGCTTCCCCACTCTGTCCCCATACATGGATACATTTCTGCTCCACAAATGCATTCTGTGCCTTGAGATTTACCTGTGTAGTCCAGTGATTGGTTGCCCCTTTGGGAAGAGCGGAGAAGTCTGAAGAATGTAGAATTAACGTCAACTTTCTCCTGTGTGGCAGGCTAATTTCTTCTCTCTTCCTGTGCATCAGTTTCCCATTCTGGGCAGAAGAAAACCACAGAGCTACCACGGCGGGCACAGCACTGCATGAATACCACATCAGCATCGCACACACATCAACACCCATCAGGGTAATGAGGCAACGTGACTAATGGAGCAGATGGTACTGAGCTTCCCCCTCTGACTACATTAGTGTTCTCTCTGGGTATCTTTCCCTCTGATTATTCCTTCTTCCTTTGACTGCCTATAGACAATGGATGTTTGGGTTTGCTTTGTTTTGGTTGTTCTTTCTTTGGATTGTGGGTGTTTTGGTGGTCATCTGAACTTTCTCTTCAGTGCAGAAAGCACCTATGGAACCACTTGGGACCACAAATCTGACATGTTGAGGGGAGCCCATGTTCTCAGCAACTAACCATACATCCATAGTGGAGCCAACACTTAAGTACTAACTCCTCATAGGTGTATGCTTGGTCACTATCCCAAACTATGAAATGCAGAGAGCCCTAACATAAGGCACTTTCAGCATGCACAGCCATTGCCTTCTTCCTTTGTTCAGCTAGGCCCGCTATAGAGTTGCATGCTTTGATCCAGTGGCTCTCCAGGGATTCCCGAGAGACTCCTCCCTTCAGCAACTGGCTAAAGCACCGAGATTTTGGTGCAGTGACTACCCCTCCCTCTGACAGTCTGTCCATTTGGATTCCTCCCAGATGAAGCCAAGAGATGGACCAGAACCAGGAAACCACACTCTGCTGTCTGGATTTGTCCTCTCTGGGTTATCCAAACACCCAGAACTGCAGCACTTGCTGTTCTTCATATTCTGCTTCATTTACACCATCACCATCATCGGGAACCTTCTCATCTTCATGGTCACAGTGCACCCCTCCCTCCGCATGCCCATGTACTTCTTCCTCCGGGTCCTGTCCTTCCTGGATATTTCCACAGCATCGATCGTTGTTCCCAAGATGCTGGTAAACTTTCTGTCAGAGGACAGGAGCATTTCCTACATGGGCTGTGCCACACAGCTCTACTGTGTGATTTTTTTAGGAGCCACTGAATGGTATATTTTGGCAGCCATGGCCTATGACCGTTACGTGGCCATATGCAACCCCCTTAGATATGCAATCATCATGAACAACAGAGTTTGTCTTTCCTTGGTTCTGTTGTCATGCTGCAGTGGTAATGTTGTGTCCGTGGTGCAGACAGCTTGGGTGTTTGCATTGTCCTTTTGCGGGACCAGGAAGATTAACTACTTCTTCTGTGATATTCCCCCCCTCATTATGCTCTCCTGCACTGACACCTCTTCATATGAAAAGCAGATCATTATAGCCACAGCACTGGTCATCTTTACACCATTTTGTCTCATTCTGGTATCCTATGCCTGCATCATCTCCAGCACCCTGAAGATTTCCACTGCAGAGGGCAGACACAAGACCTTCTCCACCTGTTCCTCACACCTTACTGTTGTAACACTGTATTATGCAAGTGAGACCTTGATTTATTTACGGCCAAAATCCAGTCATTCACAAGGCACTAAGAAAGTCCTAGCTCTCAGGCACACAGCCATAATTCCCACATTAAATCCCCTAATTTACAGCCTGAGAAATAAGGAAGTGAAAGAAGTACTAATCAAAATTATAGCTGAGCTGAGGAAGATATGAACTTATTCTGCTTGAAAAGAATCATTCTTCTGTTCTATATACTTGTATTTTTTTTGTTTCTTTTATGCTTGAATTTTATTAAACACCCTCATACCTTCAAGAACTTGGAAAATGAATGTATCTCAAACTCCACTTAGAGACTTTGTGCTTCTTCTGTCCAGTATGAGCATATATGAATCTTACTCCTTCAATATTCTTGATATACCACCTTACACTGTCTGATAGAAAATGAGGTTTCAGTCTTTGTTTCCAATAAAAAGAATATTTCATACAGTACAGTCACTGTAGCAGAGACTGCAGTATGTCTTGGACAGGCATCTTGTCACCTGGGCCATAGTGTTAATTTGTATCTTGCATCTCTCTGTTACTATTTCTTTATGCCACATATAAAAATTTTTGAGATGTGCCTGAGAGCTTCATCCAAGCAGTCACAGATAAATGACTGGACCTTGGAGTCATCTATTTTCTGTCATTTGGAAGGGGTGAGGAAACCAGCTCTAGCTTTGTCTGAAAGAGTAGGAAACTGAAGGCAGTCTTCTACCTGACCAAGGTTCATAAGTGCCTGTATGGAAGTGTGACATCTGCCTGTATGTGCCTTTTTATCTGGTATTGCAGAGAACATGGGTCAGATTTCCTAAGGTTCGTCTGTCTCATGTTTTAGCTTAGCACATGGGCATCTTCCTTCTATTTCATCAGCCTCCAGAGACCAAGACTCATCATTTAGTCTTCCAAGAGTGAGTTGGAGAAAATGTGTCATTTGGTAAATGTACTTAAAAAGAAAACCAATCATAATGAGTAAGAAAAACCTCTCATGCGAGCTGTCTTCACTTGAGTGAAGTGTTTTGAGTTTTGCCTGTTGTGTTTTTGGGACAAATATTTAAGACAAGCATGAGTGCAATTGTATGAGCTGCCTTCTCTTGTAATCCAGATGGTGCAACCACCATTTTACCATGATGGACTCTGTCCATCATCTCCAGTGCCAACCTTCTTCCAGGACATCCTGAAGACTGAAAAGCTCCTCAGAACAATGAGATGTCCAATGGCTGTTGAGTGTGAATATTTGTGTGTATGCATGTAGATGTATGCTTGTGTGTATATGTCTGTAGGGTCTTTGCTCAGACCCTATTGAGAACCTCTTGTATAATTGGGTAGGTGGAAAAGATGCCTGCAGTGGACTTGGACTGTGCTAAGTGGAAAGAGGTTGCCCTTGCCCTTCTCAGATGGTGCCGAGATGGCCTACCAGCTGTTACACCATCACTCGCCCCATGAGGAGTAGGCCTGTTGAATCTTTGTGATTATCCTGCTACCTTGAATGACATCTGTGGAAGAGACTTCTCTCATCTCTTTAGTGCCCTGATTCAAGGCCTTCTGCACTTTTATAACACTCCCAATTTCAGAAAAATGCAGTAAAGACATCTGCTTTTGCTAGCTGTCCTTTTTCTCTAAATAGTGAGGAGAAACAGGCACTTCTTGAGAATACGTAATCTGTCCTACTTTAAATTCCTAATTTAGGATCAGGGCCTAAGAGAACACTGTGTCCTTTTCTCTTTCTTGTGATGTATCCTATTAGAATGGACATGGAACAGTCAATCTAAACTATATCCATAGAATATAACAGAAACATATGAAAAAGCTTTACAGAAAAAAGCTACAGAAAATCACAGAATCACAGAATGATATGGGGTTGGAAGGGACCTCTGGGGGTCATCTAGTCCAACACCCCTGCCAAAGCAGGTCCACCCAGAGCAGGTTGCATAGGAATGAATCCAGGTAGGTTTCTAATGTCTCCAAAGACGGAGACTCCACCACCTCCCTGGGCAGCCTGTTCCAGGGCTCTGCCACCCTCAAAGGAAAGAAATTCCTCCTTATGTTTAGATCGAACTTCTTATATTCAAGTTTGTGCCCATTACCTCTTGTGCTGTCACTGGGCACCACTGAAGAAAGACTGGCCCCATCATCTTGACACCCATGCTTTAAGTATTTATAGGCGTTGATCAGATCCCCCCTCAGTCTTCTCTTCAGACTAAAGAGACCCAAGTCCCTCAGCCTTTCCTCATAAGAGAGATGCTCCAGGCCCCTCATCATCTTTGTAGCCTCTGCTGTGCTCTCTCCAGCAGTTGCCTGTCCTTCTTGAACTGGGGAGCCCAGAACTGGACACAATACTCCAGATGGGGCAAAATGCAGTTGTTAAAACAACAATTAGACATCTGAAGCAGAGGGAGGAGTAGTCATGACCTTAGTTAAGTAGTACTGCAACAGAGATGAGTTCTCAACGTTTTGAGGCTGGAGGTGATTGAAACCCGTAGTGCCCCTACTGCTATGGTATAGTGTGGGAGATGGGGTATGAAGTTCTCTAGGCATCCTGCTAAAGCTGAGCTGCAGTGCAGAAAAGACAGAAAAATTAATTTTAAGTGTATATTTTTACTTTTAGTAAAGGGGGAACTTAAGCGATAATTTACCTGGTTCTCTGCTAGTAAGTTTAAATGCAGTTTGTTTTGTTTGTTTTCTTCAGCACTTGTCATAAATGGACCTTGGTAAATGATATGATACTGTAGGATCCTTATTTCCTAGGAAAGACTGGTTGTCATTGGTTATGGACTATTCAGAAGGATAAACAGGATGTTCCAAGTCTCCACAGGAGATGAAAAATTGCATTAGACACCCTCCTGGTAGGACCTAGCTGTATTTTACTGAATGAATGCATAACTCTGCATAAGAATGCAGCACCAGAGAGCCTCAATTAGCTATTCCTATGCACTCCTATATTTAAGAATAAAAGATTGAATTTCAGTAAGTCTCTAAGATGCATCTAAGAGTAATTAGGCTTATTATCACCTACCTCCCTTTTTGAGACTTTGATTTTTTCATTGCCTTTCTAAAATGTAGGCGCTACTTCTAGGTGTTTGAGCCCAATATCTCTAAGAAAATTGAACACTCCAACCTATCAAGAGAGAGATGGGGGTGGAGGATGGAGGAAGGATAAATATGGGCTTGTTCTGGATCTTTTCTTTTGTTTTGTTTGGTTTGGGATTTTTTTTTTTATTATTTTTATCTTGTTGTTCATTTTACATTTCACAGGGGAGGCAAGAAGGCATCTTCTGCTACTGTTGAGCCATTCAGATTACATAAGCATATGTGGAAACTGATGCCCTGAATATTTGTCAGCATCATAGCAGAGAGGCAACAGAACTGTCAGAACGGAATATGTTCTGTCTCTAAGGAGTCTCCTTAGAGACTCCATATGAGTCTCTAAGAATTTTACCAAAACCATGAACTAAACTCTAAATGTGATTTGTCCTTTGACTGTAGAAAGAGCTAAAATGACAACTTGGGAAATAGGCAACTAGTAGTTATAAGTAGATGGCAGGCAGTGAAGAACTCCTCTTTGCTATCTCTAGTGTTTAATTACCCACACATAGACATAAAGTCCAATTTCAGAGCCCCAGACATATCCTACCTGACCACTAGCATACAATTCAGGAAGTCTTGGGTCACGCTTATGTCCAGTGCATATCTACCAGCTCCATGCAGAGTGTGACCCTATGGCATCTTAAGTAGCACCAGCTGTGTTTGGGTACTTGGAGATGCCACCTCAAGAAACTCACTGGAGTCTAGAGAGCATTTTAACTCATTACATGCATACAATTTGGGTAACTGAATTGTTACTGAAATTAGGACAGTTCCAGCTATCTGGCTGAACCTTTAAAGGTGTTTCATGTGGGTGTCTGTATGCCTGGTTGTTACCCCATGATGTTCAAAGGAAGCCTTGTAAATAAAGTCAGCAGAGTCGTCATGGTGCTGGTAGATATGATATAGTACATAATGGAAGCTTCCCTCTCCTGCAGCTGATTCTCCTTGAATATTAGAAAAGGGCACTCCAGGACTGAAAACACCCTTTAAAGCCATATATATGATGTTATTTACAAATCCATTAAAACCCTACTTGGAAAGTCTCAAAAAACTTTCATATAATCATAGAATTGTTTGGGTTGAAAGGGACCTTAAAGATCATCAAGTTCCAACCTGCCATGGGCTTGCACTAGACCATCTAACCCTCTTCCCCTAGACCATCCAACCTGGCCTTGAACACCTCTAGGGATGGGGCATCCACAGCTACTATAATCTAAATATATCTTTTTCAGTTTGAAACTGTTACCCCTCCTCCTTTCGCTACACTCCATGGTAGACTCCCTCCCCGTCTTTCCTGCAGGCTCCCTTGAAGTACTGCAAGGTTGCTATAGGGTCTCCCTGGAGCCTTCTCTTTTCCAGGCTGAACAATCCCAACTCTCTTGGCCTGTCCTCCTAGAAGACTTGCTCCAGCCCTCTGATCATTTTTGTGGCCCTTCTCTGGACTTGTTCCAACAGGTCCATGTCCTTCCTGTGCTGAGGACTCCAAAGCTGGACATAGTACTCCAGGTGGAGTCTCACCAGAGTGGAGTAGAGGAGCAGAATCACCTTCCTCGACCTGTTGGCCACACTTTAACCTTGCTTTGTTTTATGGGAAAACCAGACTTCAGAAGTAAGAGAACTTCTACCTCTCCATATTAGAATTCGCTGTCTCTTTTTGGTATAAAAGAAGTGTCCTTCTTTCAGATGATCTACCATTTCAGCAAGATTACACATGTATTCAGGCATCAATTCCTAGGCCTTTGGAATTGAAAACTGGTCTAGGTACCTATTCAAATTCTTCCACATACCTTGCCACCCAAGCATTGGCTGACTTAGGGCACATTCCTATGTCTCTTCCCCAACCGGATGGTTACTGGATGGTCCATTGTATGGTGGGTAGACCCTGGCCAGTTGTTAAACACCCACTCTACCTCTCACTCACTCTTACCACCCATGGATGGGGAGAAAATAAAAGGAAAGCAAAAGGCTCATGGATCAAGATAAGGATAGCTAAGGAAAACTAAAGCTGTGCACTTGGGCAAAGAAAAAAGAGAAAATCAGTCGCTACTTCCCATCA
Organism: Bartramia longicauda; assembly: GCA_028566575.1. Lineage (NCBI taxonomy): Eukaryota > Metazoa > Chordata > Aves > Charadriiformes > Scolopacidae > Bartramia > Bartramia longicauda. The sequence goes on along the minus strand of JAOXNH010000011.1, from coordinate 183,444 downwards.
GCAGGCAGATGTCCAGCCACTGCCTGTGTCATGGTTTAGGCCAGACTGGATACTGAGATGAATGACAGGACCTCAGCACATGTAATGCTTGCTTGGGAAGACAAAAACCGTAACCCCAAACTCCATGATTTTTCAGTAGTTCTGTTACCCAAGCTGGCAGTCATCCCTGCTGTATTGATGCAGGTTATTAATGCATCCATGATGCAAGAGTTTGCATTTATCCTTTCTCAGTTTCATGAAGTTTCTCAGTTTCATAAAGTCCCTCTTGTGTGTGTAGATCCTTCTGAATGGCCTCCCTCACACTTGAGTATATTGAGTGTTATCACTACCAGTGATGGACAGTGCCACAATTTCACACTGATGTTCCTTATAAATTGTACGTTTTCTGTTTCCTCCTCCAGCTTTTTGATAAAGATATTAAACAAGACAGATCCAAGGATAGACCCATGAGCAAATCCTGTCACAACCAGTCTCCAGGTAGATGACAAAATATTCACCATTTCCTTTTGTATCCAAAGACCATTCATCCAGTTTTTCCCCCATCTAATAGTTCATCCATCCAGAACATAATATCCAAAACTAGATACAAGGATGCTGTGGAAACCCTAGTGATATATGAAAGGAGAGACCATCTGCTCCCTCAACATTACTAGGACCTTGTCAAAATAGGATCATAAGAAAAAGGAGAAAGTAGTAAACAAAACATTCAGAGACAGAACCCTGACACACAAACAATGTTGGAGACATTGAAAGAGACAAGAAACAAAGCCAATCAGTTACACTAATTTATGGGCTGTCAAGAAACTGCAGGCATCACTTCAGAGAGGGCCAACCTGGATTTTGCAACTGATAAAAATGCGGATGGTCCCAGATACTGGACAGAGCTAGTGGGACTGCACACACTGGGGAAGAAATGTACAGGGGAAGGGAATCAGGGATGAGCATAGAGGGAAACAGAAAGGGGTATAAAAAGATGGTTCACATGTGAAACAGACGGTGAGTGTGCTTGTCTGGCTGAGCCCTTCACCTGATGATCACAGCCTGTCTTGTTTTCTTATTAAATCATTCCTTAACTGCTTCTCTGCATAATCTCTCTCTATCCTGTCTGTATGTGTCCTGCAAGGACTAAGTGCCAGGTACTGAGGGGACCAGTGTGAGTGGCTTTGGTTCCAGCTGCTGGAGTCAGACTGGTGGTGTAGGTGTCTGTGGTGTCAGCTGCTGAAGCCAGTGGGGACCCAGTGTCAGCTGCTGGTGCCTATGGGGTCTCAACTTCCAGCCACTGGGGTGGGAACAGTGTGTGTTCCCAAAACCAGCAAGGCTTCCAGGGAGAAACTTGCATGAGTACAGTACTTGAGAGGGCTCAGCCCCAGTAACAGAGGTGGAACTGTGGGTCATAATCTGGTGTGCCTGGATGACAGCTGCTGTGAGTGGAGGGGGCAAATGTTTGTATCTTCCCCAAACCTGGTATGCATCAGGGGTCTATGTGTATATCTCACTAGCAAACTTCAAGCTGGACCAACTGTCAAGTCGGAGACCATGGGTGTGACAGTGGCTGGGGAGAGCTCCTGGATATTCATTGTTTGTGGCATAGAGTCTAATGGGAGTGCTCAGTTGGGATGCGGCTGCTCATGGGGCATGGAAGCCCTCATTTCTTCCTCATGCACCTCCACATAAACTCAGTGGGTGGCAATCCCAGACCACCCATTGCTTCTACTGCTTTCTTGCACACCTAGCTCCCAGATATTCCCCTGGAAGCACACTGTCCCTCACTGCTCCCCTATTTTCTGTTACTCTTTAGGTGTTAATGCAAAAAAAATTCTGTACCAACAAGAAGTTATAAAATGACCTTTTGTTTTCTTTTTTCC
>JAOXNH010000011.1:169474-181479 GCA_028566575.1 Bartramia longicauda | reverse complement strand
GGCTTTGAGCAACCTGGTCTAGAGGGAAGTGTCCCTGCCCATGGCAGGGGGTTGGAACTCAATGATCTTTAAGGTCTCTTCCAACCCAAGCCATTCTGTGATTCTATTACAGATCATGATGTTGCCCATGTCTTCTACCAATTACCATCAGAGACAAAAAAATCTTAAGACAGGGAAATTTATTTGACTGTCTCCCCGAACAACACCTGGTGTTGACTTCCGTATTTTTGCTGTGGATTACATTCAACCTATCAATACAAAGCTAGTAAGGTTATAGGCAGCATAGGAGGTTGAAGTGGTATGCATAACCATTTTCTGTTAGTTTATGCACAGCAGCTTCTTTTTGCCACCCGAGGCTTATTGGTTTCTGCCAGTTTAGCAGACATTAACACTCTGTTCAAACGTGCCCAATTCAACAAGGCATATAGGTGCAATTCAGTCCATTCACAAGTGTCCGTGCTCCAGCGTGAGTAGCTCATGGATCATAGTCCTTTCACAGGTTGTACGTGCTGTAGTGTGACTTATTGACACACTGCTGTCCCTTCAGAGTATATATATCCTCTCCCATCCTACCCCCACCAAAAGTGTGTCTAGCAGCCTGTATTGGCTGCTAGCTCATACTTTGTACATGTTTGACCAGGAACACCGTGTGCTTCTCTGAATGTGTAAACTTTTGCTGTGCAATTCCCATGTCCCTTACCCACATACACCTGGATGTTGGCACTGGTTTCAGAGTTGGGTGAAACAGATTTTGATTGACACTTGACAGATCATTACTTTCTCCCACAGATATCACCCTTGTGGCCAACTACTGATTACACAAATTTATGCCCATTATAAAGACAGGCTGCTATTCAGAAGTATTTGGATGGGAGGGAGTAATGCGCTGAAAGAAATCTTCTCATGTTTAAAAACTGCAAACACAAAGTCTTACATCTGTGACACAACAACACTATGCTGGCTTGGGGGATGAGGGCTGAAAATAGTCTCCAGCTTTGCAGAAACAGATCTTTGTGTCCTGGTGCACAAGTAAAGCATGTGTCTACAGTGCATCCTTGCAGCAAGTAAGGCCAACTGCATTCTGAGCTGTAACAGAGAGTAGTCGATATGTCTAGTGAAGTGATCCTTCTCTGTTCAGCGCTTGGGAGAGCACAAATTGGAGTAATTTCCCTGGGTTTGACCTCTGCATTACAAGACAGACATGGACACATGGTAAGAAGTCCAGTGGAGGATAAGCTAAGAGAAATTGTTTTGTTCAACCTTAAAAAGAGAAGGCTGTGAGGGGAGCTTATTACTGTCTTCCTCTACCTAATAGAAGGGTGTAGAGAAGATTGATACAGAATTTTCTCAAAGGTATATAGCATTAGGGTGAAGAGCATAAGATACAAGTTGTACCATGGCAAAACCCAGCTCAGTTTAAGAAAAAACACCTTTCACTGAGACTGAACAGACATAGGAGCCCATAGAGGCTGTGGCATCACCACAGAGATACTCCAAACTGGACTGGATAGGTCCCTGAGCAATTTGCTTCAAACAGGAGGCCAGACTGGAAACTTCCAGATGTCCCTTCATCCTGCATGATTCTGTAGTTTGCTGATTCTGTAGCTATGAGCTGACAAATGGATTATTCTTACTAAAGTGCACAAACCATTAATCAACACAATTAACATACCAAAAATTTATCGATTAGCCAGGTTTCACCTGTTGACTACTGATATGATCCTGACATTTAACTCATAGTACTGTTGGGAGTCACATAAAGTATTCACGCTCATGGAGTTTAGCACAAAAGGACATTTGCTGAGCCTCTTGTGCTTGTGGGATCATTTACAGAACAAAATAAACCATGAACTTTTTAATTTATTCCCTTGTAACACAATCCCTAAATCTCCCAAACAATACTGTTCTGATTTTGTTTTTCTCTTGATCCTGTTAGTAAACCTCACGGATGTTTCAGAGAGAGAGTGTCAGATTAACAGCTGGCACAGTGCAGTCCTGAGAAAACGTAACAGCAGGGGGATTCAGAGGACAGACAACTCTTTTACAGTATTTTCTCTCCATGCTTTTCTCGATAGTTAATGTCATAACTTGCCTGGGGAACTTCGCCATTGTTGTCACAGTCATCAGCCACCTGTGGCTTTAAAATCCCATGTACTTTCTGCTGGGCAGCTTGGGATTTCTAGATGTCAGTGATTCCTCAGTCAATGCTCCCAATTTACTTGTGATGACGTTCTCAGACTTGATGAGACTCTGGATGTAGCAACAGGCTTTAAGTGCCTTGAGCTGCCTGTAACATCATTCTTTATAATCCTTCTCTGTGGTCTCATCTCTCCTTTCCCCAAGAGTTTAGTTGGCTTTGTTCAAGGTCAGCACTGATATAATGTGGTTGCTTAACCTTGTATTAATCTGCTGTGACACACCTAAGTTATGAGAAAATTGTAGGAATACTCATCTGGAAACTCCATTCTGCAATTGGCTCATGATTTAAGTGTTTAAGCTTAGGTCCTCTTTTTGTTTGTTGTCCTATCTATGCCACAGGTATGCTGTGCCTGTCCTTGTATGTTGCTGGTTTTTACCTCACCCTGACTACTTGAGTTCCTGGCCTAAATTTCAACCTACTTCACTAGTCGGGATTTGTCTAGCTAACATGGGACTATCATGGCCTTGTTTTGTCCAAGAGCTGAGTTACAGTGCAAACAGGATCTGGATAATGTGAACAACCTTAGATGAACAAGAGAACAACATCTGAAATTGCTGGAATGACATCATTGTGGACTTTGTGATTGGTGGCCTTCACTGACGTCTGCTGTAGTAAGTACAGGGGAGTAATATTGCTACAGCATGCAGATGAAGAGAAGCTTTCACGTGTTGGTGCCAACCTGCCACCCAAGAACCAAGTCCTGAGACTCTGGAGAGTGTCATCTTCTACTCAACTTCACTGTGCTGGCTCACTGGAATGGTAATTTCAGCAAATCTCAGTTAATTGTGTGTTTGTAAGTGTGTGTCAGAGTAAAACTTTCCCTCACTCAGCTTATCCTTTGCTTGGTCCACTTAACACATTGAGCTCAGTGGTGCCATGTTTCCCTACATCCGTTTCCCTCTGGCAGTCAGGTGTTGGCTGACTGGTTACTGTCAATGACTCTGCTCTGCTCCTTTTTTTTTGTTTGTACTGTGGGACTGCTGACATTGCTGGTGAGGTGTGCAGCTCCTGTCTGCTTTGCTGTCACTCTCAGCCCCTGGCTTGCCTTCCCTTGTGGAGCAGGCAACTATTCCTGTTCCCTCACATCTCTGTCTTCAGGAAACATCATAGCACACAAACTATGACCAGCAAATTAAACAGGTATTGCTAGTCATTGTATCTGTGAGCAGAAGTTTATTGTTTCGAATGGAAATCCAAATATGACAAGGGAGGAATAGATTAGTCTAAATTCTTTATTGACACAAGGCCAGATTCCCTGACAGTCCCTGATTTGGCATATTCTGTGGTTTCTCTCTGAATCGAACATCTGTCTCTTCAGGCCAGGGAATGCATACAGAAAGATGAAATGTCCCAAATTCATGCTCTATCCATGCCAGCCAATCAAACAAATTGAGTCAAACCAACTGACTTTGTAAACTTCGGCCCCTACAATTGAAAGCAAGCACCAGCAAGCACCAGCAAGCAAGGCTTGTTGTCCATAGCATAAAAGAATATGTCATCTGATCAGTACAGACAGGAACTGAAGTAAAAAATGAGAGAAACATTTTATGAGAACAAGAAAAGTTCACAGGGATTCTGAGAAAGTGTGGGGGGAGCACAAAGGGTGCCTGGAGAAATGCACACCACCTCCCATGTTCAGATGGAAGAAACAAAGGTTTTACGTGTTTTAGGCCATGCAGAGAGATGGACCAGGCACAAGGAACTTCTGCCTTCTAGTGGATTGGAAACCGATTTGGTGAATAGAAAAATTTATGAAGGGTGTCACTGAACTTAAGACAGAGAGAAATGGTGGATAGATTTCAGAATCCCTGGAGTGAAACTGGATGGCAGAGAGAAGATAATCTGATGTGAAAATGAAAGCTCTGAGATGTGACATGGAGTCCTCACAAACACAGAGACAACAGGGTGAACTAGAGACAGAAAAGAAGTCTGTCTTGTCCTGTAATGAGTGTTGGGCACCTAAAGGCTGTAAAAAGTGCCTCTTTGTAGGATCAGGAGCAGAACATTTGTCACATATCTTCAGATACCTACACGATAGGAATTCAGATATAAGCTAGCCTTTTGGGCTTCACTAGACTCAGTGGTGAGAAACAGATGCTCCCAGAGCAGTATCTGTCATCCTAGGTATCGAGACTAGGACAAATTGATCACATTCTGCAGCTGTCCTTTTCTCAACCTTGACTTCAACAGGACTGCAGAACTAGTTCACATACAGAGATATAGGATGCTGAGGTCTGAGGCTGAGAGAGGTGGAGTCCAATGTATGTATCTGAAAGACACTGCAGGCGGGATCCATGCTCCTAAACAGAAATGTCTAAAGTATGCCATCTGGCTTCCAGCTGCCATATCTTAAGGGTACCCATAAATCATGTATGACAGTTGCCAGCCCAGTGTAAATGTCTTGGGAATTTTAGGGCATCTGAAATGACTTTGGACATTTACTTTTAGATAGACAATCCCACTTTTGTGATCAAGCTAATCTTGAAGATCTGCTTAAAATCAACAATGAGAACTAGACACATTTAGGGGATCTTAATTAGGACATCTTAATTTAGGTGTCTGAGACAAGTAGAATGAAGTGCTTCTATAAGTGAAATGAACTTTTGTGAAAAGAGTGAAATCTGCATATCCCAGGTCCTTACTGAATGCCATGTCCAGGCATTAAATGTTCTTTTGTTTTCTAAGGTAACATCCTGTGTGCCGTGAAACAGATCTGTCTGCAAAGTAAAGAATATGCAAGACATCCTGTTTCCTTACTGTGCTACATCACAAACTACTCTACTTATTTTTTAATGCTTGCCAGAGCAGGAATCCCTTAGTGGCTATAGAAAAAACATTTTTGTTCAGATCCAGGAAAGTTTGTACAGATTTCACAGTAATTTTTTTCCTAGCATCTACTTTGATGCTTAGATAGAATGATTCATGAGTGTGTTTTTATTTGTTTTATTTTCTCTTTGCAGTCTTCTGTGGAGGAGAGGAATCAGACAACTCTGAGACTGCAGACAAAGCAGCTCTATGTGGAATAAGGCCTTTTGATGTGTGGATGGAAAAAAGATAATACTAGAGATAAGCACAGTTCCACTGAGGAGAGGCCAAAGCCTGCATTAGTGCAGAAAAAGAAGTTTATTTATGAAGATGGCAATTAGCTGTAAAGTTACACTGGATTTTAAGGGTAGAGATGCAGAGGAGCCAAAGTGAAGATCAAATAAAACAGTTCCTAACACTGAGACTACCTCCACTGAACAAAATTTCCATCGTATAGTGCAAGGATATAAGGAGGTTTCTAGGATGGGGGTTTCTGAGCCAGGGGAGGAGCATTATCTCTCCTGGTGTTGAAAAAAATACTTTTCTCAGCTTCCCTTCTCCATTTTTCTTCTCATAGGCATGCTCAGATGGTAACAAATGGAGCTTAAAAATGTAACCAATCCTGTGATGGAATTTGTCCTCCTGGGCTTCAACCACAGTCTTAAGATTCAGCAATTCCTCTTTGTGGTCTTTTTTCTTGTCTACCTGATGACTTGCTTGGGAAACATCACCATCCTCATAACTGTTATCACTGACTACCACTTGCACACACCCATGTACTTCTTCCTGGCCAACTTAGCATTCACAGATATAACCGAATCGTCAGTAAATACTCCCATTCTATTGTCAGGTCTCCTCTCCCAGCACAAAACTGTTCCATTCAAGGAGTGCATCCTTCACATGTTTCTCTTTCATTTCATTGGTGGTGCTCATATCCTCCTTCTTGCAGTGATGGCAGCTGATCGGTATGTGGCTATCCATAAGCCTTTGCAGTACTTGACAATCATGAACCGTGAGGTATGTGTAGTTCTAGTTGCAGGGTCATGGTTAGGTGGATTAATTCATTCTGCAACACAGATAGCTCTGCTTCTCCCTTTACCTTACTGTGGTCCTATCATCCTGGACAATTTCCACTGTGATGTTCCACAAGTACTGAAATTGGCCTGCACTGACACCTACCTGACAGAGCTGCTGATGGTCTCAAATTGTGGACTGCTCCTCATAGTAGTTTTTGTCTTGCTCCTCATTTCATACACTGTCATTTTAGTCAAGATAGGGGGGCAAGTCTCGGAAGGAAAGCACAAAGCTTTGTCGACATGCATAGCCCAGATAATGGCAATAAGCATAACATTCATTCCAGGAATATTCATCTATGCTCGCCCCTTCAAGACATTTGAACTGGACAAAGTGGCCTCCATCTTCTTCACTGTGCTTGTTCCATTGCTGAATCCCATGGTCTACACCCTGAGAAATACTGAAATGAAAAAGGCCATCAGAAGATTTGCTTTTAGGATCATAAGAGATTTTTCCCAGGTTTAAAGATGCATCTTCCTATGCTTTCTGCTTTGCCTATGAGATGCTTGTTCTCCCTGCCTGTTTGGTTTTCTCAAGTCATATATATTTTTCTACTTTCTATTTTTTTCGCAGTAAGATTTTAGTAGAGTGTAAAGACAGTGTTTCCTAAAGAACATCTAAGCCTGTAACTTGTGCCATTAATAGCCACCTGGAAACCTTCCTTCACAGGCTTCCACATTTGAATGACTGTATTAAGACAAACTGGAGTTTTTTGATTCTCATGAGCGTATTGCAACTGATTATCTACTAAGTTTTTGTTTACACTTCCTGTTTACACTGTACAGTTATATTCTAAAGGAGCAATTAATTCTATTTGATAGACAGTACCTGTCTTCTTTGTTTGTTCATACTTTAAATGTTATACTTCTTTAGACTGGGATAGTCCATATCAGATGAACCACTATGGAAGGAGGTAAGATCAGTTTTCCTAAAGCAATTGACACTACTATGAGAAGACATGCTTATAGTCTACGGGTTAAGGAATGTGAGGGTTTGGGGGTTACAGAAAAGATCTCGAAGGCTGCAGCACCCTGAGATACTGTCAGACTGCTGGGTTGAGTCAGTACCGGACAGCTATCACAGAGAAAGAACTGTAACAGTCACTGAGTTGACAGAAACCAACCCTGTAATCAAGTACAATGAGAAAGAATTTTTTTTTTATCAAAAAAAAAAAAAGGTTTTGATGATTCCTTTTTCATCCAAGCTAATGCATCCCCTCCCAACCTATTGTGCACCCCCAGCCTTCTAGCTGGTGGGGCGAAGTGAGGAGCAGAAAAGGCTTTGACTCTGCATAAGCACTGCTCAGCAATAACTAAAACTTCCCTGTGTAATCAACACTGTTTTCCACACAGATCCAAAATATAGCCCCATACTAGCTATTATGAGAAAGAAATAACTCTATCTCATCCAAAATCAGCACAATTCCTTATCTATTAAAAAATTTTATTATTCATAGCCTTTTATGAATTTATATATTTAATTTTAAATATACATGTGTAAACATATTTGAACACAGATATAAATGTATATGTATGTGCATGTGTATATGTGTACATCCCGGCCCTAAGAAAATAGGCAACCAATCACATTACTGTAAAATCATATGGGACATAATAGGAACAAAATCAGCAGCGCCAGAGGCACGGACCTGCAGGGTGACCCAACCACGTGACTGGAAGACAAACACCACTTCCACATCAGGTGACAATGAGGGTAGGGTGGGGTACAGTTTCCACTGCTAAGTGGTGTCCTGGTACCTGTCACTTCTCATCCTGGATAAGGTTGTGTTCTGGTTAATCACACAGACAGGGTAAGTTCTACTGAATTGCCCTCTGCCTTAAAGGAAGCCATAGAAATCCTGGAAAACAGCTAAATTAATCAGTTGACGTGTTTCTGGTCAGTATGTGATGCTTCACTATAGAATCACAAAATGAGTGTTCAGCATTGATGGATTATGCTTCTGCTTTAATTTAGCTTCTAACATTCACCTTCTAAAGGTCTGTGTTGAGTTTAATTTTCTGTTAACACTGCATGTATAAATATAGTATATAATATATACTATACATTCAGTAACAATGTATAAATACAAAAGGGAATTCATTTCATTTAACTGAAGTCATGTAGATGCTGTATCTTTAAGTCAAAGCTACCCATTCTTTGTAGTTAGTGAAAAGAAATAAGCACCTCACAGTCCTGATTCATCTGACAAACCATACTGCCAACAGTAATTAAAAGAAACATTTTTGGGGAAACAGACAACGACAGAAAATGAGAAATGGGGAGAGATGTGTGGGACGGGGGAAATTGATGAGTTTATTTGTTTTACACTTTCTGAAAGTATGTATCTTTGTCAGTGGACTATGGAGAACTCATCCTGAATACTCGTAAAATGCAGAAAATTAAGTGATCGGGAGAATTCTAGATGGTGGCTCTCCATCCCGGGCATTCTCAGATGAGAATGTCTACAAAACACGGGAAGCTAGAGGTTGTAGGTTCATTTGTTTTCCAGAAGCAAAGATTACCAGTCATTTAAATGCAGAATTAATCATGAGATCATAAAAAAGTAGGTTGTTGGGTACCTTGAGATGTCACCTGGTCCAGGAATAATATGTGTTAAAATAAATTATTAATAAATGCTAATAAAGAATTCTAAATAAAGACATACACCTTAAAGCTTTTACTAAGACCCCTGGGCATCTGAGTTAGCACTCCAGAACCACAGCTGCTGCCACAATTATCAATTCATCAACCTGGGAACCAGAAACAACCTGCACACTCTGAACAGACAAAGCATTATCTAGAGGAGGCAAAGAGACAAAATCTTCTGCATTGTCTGGTGCACCATGTTCACCCTCTGTCATCAGGTGGTGAGTGAAGCAGCTAAGGTCATAAGCAGTCTGGGGGGCACTAATCCCTAGTTGCAGTCATAGGGACTAGTGTTGACAATTGGGCAGGGGTACAAATCGCTTAGTGGGTCTGGCATTTAAAAGAGCCAAACCTCTGGTGCATGCATAGCAGTACTGAATACATAGGCATGTGGGAGAGGACTCATGGCCAGAAGGACAATACTTCAGGTCAGAATGATGGACTAGCAACAGAGCTTCTGAAAGAGAGATGCATATTGAAGCTATAGCATGTGTTTGCTGGATTTTGCATCTGGGATTGCAACAGCTTCAGAAATACCGAGTCCTGTTGTGAAGATAGGATTTGGACAGCTGAAGAGCTGTTGGTACTTGTGAACAACTTGGGAAAACGGGGTAAGAGATGTAGGGATTAGGGGAGTCCAGTCCTCAGCTGTCTTGCATTCACACATGATTCAGGGAGGGCTGACAAAATCTATGTCATTAAGAATAACCTTGAGAGAACTCAGAATCAATGAGGAAGACAACTGCTATAGGTAATATGGTACTCATTCAGTACAGGGACTTAAGTTGTTAATTGCTCATTTTGCCAGAAAATGAAGGACACTTGACCTTCAGCTACACATAACAAGAAGGCTGAGAAAATAACTTCAGGGGAAAAGGGCAGATGCTTGTTTATACTGAGTTTATCAGTAGAGATCTCGGAAACTGGGTTAGCGTTAGTATTAGTGTGATTGGACTAGTAATGAGTGATTGTTCAATTTTGCTTAGACTGCCAAAACATTAATGAGACTAACAATGAAATTTTTTGGATCAGCCCGTATTCTTTGATGCCTATGACCAAATTGTGTTGGTAAGTGGTTAAAAGCCAAGAATCTCACTTGACTTAGATCCACAGGTAGACATCAGTATTACCCTAAAAACGGCATGCCACCCTCTGATGAAGATGTTAGCAGATCCAGCAAGGATTTAATCATCATCCTTCTAGCAGCAGATGAAATTTGTTTCTTTAGCAGCTACACAATCATTTAGGCTTAGGAATTCTCTATTAATCAGAAATAACCAGAGAATAAATTCAGAGAGCTTGGTTCATCTGTCCAAAGCTAGATACAATTAAAAGTCTGAGCTAGACATATAGAGCAGAATTCAAATAGACAAATGTAGTCTGAACCACTCTGATGGCACTGGGTGCTAGCTCAGACATCTCCACCAGAGTGGCTGGTGAGACACAGGACCCCTCTTTCTAGACCCAACACTGGAGGCCAGGCAGGTTATTCTGGAGCGTGTAAAATTGCATTCAACAACTGTGTTTGTCCGAGTTCCATCCCTACACTTCCTAAGAGGAATTATATCTTTTGCCTTCCGCTCTATCCCTCAGGTTGCTATGTTGACTTATTCGGGTATAGATATATATATCAGCAGCATTGTAAATTATTCAGTATGAGCACCCCCATAAATAACTAATGAAAAGATGGCTTCACTGTAGAAAAGACCAGAATGAGTCATCACACTCATAGATTGTGATTCTTGGGTCTCCTGTAAACTGCTTCTTTTTGAACTAAATAATTTAAAGGAATGAAAAGAGACAAATTAAGAAATTCATTATGTAATTTTCCTGGTAAATCTGCCTCCAGTAGTGAAGGCAAATTTACCAGCAGTGAAAACGGGAAGAAGGAACAGACCTGAGTTCAGAGAACCAGTTTTTTGCACTGTGAAAGGGAGGCTGCACCATCTGCAGCTGAAGGGTGAAAAGGATCTGGACATAGGCAGACTAATAACATCAGAGAAGTAGGTAGAAAAACTGGGAAACGTTTACCATATAGCCAAAGTGGTGTAGCAGGAAACAGAAAAGAGTGAGTAACCTTGATTGGTTCTTTGCTGGTTAGGGCTGAACAACCCAGAGGAGTAGATACTGAGCTGTGTGGAGAGATGTATATGCAAAGCCACGAAAGTCAAATGCTATGGACGTCTCTATAACCAAGTCAAGGTGAAGGGAGGGTGTTGTTTCTGCATTTGCTGGATGTGCAGGATACAGCAGAGTGGAGTAATATGTTCCTGCATGAATCTTTCTGTCATGAGATGAGATGGGAAGAGGCTGGAGCTGAACAAACCAAATAGAGGGAATTTAAAGTGAGGCAAAGAGTAACTCAGATAGAGATGGGTAACGATTCGCGGTCAGCTGAGAAATTTATACACACATGCAGCACGAGTCCTTCAGCTGTCCATGAAAGAAAGGAAGAGATGGAGAAAACAAAGAATGTCAAGAAAATTTCACATGAAATTTTGACTTTTCACAAAAACATCAAAAAGTGATGTTAGGAGTATTTTTTTCTTGTTTTTATTCCTTTCTTAGGTTCCTTTCCTATTTATTTTCTTTATTGTGAATTTTACAAATTTTTGATACTTTCATCTCCTCTTAGTTGTTTTTATGTTTTTCATTTCTACTGTCAATACCAGTTTCATTTCTCACTGGCCTCAATAAGGGAACTAAACAAACTGTTCTAAAACTAAAAACTAAATGGGCATTTTCTCCCACTAAAGCATTTTTGGTATGATTTATTCTCTACCTCAATTTTTCTGGTGAAGTTACTAATGCAGTAATAGGCAGATGCCTTCATGTAGACAGCCATACCTCTTTTAGCAGAATGGAAGAAAAAATCTGAAGGCAAAACCACATATAACTTTCTTCTGACTCAAAAGAAGAAAAAGAAGTAGGAGGCATAAAAGAACATAGATAAATGGAAATACTTTTTTTAAAAAAATCCTGATCAATTTTTATTATTTTCTTCAATAGGGAGGTGTTAAAATCCACAGTTCCATTCAAAATATATGTAAATACAATTATTTTATACATTATTGTGGCGGTGTGCTCTCCCTGTTTCCCACCCCCCCCCCCCCCCAGCTCCTGCTCAGGCCTTGGCCATCATGGCCATCACAACATCAATTGCAATAACTTGCATCTGGACTTTGGGGGATGACTGGCAATACAGCCAAAACACTGTCTGGAGTGGGGACCTAGATATTTTGTTCCCATGAGAATATGACTATAGGTCAATTATCTTACT
>JAOXNH010000011.1:145672-155699 GCA_028566575.1 Bartramia longicauda | reverse complement strand
TAGTGACGTATTGGACCTGTGAGTGAAGTCCAAATAAATTGTTTATTTGAACCTCTCAGTGAAGTCTTTTCCCATTTTGTCCCACCTGGCCTGCGGTGACAGCCACTGGAGCCATGGGAACTTGGCACTGAAACAGTGACTCCACATGTCTACAAAACCAGTTCCTGGGGGGACCAGCATGAGGGAAGGGCTCGGCACCAGCAGCTGGAGCGAGTCAGCAGCTCCCAGTGCTTGCCTGGCACCGGGCGATGAGTGTCTGCATCTTGCAAACCAGCTGCGCGTGTGCGTCCACCAGCAAAATTCAAGATGGACCAGTTGGCAATCAGGATGCCTTGGGTCTAAGCAGGGGTGCCATGCTGGTACCTGGGGTACCTGCAAGTGTGGGGTGCCTTTGGGATGAGCGTGTAACGCTGTGTGTTTGGTCCATCAAGATGGACCGGCCAGCAAGTAGGGGACCCTAGGGATGGGTCAGAGGGCTGTGGTCCAGGTGAGGGTGCTGGGCACTCAGAGGGGTCATGTGAATCTGTCAGCCCCAGAGTGGCAAGGGACATAGCTGGCTGGGCTTATGTTACACAGGTCCCCTGTGTGGGTGCCACTAACAGCAGCACCTTGGCTGGGACGCTCTGTGTGACCAGCCATGTCAGTGTCCTCCCTCTATGTGTGCCACCGACTTGTGCTCAGCCCCAGGGCTGATGGAACCAGCACACAGGAGAGCAGCAGCTCTCCTGGCAGAGATCCTGGGTACCTGGGCACCAGGCTGGGAAGCCAGTGGCCAGGCAGGAGGTTCTAGGCCGGGGCTGATGGAGGCAGCAGCCACTCTTCACACGTCTTAACAATCAGCATCATTCACCTCTGAAAGAACAGAGACTTCCCCAAGTCAGAGTAAGCCTTCAGAGCACAGCTGGGGCACTGCAGCTGGCTCAGACACACCGCAGATGCTGCTGGCACCGAGCACTAAGGGCCGGCTGTGCCAGCACGAGACCCTGCTTATTACGACAAAGTCTTGCAGCATGAGGGCCAGGGTTTCCTTATGGTCATCAAAACCAGACACTGGTCCAAAATCCAATCTAGATTTCAGCTTGCTGCCACCCTAATACACAGGTTGGGGTGAGGGCTCTGGAGCACAAATCTTGTGAGGAGAGGCTGAGGGAGCTGGGGTGTTCAGCCTGGAGAAGAGGCTGAAGGGAGACCTTCTCGCTATCTCGGGGGGTGTGTGTCTGGTCTCTTCTCCCAAGGAACAGGCACTAGGACAAGAGAAAATGGCCTCAAGTTGCACCAGAGGAGGTTTAGGTTGGAGATTGGGAAAAACTTCTTCACAGAAAGGGTTCCAAGCCTTAGAACAGGCTGTCCAGGAAAGTGGCTGAGTCACCATCCCTGGAGATACTGAAAAGTCGGGCAGACACGGCGCTGTGGGACATCATTTAGTGGTGGGTTTAGGACTGTAAGGTTGACAAATGGACTCGATGGTCTTAAAGGTCCCTTCCAACCTAGACCATCCTGGTTTTTGGTTCCACAGTAGACAAAGGGGCATGGTGTGTGCATGAATTTATCATGATGGAAAGTCCTAATTGCACCCAGCAGCCAGCATTTTCAGATTTCATATTGAAATTCATGTGTCAGAAATTCATTTAAGTCCTGTGACGTGCTTAAGCCAAATGTCCTGCAGAGGCAACCCTTCAAAACCCTGAATGAATTACATATCCAGGCAGGGAGTCCAAGGCCTGGGAATTCTGCTTAGTGTGGTCTTTCATGGGATGTGAAACTCTCTTTCAGAAGAGCTGCAGGTTGCCAGTGATTACCAGCTGTACTTGTCTTTATTTTGAATCACAGCCTGAAGCTGTTGCAATCATCAAGGTACATACAGGTACCAAAGCTACCCAATTGGGCTGGCTAATCAGCCTGCTTGACAGAAGGATGCTGTAGACCTCAACACCTGGGGAAGCAGACCAAAGTTTGAGGCTCTAGAAAGGTAGGTGGATTAACTAAAGACAAAGCACTGCTGATTGTCCCCATTGTACTGTCCCAGTAGGTCAGCCTGCTCTCAAGGACAGGAAACCAAGGCCCACAGGAAGAGGAAGGAATCTGCACTTAACTTACAGGCAGCACAGCTACAATCCACGCAAGTCACACTTATCACAGCAACTACCTCAGGCGATGTTCCTTTCACAGCTATTCCCAAAGTCCCAGCTCACCTGGCTGTGCTCACACTGACTGCAAAGACTACCTCCAGTTTCAGCTGGACAGTTTCACCCCCATTTTCCTGTCTAGAAAATCAGTAGATTGCCCTTCTATCTCCAGTGCAGACTGAGCAGAGGCAGGTGAGTGGGGAATCTAGACGCCACCAAGACTGACCCTTCAGCTACTGTGACTACATTAACCTGGCATAAACCAGAAACATGTGGTCAGCTCTTGATCTGGATGGCTTCCTATTTCAGGAATAAATGAAGCAAGTCTTTTTAACTGTCAGAAGTGCTTTTTAGTATTTTTCCAACCCAAAATCACAATACAGTAGGACTATTTCTACAGAAGCAGTGCTGTAACGATCTTAGCTGCTCTGTGGATTTCACATCCCACAATCCACTTTGACATGTGAAAATGGGTTGCAGAAAGCATGTGCATACATTTCCTTACAGCATGAGATGACGAAATCACAGTGCTCTCCACAAGAGGCACTGCTTCCCAAGGCAGCCTGGATATTCTCACTGCCCTATGAGTGGGAACCCCCTGAACACAAGTTCCACCTCACAGGATGCGTAAGGGCAAACCACTCACTCTGGGATTAGATAACCACAACGAGGGCAATAGCTAAGTGTGCTCTTCAGATCAAAGCAATGCCTTGCACTACCTCACACCAAGATGAACCACCCAGTTTCTCCCCAGCACAAGCTCAGGTGTAGCCGATGCTTACCCAAGGCCTCAAGAACAGCTCTGGGGACAACAGTCCCTCCATCGCCCCTGTCCCCACAGGCTGGCAAAGCAGTGTTCTCCTTCATCCCCACCACAGCATCAGGGTTATGTGACCCTGGAAGGGTCTGGGAAGTCTATGTCTTGGGCCCAGACTCGGCTGGAGGTTCTGACACAGTAACTTGGTACCAGCACAAAGCCACCACAAGAAAACACATGTGAAAGTCTCCACCTATCTGTATCCAGCACCCTTTGCACCCCCTCAGGAAGGATCTTCTTCCACAGCCACAACTCCATTCCCTATGAGACTGAGGAAGGCAAAGCAGAAGACCATGTCTAGATCTTTATGTGACCATGAGGGAAAAACATGGGGAAAAACAGGAGGAGGAACATCCAGTAACATGGAGTTAAAATATCTGGACACCCCTTTCCTGCGCCATGCCTGCTTCTCAGGAGAGGAGACATTATACCCTTCAGTTTCTCTGCAAGCAGCTCACATGCATGCTGTGGGGAAGATGGCAGATTCAGCAGTCACAATCCTCAGATAAGCTTGTGCCCTTCCCCAGAAGTAGGCCATGTGGAGACTGCAGATGGCAATAAGACAGATAACTCCTAAACTGAGGATGCACAAAGAGTGCTAGGAAGGGAAAAGATTGCTCACCCTCTCTGTAGTGGGTCGGGGAAGTGTCAAGAAGGGGCATGACTACCCTCTTTCACCCAGGGACTTCACAGAAACAGGGCCCAACACAGCCCAACCGAGGAGTTCTCAAGCCACAATGTCCTTCAGGGCTCCAGACAGGTCAGGGAAGATGAAATGGTAGCCGCTCTCCAGGGTGTGCTTTGGCACCACCTTCTGGCCTTCCAACAGCATGACGGCCCGCTCTGTGCCAAAGACAGCCCGCACAGCCCAAGCGGGCACCGGCAACAGCGCTGGGCGCCCCAGGGCTGCAGCAAGCTCCTGAGCAAAAATGCCATTGGAGGTGTAAGGGGAAGACGGGGCAACACCATTGAGGATGCCTTGCAGGTGCTCACTCTCCAGAGCATGACAGACGATCCCAGCCAGGTCCTGAATGTGGATCCATGGGAAAGGCTGGAGCCCAGAGCCCAAAGGGCCTCCTAGTCCCAGACGGAAAGGCCAGAGCATTTGAGAGATTGCACCACCACCTCGGCCCAGCACTACTCCTGTGGGGAGAAAAAAGTGAGACCAGGATTCCCAGCCCCAATAAAGGACAAAAGCCCCCTTCACCCCAAGACCTACAACCAAGAGACAATCCTTAGAGGGCTGGACTGGAACAGCACCCCAACAAGGAGAGGGACAAGACCTGATGTCCTTCTCCCTGCTCTTCCCTCTCTTGCCCCAGCACCAAAGCAGAGCCATCCTAAAAAGGAACAATGCCCCATCTCACCAGATCTCACCACAACACCACGAGCTGGGCTCCCAGGCGTATGAGCTGCAGCCTCCCAGGAGCTCACCAGGCGTGAGAAGAAGTCGAAATCCCCCCCAGGACTGTCCTCAGTATACTCAGCTGTGGGGCTAGGGCGGTAATAGCCTGTGGGTGTAAGAGCGGAAAAGGAGTCAGAAATGAACCATGACAGCAGCCCCCAATGCCCCCACATCCCAGATGGACCCTCTTCTCTGCCTCCAGGAGCCCAGAACTCAACCATCAGGGACATCCTCATGCGAACAGCACAGGGTTTCTCTGCTGACAAGTTTTTGACCTAACAACACACTCTGCAAGTTCAGTGGGATGTACTAACACCCACATTGAGATGGCAGCCCCAAGAACCAAATACACCAGCAAGCAATGCACTGAGCTGGCTGTACAGAAAGGTGCTTGCTCTAAAATTGGGCATCAGAGATGCTAAACTGTGGCAGCTTTAAAGACTGTAGCAACCAGAAATGCAAAGCTGGAGATATGCAAGGGGATTCAGCTGAGGCCCTGCTTAGACAAACTGGTTCTACAGCATGCTTAAAGGCTTCCACAGGAAAATGGTGAAAAGGTCCTGTCCTAATGACACCAAAGAAAGCATAGGGACCAAAATTCCTCTCCAGCAGTACACAAAAGTTGATCAAGGATTGCCTAAACACACTGACACAGATAGCACTAAAGCTGGCATTTCAAGGAAAGACATGTGCCCCTCCCCCAGAAGTGTGCTTTTGACTAGAGCTATACCTCTCCAGGTCAGCATGAGTCATGCCTTGGCCAGGCTCAACCAATACCTACGCCAGTGACGAGGACCCAAGCACGAGGTGGCTGTTCAGCATCAGCAATGGCTTTGGCCAAGGTCTTGGTGGTCTCAACTCGGCTGCTTATGACTTCCCTGCAGAAGGCATCATTCCATCTGCGAAAGGTAGAGCCTCTGATTATTCTCCCCACAAGGACATCCAAGGAAACAACATCCCCAAGGGGGGCTTCAGCAGATACCCATTCACAAGCATAGGAGAGGCCACATGAATTCCCCCATGCACCCCACAGCAGGGGGAAGACATGAGATCTTACTACCTAAATGCATGTGGCCTTTGGGAGATCGTGTGTCCCCACTTCCCACAAAAGGCTGTGGGTTTTGGATTGCCTTAGAACAAAGGTAGCAGAAGAGCTGGAAACCAAAGCCAGGTGTGGTGAATTCTTCCTAAGCGCCCAGCAGAGGCATTTCTAAAAACACTCTCATAGAAATCAAACTTTGGTTCTGATTTTGCATTATCTAAATTTAGGCATCCAGTGTTATTTTGGAAACACGCCTGTCTTGCAACTATCAATCCTGAAGGGAACCTGCCTTCCAAAGGCACCCAAGAACTTTACATTCTCTGACAACACTGCACTGTCTTGCTTACACCTTGTCCCAGCAGCACTATGGTGTATCAAGTTACCTGCGGAAAGGGTTGAGGACATTTTCACCAGCCAAGTTCACCACGGCATCACACAGGGGCAGTCCAGAGTGGGACAACTCTTCCTAGACAGGGGTAACAGAGACATCACACACCCAGCCTCCCCTCTGCTCAAGCCTTCCCAACAGCCAAGCAGAGTGCGCTCCTAAGGACTCCAGCCAGTTCCTTCCTGACATTGCCTGGAGCACAAGCATGAATGGACAAAGTTTTGCTCCTTGAAGCTACAGCAATACCCACCCTCGATGACTACGGCCCATGGAGCACCCAGGAGCACAAGAGTATGTCCACAGGAGCCATTCCCCACTGCACGGTCCCCCCACGGCAGGCTAGGGCAAGTGGGCTTGGTCCTCAGCCCTAACATGTTCCTCCTCCCGTGACTGCTCTCATCTCATACCCAGCTGATCCGGTCCTTGCCCCCTTGTCGAGAAATGTGGGTCACCTCATGCCCGCGGCTCCGCAGCAACTGGGTCAGGGCTCTGCCCACAAAGCCAGTTCCACCACCTGGGAGGAAGACAAGCCATTACAGATGTGCTACCCGCACTGGCGTCCCGAGGCCTGCACAGGCGCCGCCGTTTCCGCGGCCGGCTTCCCGCAGTGCGTTACGCCAGGCCCAACCCTGAGGGCCTCCACGGGCCACGCACCATGTCCTACCCCGAGCCCGTGGGGTGGGCCGGCCCCAGCCCCTGCTCGCAGCACCCTCAGTCCAGGTTCGCCCCCCGCACTTCCAAAACGACGTCCCCTTACAGAACCGCGCGGCGCCCTGGGCTCCCCTCAGCACCGGCGCCCACCCCTCCTCCCGGCAGTAGCCTGGGTGAAGCTCCCAAGCGACCACACGCCCCACCACAAGCTGGGCTGGACTGCCCCATCCCCGCACTCACCTACCAGCACCCTCATGGCTTGGCCGGTGCGCATGCGCAGTCCCCGCTGCCTGGCGCGTGCGCGGTCCCGCCCGGCGCAGTAACCCCGGCAGCGCCGGACGGGGCGGCGGCGGGGGCTCAGGGACGCGCGGGAAGAGCAGGCAGAGAGGTCGGAAGGGAGGAGCAAAGGCCGGGGGGGCGGCCGATGATGGGAAGGCCGATGATGGGAAGGCGGGTGGGGCACAGGTCACACCTGCGGCACCGACAGGTGAGAAAGCAGCTCGGAGGAATTCGTTAAGTCGATCAGTTAGTTGAAGGAGGTTAAATAAATGCCAGTGTTGTGCGATTGTTTTTTTGTTGGGTGGGGGTTTTTTTAACTGTTTCTAATCGAAAATGAATAATTTTGCAGTTGGGAATTAGGCTGGATTTGTTCACACTGACTCAGCCTCCCTTCCCTCTGGACACCTTCTCGCACCTCTCCTCAGGGTCATGGGAAAAGAAATTATTTAACAGATGTAATTCTGCTGCTGGAGTTCAGATGTCTCCTCTGAGATGGGATGAAGCTCCATTGAAAGACAAGACTTTACACATGCAGGCACCTGGGGCAGCCTTTGCCTCACACAAACCTGCCTGTGTTGTCACTTGTTGATACCTCCTGTCCTGTGAAGAGCAGAGGTTGATACCAGCCTGTAGGCAGGACCTCTACGCCTTGGTGGCTGTTCTGAAGCGGAGACAAATGCTGGAGATACTTCCACCCACCTGTCTACAGTTCATTCCACTTAGTCATCCATCTCTGTCTGCACCCATAGCCGTTGCTCCACCCTTCCGTCCACCTCTCCTCCTTCCCCCATGCCCTGCTCTGTGTGATCTTACTCCTCCTGCCACCAGCCGTGTCAAAGTGTTCGGCAAGTCCTGTGGTTAAGCAAGGAAGGAACTAGGTTTCTAGGAAGAGCCGGCTGGAAATCAAAGAGACTGGGAATTATTTGCACAGGAAAGGGCATCCCTGTGTGTCACAGGATGGAAGGTGGCGATGAACAGCTGGTTTCTCTGTGGCATGTGCTGGCTGCCATGTGCTCCTGGCAGCGTGGTCTGCTCAGCCTCTGCTGGAGGGTCACGGGGTGGTGGTAGCTGGAGGTGCTGGCAGGCTGTACACACATTTTCCTTTCAGCTCCTCCATAAAGGGCAGCTGGCTGTACCTGGGTGCAGCCTAGTAGGTTCTTCATGGCAAACTGTCCAAAAAAAAGGCAATTGTAAGGGACCTTTGGCTATGATTCAAACTTGTATTTTCCTCCCATCTTCTCCTCTCTTGTGGTGTTTCACTGGATAGAACGTCCTAGAAAGACAAAATCCAGCATGCTCTTTCTCACTTCCTTCTCACAGCCTCACTGTATACATCTAACAAGATGTGATGGGGAGAGAAACATGCCAGCAATCAGTCCCAACCTGTAAAAGAGCCCCAGAACATGAGGAAGCCCCATGCTTCTGTCACAGGGCAAAGCCTGCCCGAAACTGCTGCTCAGGTACGTGAGAATCAGAGAAGGGTTTGGTCTGGAAGGCACCCTCAAGGGGAAGGGACTTGTTCAACCCCATTGTCATAGGCAGGGACATCTTTCACTAGAACAGGTTGCTCAAAGCCCCATCCAACCTGACCTTGAACCTTTTCAATGATGGGACATCCACAACTTCTCTGGGGAACCTGTGCCAGTGTCATACCACCCTCTTTATATAAAATTCCTTTCTTATGTCTAATCTAAATCTATCTTCTTTCAGTTTAATACTGTGGCCCCCTGTCCTGTCACCACAGGCCCTGTTAAAAAGTCTTTATGTCTTGCTCGTAAGCCTCCTGAGTATATCAAAGGCCACAATAAGGTCTCTCCAAAGCCTTCTCTTCTCCAGGCTGAACAACCCCAACTCTTTCATCCTGTCGTCATAGGAGAGGAGCTCTAGCCCTCTGATCATCTACATGGCCCTCCTCTGGACTTGCTCAAACAGGTCCTATCCTTCTTACGATGGGAACCGCAGAGCCGGATGCAGTACTCCAGGTGCTGGAAGGCCAGTGTAAGTTCTCCCTGGAGCCTTCTCCTCTCAAGGCTGAACAACTCTCTCAGACTTTCTTCAAAGGAGAGGTGCTCCAGTCCTCAGATAATTTTAATCACCCTGCTCTGGGCATACTCCAGCAGGTTCGTGTCCTTCTTGTGCTGAGGACTCCAAAGCTGCACGCAGTACTCCAGGTGGGGTCTCATAAGAGCATAGTAGATGGGCAGAATCACCTCCCTCGACCTGCTGGCCACACTCCTTTTGATGCAGCCCAGGGTATGAATTACTTTCTGGGCTGTAAGTGCACATTGCCGGCTCGATTTTTCATCCACCAGCTGTGTCCCCTCCCAATTTCTTTCACAACCCAGCCTACTCACCGGCTGTGTGGTGTGTGAACCAGAGAAGGCCTTGATTTTGTGTAAGCTCTGCTCAGCAATAGCAAAAGCATCCCTTTATTATCAACCCTGTTTTCAGCACAGATCCAAAACACAGCCCCATACTAGCTACTATCAAGAAAATTAACTCTATGCCAGCTAAACCCAGCACCTTCATACAGGAAGCTCAGACTTGTGTGGCACATGTCAATGAAATATGAGGCCAACAGCATCCTGGCTCTTATCAACCACAGTGTGGCCAGCAGGACTGGGGCAGTGACCATCCCCCCGTACTTGGCATCGGTGAGGCCCCACCTCAAATACTGTGTCCAGTTTTGGGCCTCTCATGACAGGAAAGACATTGAGGTGCTGGAGCATGTCCAGAGAAAGGCAATGGAGCTGGTGAGGGATCTGGAGCACAAGTCTTGAGAGGAGTGGCTGAGGGAGCTGGGGGTGTTCAGCCTGGAGAAAAGGAGGCTGAGGGGAGATCATCCCACTCTCTACAACTCCTTGAAAGGAGGTTGTAGCGAGGTGGGAGTCGGTCTCTTCTCCCAAGGAAGAGGTGATAGGACAGGAAGAAATGTCCTCAAGTTGTGCCAGGGGAGGTTTAGAATGGACATTGGGAAAAATTCCTACATGAAGAGGGTTGCAAGCCTTGGAACAGGCTGGCCAGGTAAGTGATTGAGTCACCATCCCTAGAGGTGTTTAAAAGATGTGTAGATGTGGTACTTAAGGACATGGTTTAATGGTAACTTGGTGGTGCTGCGTTAACGGTTGGACTTGATGAACTTAAAGGTCTCTTCCAACCCAAATGATTCTATGAGTGTATTCTATGATTTTATGCTCTGCACAGATGTGTTTGTTTCAATAAAATTCAGTATCCCCCTGCTATAGCATCCTGCTTGGTAAATAGGACCGAAAATGAATGTTCAGTGCTACCCTTGCCCCAGGATGGCTCTGCTGGGGAC
>JAOXNH010000011.1:98226-113448 GCA_028566575.1 Bartramia longicauda | reverse complement strand
AATTTACTTCTTTTTTTTTTTTTTTTTTTTTTTTTTTTTTTTTTTTTTTTTTCATTCATGCATCTTAGACAAGGAAATAACTTTGGAGAAAGAACTGCTCTTTGCATACCCCTGTTAATCAAATATTTTGGCTTGTTCCCCTCAGGATTTTTGTGTATAGAGAACTTAAGTTTAGATGGTTAAGCATCCAGTCTAAACCTATTGTCTATAGATTCTTCTATGGTCAAAGCTTCCTCTATTGTCAAAAGAGAGAAACAGACACATCCATGGTGTGATTCTTCTGAAGAAGATCTGAAGAAGTCTCTGGAATTGTCTGTCTTTCTTGATCAAATAAAAAGTCTAGGATAACTAATGTAGACCCATTAAATACTGGCTTCTTGTTAATTGACTTACTTTCCAGAAGAGCTAACTGTATTCATAAGCCCTCTAATTCCTATGGAATCAAAATAAAGACACAAAGAATTTTAATCCACTTGTATCACTAAACTTAGCAAAGTAAAGCCTAGACTTCACAAGCCACAAAACACATACCTTGTAATATTGTGATTAAAGCCAGCTGGGGTTTTGGAATTCGGGTTTCAGGAATACATTGCCAAAAACATTAAGCATTTTTTCTACTCAACTGATCTCTCAATAGTCTCTTGGTAATCAACAGATCACCGACCTTTCATGTGTTGCTCATATATACTTTAATAGGTGTGCATGAAACCACTAGGGCTTCAGCTTCTAGATCTTAACAGCAGTCATCTAAACCTCAAATGAGATATTTTTTTCCCTTGTGCCATTTGTCTTTGCATGCAAAAGAAGAGAACCCAAGAAGAAAACACGAAAAATAAAGTGTAATTCTGCTTCTGTGTGTGTTTTACTCCTACTTTTTTCACCATTACTTAACTGCCCCCTAAAGATTTTTTTTTCCGATAAGCAAAATAGTGTGGATCTAATCAAAACCCTATTGACCATTAGAATCTTCTTCTCTCCAGAATACCAAAATAGAGCAGACACCATCGCCTTTTTCCCAGCCAATGTGGTTCCTTTCCCTAAAGAAACCCAAATTTTCACTAAATGTGCTCTCTTCTCTGACTGGCAGGGAGAGACTACTCACCTCCTAAATAACATCTGTGATGCAGATGGCTAAAAAAGGCCTTTTCTATAGAAAAACTGGCCTGGATTCCAGCAGCCACTCCGGAAAGAAAAAAGCATCTCACAACTCCTGTGTGCGTATCTTGGGCACTTTAGGACATCCTGTTATTTTTCAAAAAGCAAACTGGCATTGTTTTCAGCATCACATTTAGTTACAGTAAACTATATTAAATTATCTTTGGTTCGGATGGCATTTTTAAGTAGATTTACATGAAATAGTTGTTTCTCTTCTTGATATAAAAGATTCCCAAATTTTGTGACTCATGATAGATCAAAACCTTCTACAACTAGACTATTTTACTTTTGCCTACACCGTCACCAGCTCCCTGAGGCAGACGATAAGATTAAGAGGGATGGTAAGGTTCTAAAGAGATAAGATTGGACTGTTAGTCTTATCTATGTTACTTGTGGGAGGGGATTTATTTACAATACTCTAAAGGCACCTAACCTTGAATTTACAAAAGTGTTTATTAGGAAATCTTCCAGAAATAAACTGTTAGATATAAGAGAGAACTTGCGTTCTCAGAAAGTTTGTGTTTCTATAATACTTGTCTGCATTCTCTCCTTCCCTAAGAACACTTAGGAATCCCTGTTGGATAGGTAATTGATTATTTGTTTCAGGCTATCTAACTACATCACTACTACAGTCAACGTGTGAAGTCAAATCACTATGTTAGAGGAGCTACACATCTTGTAATATCTAATATTTCAGTGGAAAGCTCATTAAGGGGTACTGAAATGCTATGGGTTTCACTTTATATATGAGACACTGAAATAAAGGGAGAAATAGGTTAGGTGATCATTGGTGTATAAATGCTTTCCTTTTATATTTTGTAATAAGAATAAAGTAGGCTTGACAATGTACTGATTTTGCCTGGGATAGAGTGTTTTCTTCATAGTATCTTGTATGGGGCTATGTTTTGGATTTGTGATCAAAACAATGTTGATAACACAGCAATGTTTTAGTTATTGCTGAGCAGTGCTTGCACAGTGTCTTTTCTGTTTCTCATGCTGTACCCACCACCAGCGAGTAGGCTGGGGTGGGCCAAAAGTTGGGAGGGGATAGAGCTGGTACAGTTGACCCCAGCTGACCAAAGGGATATTCCATACCATATTTCATATTCAGCAATAAAAGCTGGGAGAAAGAAGGAGGAAGGGGGGGGATGCTTGGAGTACAGCATTTTGTCTTCCCTAGTAACTGTTATGCATGATGGAGCCCAGCTTTCCTGGAGATGACTGAACACCTGCCTGCCCATGGGAAGTAGTGAATTAATTCCTTGTTTTGTTTTGCTTGTGCACACAACTTTTGCTTTACCTATTGAACTGTCTTTATCCCAACCCATGAGTCTTCTTACTTTTACCCTTCTGATTCTCTCTTCCATCCCACTGAGGAAAGAGTGAGCAAGTGGGTGTTTGGGACTTAGCTGGAGTTAATCCACAAGTAACACAAGCCTGATCTAGGCATTACAGGCTATGTTTAAAATCTATGAGACAAACAGGCATTTTTGGAGACTGACTTATAATATCTATTTGTTAAAAATAAATAAAATAAATATCCTCTGGGCGTGATAATCCGTGTTCATATAGTATAAATAGTAAAAGACCCTGGGGTAGTTTGCTTTTCCCTCTAATTAGACATCAGACTTAAATATCTAATTTTTAGATATTTTTTGAGGAATCCATGATTATATATCTATCTCTGTGGCTCTTGATCGCATATGCAAAACCAAAAAACTACTGGGTATTTTTTTTTTGCTTCTTTCCCGTGCTATGGTTCATATTGTATTGTATATTCATATTGTGCCAATTACTTATTTTCTCATAGCCTATTTTCTGCTAATACCTGGAATACATCTTACATTTCTGGCAATAGATTCCCAGTATGATTAACTTCAAGTTGTTCTTGACACCTCTCCTTAAAATTGTGCTCAAGTCTTCAGAAAGTCTTGTTTGGATCAGTTGTATCCATAGCAACCATATGGACAGAACAACTTCTTTCAGCAAGTGTCTTAAGGTTTCCTCACTGGAAAACTAAATGTTTCATTAACTGCAAAAAAGTAAAAAAGCAGTCTGCTATTACAGGGTATAGCATATCAGAAAATAGGGTCTCAATTATAAACTCAAACCCACATTTAATGTGGCCATATAGATATACAGTCATCTGACAGATTTTTAACTTTTCTTTAATTATTTAATTATTACAGACATTAAACATTTTGAATCACTGGGATATTCTGAGCATGGAGTAGATTTCTTAGAGGCAACTGTTTACCTAGTGTCATGGTATCAGCCAAATTTAACAAAAGCAAACTGATAGATGGCCCTTCCCACACCCCTCCCACTCCCCAGCAGAGAGCAGAGGGAGAGATAAGGAGATTTATGAGTTTAGAATGAAATAAATTACTTTAATGAAGAATTAATATTAAAATCAAAAAGAAGAAAATAATGTAAAGTAAATAAAATACATACAAAACCATATGAAGCTCCTGGGATGACAATCACATCACTGGCATGCACTGGGGCAGTCCCAGACTGGACTCAGCGACAGATGGGAACTGGATTCCAGCTCTGGAGTCAGGAATGCACAGATTGGGATCAAAGGCAGATGAACAAACAGAGACCTCTTCGGACATCAGCCATTGCAGGAAGACCCTTGACCCTTTGATCCCTCAGCTTTTATACTGAGCATGGGGTAGATGGGATGGGATACCCCAGTTGGTCAGGTTTGGGTCACCTGTCTTGTCCACTCCCCCCACAGATGTGACCCCTCTATGTTTTTCTGTTTCTGACCCTCTAATGGGGCAAATAATGAAATTGTCTGACCTTGGCTGTTATAGCAATAACAAACATTGGTCTTATCACTCTGAGAACAAGCAGTTTTCTCCACAATATGCCATTAATTTCAGACAGTTAGAAGAGGCCTAGCTAAGAGGTAAAATTACAGAACAGAAAATTGGTTCTGTTTTACTTCAAACCGGGACACCCAGAGAGACTTCTAACTGATAATCAGATTTTCTCACAGATAGTCAGTATTTAACTCAGACGCATTAGCTGTGACTCTAGACTCCTTCTTGGGAAGGAATGGGAAGACTTGGACTGTAGGCTGTGAGTCAAAGTTTAAGGTCATAACACTTGCTGTAATAGGGCTGGACCCAAGGTTCAGCCTGAAGTGATTGAAGCATTGAAGTGATCTATACTGTCAATTGTGTCTGAGTTTCATCTTGAAATGAATTGTTTGGTGTCCCCTGGGTATGATATCATTACTCAGGGCCCTGGTGTAAGCCAGAGACTGAGTCCAAGTGACACTGTAGTTATACCACAGCATGAGCTGCTCACTTTATATTCTACGTATTGCTATATTAGAAAAGTTGCTTCCTTCAGGGGATGTTTCATTTTATCCTAAATTGGGTATCTAAAAAAATTAAGATTACTCGTCCATTCCCACTGCCTATTTCTTCCCAGGGACAATAACAGAATCACAGAGTAAATAAATCAGATGTAGATATATGCATTTCACCTGTGTTTTACAATCCCACCTAATGTTTTCTGGACCTAGTAATCTACCTAGGGCAAACAAAATACAGGGTTCAGTTTCATGCATTTTTAAACTTTCTCTTTAAAACTGGAGCACTCATTCAGATGAAGACTTTTAAGAAACGTAGGGAGCATAGAAATGTAGGGGGAAAACAAATAAGCCAAAAACCCCTCCCAACCAAAACCCCAGAATATACATAGATCAAACTTTGATTTATCAATGTGTAGTACAATAAATACGGTTACTGGTTCCATGAATAGGAGAGTTTCACTTTGGTGTGGATTAGGGTCTGGACCTCCTGACTGCCAATTGATCTTCGTGACCTAAGCCCCTTTTGCAGAAGTCTTTAGTTGATTTCTTAGGTGCGGCTTGTGCAACTAAAGGTCTTCCTCAGGACAAACCTGACTTCTTTGTTTCTAAGACAATATATGAGAGGATTCAAAAGTGGCACAATGACTGTGTACAAGACTGATACCAACTTGTTAGCACTGTAGGTATACATGACCTTGGGATGGGCATAAGTGAAAAGAGTGGTGGAGTAGAACAATGTCACTACAGTCAAGTGGGAGCTGCAAGTGGAAAAGGCTTTTTGCCTCCCCTGAGAAAAAGGGATCTTCAACATGGTGAACAAGATGCAAATATAGGAGGTGACTACAGCACACAGAGGCACCATGATGACCATCAGTGCCAAGATGAAGTCCACTAGCTCAGCCAAAGAGGAATCGCTGCAGGAGATATTCAGTAGGGGTGAAATATCACAGAAATAGTGATTGATTTTGTCTACATCACAGAATGAGAGCTGGGCTATAAAGCTCAGCTTGATGGAAGAAGTGATCAAACCACATATCCAAGAGCCAGCTGTCAGCTGAGCACAGAACTGACGATTCATGATGAGTGAATATCGGAGAGGTTTGCATATGGCCAAGAAGCGGTCATAGGCCATAACAGCTAACAAAATATACTCAGTACAAACAAAAGTCACGAAGAAATACAACTGTGTCATGCACCCCTGGAATGAGATATGTTTGTCTTGAGAAAGCAAAACTATGAGCATCTTTGGCTCAATGACAGAAACATACCAGATCTCTAAGAAAGACAGATTTCCTAGGAAGAAATACATGGGTTTTTGCAGACTGTGGTTAGTTCGAATGATGAAAATGATAAGGATATTTTCCAACACGGTTAATAAATAAGCCAGAAGTAAAGCAGAGAACAGGAGCAGCTGCAGTTCAGCAGTACTGGGAAAACCCAGGAGGATGAAATACATGACACTGGTTCCATTGCTCCCACCCATTCTGTAGAGGAAAGGTGAACTTTACTCACCTGCAATAAATGAATACAATGAAACCTGACCAGACAGGCTTAAATTCATAGTAATATATTACACCACCACCTAAGACACTAAAAGTTCAGATGTTTTGTTGCTGAGTTTCTAGAAATTAATTGTTTGAAATTCATCTACTTAATTCAGAATTTTTCATTGTAAAAATGCAAGCATGCTTTTTACTTCATAATTAATGGAGATAAATAGGCACTACTACTCCTAACTCATCTAAGACACAGCTCTAAAATAAGCCAGGTGAATTGTGCTGTCATATTGTACACCCACCTTAAAGAAGTGTTAGGTTATGAGCTTATTGATAGACATTTACATTGCCAATGTTTTAGTTTCTACATCTATACATTTCTAAAGTTATACCATGTATATGCTATGAAGCATGAGGGAAATGTGAAGTACTATAAGGATATATACAATTTGATATAAAAAAACCTCCAAACACATCTGAAGGACCCCATTAGAGATTTCTATGGTTAGCTCTGAAGAGGCTTAATAAATCTACATAAATCTTATTGAGATACGAAGGTACACATAGCACCCCAGACAGAGTGTAATTGCAAGCTAATTATAGCTCTGAGTCTATTTTTTTTTTTGTAGTTAACTCAGATTTTTCCTTCAAAAATAAGAATGCCTCAACTTGTACTATTGAAAAAAAACTTATCAACCTTCTGTAGTGGAAATTCAGAGTGGAATCCACTGCCTTAGTTGATCCTGGAGAATATGATCAATAGGGAACAGGAGAAGTGTAGGCTGTTGTGTCATTTGAATGATTTATACGAACACAGATAAATTGACTACTTTATTTATCTTCAGTGTCTCATGAGATTTGACCTAGAAATTATAGATAGCCTCCCAATGGAAGCAATCACAGAAAGAGGAAGGATGCTATTGTTTCCTCTGTGATTCCATACAGAGTAGAAGGAAGAAACTCTGAAAATATCTAAGATTTTGTCTGAGACACTGAACAATGAAACAACACCAACTAATGTCTACTGATTTTTATAGGACAGAGGAAAAAAAAAGCAACCGAAAAAAAAAACACCAAAAAACCCAAACCAAAAAGGCCTGAAGCAGAGGCAATGACAGTCATTTACCAATGGCTAAATTAGAAAAAAGTTTCAGTGCCCTAAATCTAAATCCAGAGCCTTAACTGGTAGTCAGTTTTGGAGTAAGTCGTTTATCCTATACTGGAGTTACTTGTACAACCCTCAGGTCTATGGATAGACATGCTATGTATTTTCTGAATATCACAGTGCAAATATTATGTTGAAATGATTCCTCCAGCAGTCTGAAATACCTTATCAGAATCAGTTTCTCAGGTTGCCGGATCGATCTGTCTCATTTGATGACACTGACATATGGAAATTCTATTTAGTACCCTCATGCCTGATTTAAGTACTCACAGTCATGCACAATAATAACTAAAAGCTCAGCTTCAAAGTGGAGTTTTATACATATATTTATACTTAGGTTTATGTTAGAAATGGGATTACTTTCTCCCAATTTAAACATCTAATATGTAAATATTTAAGACTGAGTTCAGCTGCCTAAACGCAGCAGACTAATGCCACTTGTGATGTTCTCAGTTCTTACTGACTTCCACTTAAAGGATTCCCAAACAGTAGAAAGAAAAAGAAATCCAGAAAGCAGCTTTGGTAGGCACTTCATTTATTTGCTCAGCTGGATAGCTACTCGGACTCCGTTTATTGTACTGAGTTGGACTGTACTCGCACAACCACAACCCTCAGCACACATGTAAATATGCACATTACATGTATTTGCATCTACTGTAGGTACCTCAAATTAGGCTAGGCTAATCCTGCTCCTATCATCTAAGATACGGTGAAAGTCCTGGAAAGTATATGTTGCTATTCAGTAGCATTCTGGATGCCCTATTATATCCAAATCATCTCTAATGGGCCAGCAAATACTCTGCAAGACCTACAGAAGACTGATGCATTTTTGGAGCAGCGACTGGACACTAAAAAGGATGCTATAAGGCATGTAGTGTATATGCAGGACTGTGGCAAAGGAAACCTTATATAGAAATATAGAATATTCAGAATGGAAAAGATCTGGAAGTTCTGTACCTAAGCCAAAATAACCACATACTTCAGTTAGGCTGAGAAGCCATTGTGGTAGCCTTGATAAAAAAAGACCTGAGAGTTATGATGGATGCCAAACCAAATAAGAAGCATCAGTCACTCTACACTCTACCCACAATACTGGGTCTGCTCTTGTTCAGCATATTCATCAACGACATCGATGAGGGGCCAGAGTGCACCCTCAGCAAGTTTATAGTTAAACTGTGTAGGTTACCATATGTCTCCTGCTGAATGCATCTAAGATGCTAAAAATAAAGGAGACGTGCATACAGCAAACTAAAGCAATAATCACAGTACACAGGAAGAGCAGACAATGTAACTATCTTTACATGACAAACTTCCAGTAGTATAACAGAATTTCTTCTTTCTACCTATTTCTTCATGTAAGATTAATCTCCCTGGAGCCTTCTCTTCTCCAGGCTGAACAACCTCAACTCTCTCAGCCTGTCTTTATAGCAGAGATGCTCCACCCCTCTGGTAGCTTTGTGACCCTCCTCTAGACATGCTCCAACAGGTCCATGCCTTTCCTGTGCTGAGGACTCCAAAGCTTGACACCATACTCCAGGTGAGGCCTCACCAGAGTGGAGTAGAGGGGCAAAATCACCATGCTTTTTGATGTAGCCCAGGATACAGTTGGCTTTCTGGGCTGCAAGTGCATGTTGTTGGCTCATGTCCAGCTTTTCACCTACCAGTACCCTCAAGCCCTTCTCAGCAGGCCTGCACTTATACTGGGATTTGCCACATCCCAGGTGCAGGATCTTAAATTTGGCCTCATTGAACCTCATAAGATTCACACAGGCCCATTTCTTGAGCCTGTCCAGGTCCCTCTGAATGACATCCTGTCCTTCAGGTGTGTCAACCACACCACTCAAGAAAGATGAAATAACCTAACATTAGCACCATGACTTGTCTGGTGACTTCAGTATTCTGATGTAATAAATGACATTTATTTATTTTCTTTGCTTACTATTACTAGTTATATTGTGTTTATTTAAGTAAGAAATGTCTTATTTAGGAGAAACTCTCTGACAGCCAGTATGTTGGGGAGGTTTCCTCTTGATATGGAACTCAGGTGAGGGCAGTAAAGAAAAAGTTTCCACACAACTAAATGACCCATAGAAAAGACAGGAAAATAAGAGGACATGAAACAAAAACCAAAGGGTTGCAGTATAAGAAAGATTGTGAAAATGCAGAGAAGAGCAGGAGTAAACACATACTCTGGTGCTGGGGACAGAAGGACTTCCTATGAACAAAGACAGGACAGTGGCCTGAAATGAACACCAGAAGAAAGATCCTCTTGCAAAGGTACTGTCTCCTACCATTAAAGAACCTGTTTAGAAATACATTGAACTTCTATTCTATTGAATGCAAATTATTTCGAGACTTTTTCTATTAAGAAAAGCTCATAGATGTTACATATTTTACAAAAAGATCTGTTATTTAGGTTTAAAAAGCCTGTTGTTCTTTTGGACTGTTTAGTATGTCCAGACAACAAAACATTGATGGGGGCAGATACCTGATTCTAAAGCAATGAAAGGAGTGTGTTGGGAACTTCCCTAGGACGAAAGACATTAAAAGACACTGAGAGAGGGCTGCTGGCTTACAAGGTGTCACGTACTTAAGATGTAGTTACCATATAAGGTTGCAAAATGGGCAAAACCTAAGCAACTGTGAAAAAAATATAATAAGAATGAGCTGTTTATTTGGAGGAAGGAAAGGGAGGAAAGTGGACTATGAGAGGTAGAAAATATCATTAGGGCTATTCTTGGAGGTATGCTGAGCAGCCCTGTACAGTACAGCTTGGTGCAGGTCAATAAACCTGTTAAATAAATCCTCTGTGGCTGGCATACACTATGAAGATGCCACCTGGCTTTTAAAAAGCAGAATATGTTCACAGTGAATGCTTACGTGGTCAAATTACAAGTGTGGAGCAGACAAGTGATATGCATTCATACAGCTGTTTTCTTGGGACATATATTGGTGAGTAGTTAAAAGTTTGTGGAATTAATTATCCTGAGTCTGTAACTCCTGTAATGCAACACAGGCAGAGCCTGACCATTCTAAAAAGGATGAGTGATGAGCAGTATGAAATCCAGGCATTTCCTAGCAAGGAGAACAGAATTACCATATACAATATTTAAGAGTCAAATGTTGTCAAGTAGTCAAAAAAAAAAGAACTTTTTATTAAAAGAATTTTAAAATAAATTTTGACTTAACTTAAAGAGAGGAGCATATCTGAGGATGCAGAACCACAGCATTGCAGCACTGTTGAGGTTGGAAGGCTTGGGCAAGCTTGGCAATTTTATGTGGTCTACATGGCAAGGTTTACGTAGCAGGGGCCCTGCAAGGAGGCCTCTGTGAGAAGAGACTCTGTGAGAGTGCTCTCATGTCAAACAGAGCCAGTTTCAGCCAGCTGCCAGACCCTTCGCTGCCCAGAACTGAGCCAATCAGTGTAGCTGGTACCTCTGAGTATCTAAGAAAGGGTAAAAACACTGTGTGGCAGATTTGAGAGAAAGGAGTGAGTAAAATCTGAGAGAAAGAGCCCTGCAGACACCAAGGTCAGTGAAGAAGGAAGGGTAGGAGGTGCTTCAGGCACTGGAGCAGAGATTCCCCTGATACTTGTGAAGAAGACCATATTGAAACGTGTTGTCTCCCTGCAGCACACAGACAACCACACGTGAGCAGATATCCACCTGCAGCCTGTGGAGGACCTTAGGCTGCAGCAGGTGGAGGTGCCCTGAAGGAAACTGCAGACCATGGAGAGCCCATGCTGGAGCCAACTCCTGGCAGGAATTGCAGCCAGAAGGGGATCCATGTTGGAGCAGTCTGTTCCTGATGGACTATACACTGTGCAGAAGACCCGTGCTGGATCAGTTTGTGAACAACAGTATCCAGTGGGAGAGACTCTATGCTAGAGAAGGGGAAAAGTATGAGGAAGGATTTGTAGTCAGTATTATGGAATGACTGTAACCCCATTCTCTAGCCTGATGCACCATTTAGAAGACAGCAGGTAGAAGAGTCAGAAGTTAAGAAGTGACGTTGAGCCTGGGAAGAAGGGTAGAGAGAAGGTGGGTTTAGTTGTGTCTTTGTTTCTCACCATCAAATTCTATTTTTAATTGGTAATAAATTAAAATAATTTTTCCTAAGTTGAGTCTGATTTGCTCATGAGGGTAACTGATAAATGATCTCCTTGTTCTTTACCTCAACCCATGAGCATTTTCACCTTATTTTCTCTCCCTGTCTTGCTGAAGAGGGGAGTGAGAGAGTGGTTGGGTGGGTGTCTGGTAGCCAGCCAAGATTAAGCCACCACAACAGTCTTTCCAAATCATTCTCTGAACTGAGCCACTGGCAAAAAGGAAATCTTTCTAGATAGCCCTGCAGGTTGAGAGGTGAGGACTCTATGCCCCACAGAGGGGCCTCCCACTATTACCATGACTTGCCATATCCTTCTGATACTTTTGTGTGGTTCAGGTTCAGATGGCACTGATTCTTCTTTGGATAGAGCATTCATCCACCTATCTACTTCGAGGACATTAAAACCATTCTGTAGTTGTAAATCTGCAGGGAGAAGAAGAGCCTTCTTCCTCTTGCCAAAAGTCACAGGCTTCCAGCCTTTACTGTCATGCTGTTTCCATTACCCTAGCATCCATTACCCAACCTGATGTGGACTCACTATGGCTCTCCCTCCTTCTGTACAGTTGAGGATTCATGCTTTTGGATCTGCAGGGTCTCACAAGATCCTATAAATCAATTTTATCATCATCCCTGATGTAAAGTCTGCTGACCTCCTCCCATAGATCCTTAATTTGTTGACAAAGATCCTCAACCAACATACACCTCTGACAGACACAAACATAATCTTCCAGCTTCAGCAAGAGACACTAGGAATTCCCTGAGACCTGGTGTTGTATCCTGCCTTTGAATCTCAAATCTGCATGGAGACCACTTTCTCCAGAGGTAGTTGCTTCAGTTTGGGCTAGAGAGATATCATTTCAACAGCAAATTCACATAATTTATAGCTATCTGGCCTTGCTCCTTTTGTCTTCACATAGATAGCTCTCTTCTTAAAGTTAGGATATCTCTCATCCTAGGCTAGAAAAAATGGGAATGGTCTCCTCATGTATTCAGTGAAGGAATGGAAGTTCATCCAGAGAAAAATTCATATAAATTTTCGTAACTTTGTCTTTCTGTACAAACTTATCTATTGATTTTATAGGATGTCTGGCTGCTAAAGCAAAGCTAAGGACGTCTCCCCTGCCCTTAAAACAACATTTAACTTTGTCTTTCCATAAAACAAGTCACTCTTGGGGCTTAAAATGCCAAGAGATCAGACATAAGGCTGTTTCAATCAATCTGTTCCCTCTAATTTCCAGATTTCAAGAAAAAATATATTTGGACCATCTTGCTTCAATTTCTGAAGTATACACCAAACCTGTTCATGAAGTGATTTAATCATAAAATCTTATTATTTCTATATGGTTTTCTTACCTATACAATCTTACAATCTCTTTTTTTTCTTTTCTTTTTTTTTTTTTTTTTTTTTCTTCTGTCATTAGACCTCCTAATTTTTCTACAAGGAAACTTCTTTTCTGAACAAGATCTTTTGGACAGCATCTTTGATTTCCTGGTTCCTCAGGCAGTAAATGATGGGATTGAAGAGAGGAACAACAACAGCATAGATAGCAGATATGATTTTGTTTGTGTCATGAACTGGAAGTGTTTTGGGCCTCACATAGATGAAAATGCTTGTCACATAGAAGACAACGACCACTATAAGGTGGGAGGCACAGGTGTAGAAGGCTTTTTGGCAACTTTGTACAGATGAAATGTGAAGGACAGTGAAGATAATATATGTATAAGATAGGACTATTACAGAGAGAGGTATCAGGAGACTAAATAGGGCAGCCACAAAATCCATAAGAGCAGCTCTTTCCATATCTGTGCAGGCTAAGTTCAAGAGGGGAGAAACATCACAGAAGAAATGGTTGATTATATTGGGTCCACAGTACGTTAGCTGAGAGATAAAAAATACTTTGCATCCAGAAATTAAGAAACCAGTCAACCAAGATCCCATAGACAGGTAGATGCAGACAGCATGTCTCATGATAGTAGAGTAATGGAAAGGCTTGCAAATGGCAACATAGCGATCATATGCCATGACAGCCAGGAGGAGGCACTCAGTGTTGCCCAGGCTGAGGAAGAAGTACAGCTGTGTCATGCATCCCATGAAGGAGATTTGCTTTGCCTCTGACACAAAGCTCAGCATTGTCTTGGGGAGTGTGACTGTCACATACCAGATCTCCAGGAAGGACAAATTACTCAGAAAGAAATACATGGGGGAGTGGAGGTTATAGTTTGTCCAGACAGTCAGGATGATAATAGTATTTTCTGCTAAAACTAAGAGATATGCAATAAGAAATATTGAAAAACAGAGAATCTGCAAATGAGGAGCAATGGGAAATCCAAGCAGAACAAATTCTTTGACCACGCTGTGATTGCTCACCTCCATGTCTCCCATCTACATCTGTAAAGACATCAAAGACTTATCATTAGTGATTATAATACATTAGAAAATCTATCACATTTTACAGTTGTTTTACATTTTTTTTCACACTGCAGTCAAATTGATATTAGTATGGATACGCTATAAAATACTAGTTTTATTAATTGTTAAAGTATTCAAAGACATGGTATTTAGAATGAAACAACAATAATTCTGAATTCTCTCAGTGACATAATGTCTAACTTCTTGACCTTCTAGAGGGAATTATCTGTTATTATGTCTAGTAATTTTCAAAATTGTACAATGAACTTATTTGTGAATTTGTGAATAGATGCCTGAAAACCAGTCAGCAGAGATACTTTAAAGATAGCAGAATATTATTAACTTTAATAGGAGTATTTACATAATCATCACCAATGTATTGTTATTTTGTAGAGTTTGAACTTTAATATTGGTCAGAATTCAAGCTGTAACTTTAACACAATTAAAATAATAAGCATAAAATAAATAAGCATAATAAATAAATAAAGCTTTTCTGCTCCGTAGCCCATGTGTCTTAATGTGGTTTTAAGCCAAAATCCAATTTGAAAACTCTCTACATTGCCCCACATTTTCAAAAAATTTTGAGAAATTTGCCGGCTTGTTCCCATTTTGTATAACACATTCCAGTTCTTGTATAAGCATGGTTCAAGCCCTAATAACTAATGAGTGTTGGAGCCCTCTTTCTTACTATAAGGGCAAGATTCAGTTGGATACACAGAGATATGTAGTACCACTTAATGAACCCCAGGGTACCTGAGCTGTCCAAATGGGTATGAGGGATATGACACAAGCCCTCTGCACTTTTAGAATATCAGCTGGAGGGAGGTGGGATAGCTAAGGTCTAAGTCTTGTTTCAGGTAGTTGAATTGTGTGTTGAGGAGTTGACTCACCCATAGATGCCTGCTACAAGTTGAGATACCATGTGGTACTGGAATTATCAATTGATTTCAGGTAGACATAACACCGGATTTATAGCGGACCTCTGCCCTTCTTGAATGACATCTGGAGGCTGGGAAGGATATTTCTGGGCATCTCAAAAGTAGATAACTTATTCAAGTCTCTTCAAATCACATCATTGCTATTTATTCACAGGGGAAAGAGACACCAGTGAAGTGAAATTCAGATGACATATTATGTATCTAGCTGAACAATCCTGAGGTTTGTTTGTGTTTTTCTTTATTAACTATAAGACAGCCAGGATTGGGTTTCCCAAACTTTGATGTTTAATTTCTAAAGCTTTGAAACACAATGTAAAATAAATGTTTGGTAAATGAAATGAAAGCATACAATACCAAGAATAATTTCTTGAAAAAGGTTTCAACACTCCCTATTCTTGTCGTCTACTATATTAACATTAACAATGCATTTAGTTCTTAAGTGCTTAACTCTAGGGGCCTGCAATAATGTCTTTTCTAACTGTAGGTCCTTTTACTCGAAGTTATTTTGGTGAATCATAAGGGAAGGGAAGGGAAGGGAAGGGAAGGGAAGGGAAGGGAAGGGAAGGGAAGGGAAGGGAAGGGCAGGGAAGGGAAGGGAAGGGAAGGGAAGGGAAGGGAAG
>JAOXNH010000011.1:86257-98126 GCA_028566575.1 Bartramia longicauda | reverse complement strand
AACCTGCTCTAGGTAGAGCCACTTTGGTGGAGGGTTGGACTTGATGATCTCCAGAGGTCCCTTCCAACCCCATATGACTCTATGATTCTATGTGACTCCACAACAATCCTCCGGAAGGAATGAGACCAGATCAGTGTTTGCATTTTTAATTTCAAATCTCACCAGGAAGTATCTGCAGTTTTTAAGATTTCAATCAGAAATTTGACATATGTTCCAGAGACTACAAGAAGACATGAAGCAGACAATCTCAAATTCTAATCACCACTCCATTTTGGGTTCCACTGATGGATTTCTGTGTACATTACAGCCTTCATATATTCTCACCTCAGACAGACTGATCTGATGACTAGTTTTATAGAGTTTTTTGATCTTAAAAAATAGGTTGAATTATAATTAAGAAATTACTTCCATGTAAAGAACTAATAAAAATCTGTGGGTTTCAGTTCGGTCTTGGGGTGAGTGATTCTAACATTTATAGAATGATAGACTCATAGAATGGTCTAGATTGGAAGGGACCTTTCAGATCATTGAATCTAACCATTAACATAACACTGCCAAAACCACCACTAAACCATGTTCCTCAGCACCACATCTACCAGTCTTTTAAATACCTCCACGATGGTGACTCCACCACTTCCCTGGGAAGCCTGTTCTAGTGCTTGAAAACCCTTTTGGTGAAGAAATTTTTCCTAATATCCATTCTAAACCTCCTCTGGCACAACTTGAGGCCATTTCTTCTTGTCCTGTCTCTTGTTACTTGGGAGAAGAGACTGACACCCACCTCTCTACAACCTCCTTTCAGGTAGTTGTAGACAACAATAAGGTCTCTCCTCAGACTCCCTTTCTCTAGGCTGAACAACGATCATCTCCTGCATCCTACTCACTGTGCTGTTCCCGATACAGGCCAGGATGCTGTTGACCTTCTTGGCCACATAGGCACACTGCTGGCTCATGTTCAGCCCACAGTCGATCAACACCTCCAGATCCTGTTCTGCCAGGCAGCTCTCCAGCCACTCTTCCTGCGTCCTGTAGCACTGCATGGGGTTGCTGTGACCCAAGTGCAGGACCCGGCACTTGGCCTTCTTGAACCTCATCCCATTGGCCTTGGCCCATCGATCCAGTCTGTCCAGATCCCTCTGCAAAGCCTTTCTACACTCCAGCAGATCAACACTCCCACCCAACTCGGTGTTGTCTGCAAACTTACTGAGGGTGCACTCATTCAGATCATTGATGAAAGATGTTAAAGAGAATCGGCCCCGGTACCGAGCCCTGGGGGACACCACTCATGACTGGACACCAGCTGGATTTAACTCCGTTCACCACCACTCTCTGGGCCCGGCCCTCCAGCCAGTTTTTAACCCAGTGGAGAGTACTCCCATCCAAGCCATGGGCAGTTTCTCCAGGAGGATACTGTGGAAGACTGTATCAAAGGCCTTGCTAAAGTCCAGGTAAACAACATCCACAGCCTTTCCCTCATCCGCCAAGTGGGTCACTTTGTCATAGAAGGAGATCAGGATCAAAGGGTCAACTCTCTTTCTTCAGTGGCTGGGGTCTGAGGAGAACCCTGTCTGTTTGTCTGCCTTTGATCCTGATCCGAACATTCCTGACTCCAGATCCAGAATCCAGCTCCTGTCCATCACAGTCTGGGACTTTTCCCTATGCCTGCTGGTAATGTGATCATCATCCTGGGACCTGGGTAAGGTTTTGTATATACTGTGTACATTTTTTTTTACTTCTTATTATTTATTACTTCATTATTTATTAATATTTTCATTAGTTTATTTTTTTTCCTGAACTCATAGATCTCTTACAAATGCCTGCAAATGAATTTACATTGTTAAGGTATATGAGATACAGGAACAAGTCCAAGTTATTTGATGCAATAAGCTTTATAAGCATTATAAAACATTCATAGATGAGCATTATAATGCTTATAATGCTTTTCAAGCGCTCTGCAACCTGTCTTGGGGATTAATATCTATTCCCCTAAACAAATGGACTAGAATGGCATATATCGACATGGCTTGTAGTGGATCTCTCCTTTAGAGTAAATTCCCATCCTGAGTACCCAAGAGGTGATTATAGTCAATGAAGCTCTGGGCAATACAGGCTCTGTAAACTGTGGCCAAGGTGAGGCACACAAATTCGACTGAAATCGCTCCAGATGGCTATATTTAGGAAACTGAATCCTGCCTTTATACTTAATCATCTCAACGGATCTTTAGACACTGTTTATATATTTCTAGAGACCTAGCCAGTGTCCAGGATAGACGTCTATTATTATTTTGAGCAGCCCAGAGTATCCAGGGCATGGTTATAGCACTGGTAGATATGACACAGGTTCTGTGTAAGGCTGATGTCCTTCTGGAATAACAACTAGAGGACAGCCAGGGTATATATAAGGTCATTTCAAGAGGCACTACGGACCCATGACTGTGTAACTAATGCAAGTCTTAGAACTTCCTTGATAATGCTGAAAGCTGAGACATCTTCTGCTCCCACTTACATGTTTAAAACTGGAGTTAAATCCCATTCATAAAGTTAGGTGAGATGAGTATCAGTCAACTGTGCAGCCTGCATATTTAAATGTGCATATCTGCATATCTATATATCATATTTAAATATCTGCATATTTAAATGTAAGCATGAAGTTGAACTTGTCCTCCAAGGTCCTTAAACACAGCTTGTCAATCAGGAATAAGATAATGGTTCTACTGAACTGAGCCTGTACTGGGTTGAGTCTTTGTTTCTATGATTATCTGTTTTACTCTGAGGGTGGTGAGACTCTGGCCCAGGTTGCCCAGAAAAGCTGTGGCTGCTGCATCCCTGAAGGGGTTCAAGGCCAGGTTGGATGGGACTTTGAGCAACCTGGTCTGGTGGGAGGTGTCCCTGCCCAGGGCAGGGTGGGGGTGGGGTGGGTGGGGTGTTGGAACTAGATGATCTTTAAGGTCCCTTTCAACTCTAACCATTCTGTGATTCTATGATTCTATATTGTTATTATAGACCTCTCTATGTTTCGCTGTGAAGTGCTATTTGTCTAGCTGTTTCTGTATAAAGTCCATATTGACTCTTTAGTAAGTGCAGGTTAGGACTCCTCTGCAATGGAAAATTGGTTCTTTCCTCAAACAAAACATAGGAGTGGTACTGTGGTTCCAATCAGTTTAGAGCCCATTTGACTTGGAAGCAAAGATAAAACATCTCCTCCCTTTTGATCTGTCCACATGGCCCTACACTTCAAAACCATTGCACCAGTCTTGGCATCTTTACTCACCTTATTTTGTCTGCTCTCCATCACTTTACATGTAGCATAGATACTCAGTACCATATAGAAGCATAAACACCACAGGCTGTAAGATATTTCTTGGCTGTGAACTTTTAGATTAACTTTTGTAACTATTACAGTATTTCCAAACTGGAGAAGGGCCACGGGAAGGCAGTAGCATCCCAGGACCTTGTGTTTGAAAGTGCAGGAATCTTGCTTGTAACTGAAGGGGACATCGATGTAGTTGCATCTGAAGTGTTTTAACCACAGTGACTTTCTAAAATAACAGCAGCGGAAACTGGAAAGATGACATTGCTGTTGTGGAACAGAGAAGTGACAGTGAACAGCACACACAACACACTGGCAGAAGGCCTGGGTGAACAGCTGCAAAAGCCTATGGAGTAGGTCACAATCAAGGGATTGCTCATTGGCTTGGTCAGCCTGGTCAAAAGACACCTAGCCATGTATGTTATCAACATGTGACACTGTGATATGTTTAGCAAAATGGCTACAGATCGCTCCCTAGAGTAAATTAAATTAGTGGTACAAAGGCAGCATAGAGCAGCCACTGACTCCTAAAATACACAAAATTCCCCAAGACCTGTATGTTCATTCATACGCAAACTAATACACAGTGACTTCAGAAGTTATATGAACAGAAATTAATGAAAATATCCTACAAACCAGACAAAAAGGTTGTTTTGTTTTGTTTAGTTTTGTTTTTAACAGTGACCAGGATTTTAAGTCTTCAGTTTATTTAGAGTATTTATTTCAAACTTCCTTAAGAGGTCGGGGTTCCCCCATTCCACTGTGAACATTTTTTTTCCTTCTGCTGTTACTCTCTTCCAGGAGGATTGATTCAGGTTCTTAAGTACATACTTCTTGTAGAAGATGAAATACTGTGGAGTGCCTGAGATCTCCCATTTTGGATAGGCAGTTATGATACAGGAACTGCAGAAGAGACTCTTCCTTTGAGCATTACATTTGTAGATCAAGCAGAATACCCACGGTCTTTAAAACATTAGGCATGTGCCTATAGTTAGGAACATGCATCTCAGCTGTTACGACGAATATTGTCTGGAATTGGATCATATGCTATTAACAGAACTATTCAGTTCTGTTCTCAAACCCATTGATGGATGATATCCTAGACATATCTTTTTGTTCCCTTAGGTGCCTGTGAGTCAAATCACTTACTTCAATGTGTATAATCCTTCATCAGAGGAGAAAGAAGTTAATAGGTAGAAAGG
Source organism: Bartramia longicauda (assembly GCA_028566575.1). Lineage (NCBI taxonomy): Eukaryota > Metazoa > Chordata > Aves > Charadriiformes > Scolopacidae > Bartramia > Bartramia longicauda. The sequence goes on along the minus strand of JAOXNH010000011.1, from coordinate 93,614 downwards.
TGACTTCCTGTTGAGGATATGTAGCCATATGTATGCCTCAGTCTCTTGAGTTACCAGCAATATGATGATTGCAGTTCTAAGTACAATCCAAATCTTAAAACCTTTCCTTCTAAGTCTTACACTCTGTCTATAAGGAGCTACCTTAAAGGTGGACAGCAATGGATTGAGAGACCTTGGGGGCAGTCTGTCTAACACTGAAGATTTTTTTCAAAGCCCCTTTAACCTCCTGGTTCCTCAGACAGTAAATGAAGGGATTGATCATAGGAGTTACAGTAGTGTACACAACTGACACCAGCTTGTTTAAGTCAAAAGGGTGGATTCTCTTGGGCCGAGCATACATGAACAGAGTGGCTGAAAAGAAAATAATGACTACAGTGAGGTGAGAAACACAGGTGGAGAAGGCTTTCTTCCTCCCTTGGGTTGTGGGGATATGCAGGATAGTACTGATGATGCATATATAGGAGATAATCGTGACAGAGAGGGGAACCAGCAAGATAAGCAAGGCCAGGATAAAATCCACTATTTCAGCCATTGTCATGTCAACACACGACAAGTTCAGCAAGGGGCTGATGTCACAGAAGAAGTGGTTGATGATATTGGAGCCACAAAACGACAGCTGAGAAATGAAAAATACTTTCAGCATGGAGGCCAAGAAGCCAATGAGCCAGGAACATGTTGCTAGTTGAATGCAGAGCCAGTGGTTCATGATGACTGGATAGCGCAGGGGATTGCAGATGGCCACATAACGATCATAAGCCATGACTGCAAGGAGGACACACTCAGTACAAATAAGGGAACTGAAGAAGTAAAGCTGGGTCATACAGCCTCCAAAAGATATATTCTTGCTTTCAACAAGAAAATTCACTAGCAGTCTGGGGACAGTGACTGAGATATACCAGGCCTCCAGGAAGGAGAGGTTGCTGAGAAAGAAATACATGGGCTTGTGAAGCTGATGGTTGATCTTTATCAAGATAATTATGAGTGTATTTTCCAAGATGGTCAGCACGTAGGCCACCAGGAATACCACAAAGAGCAACATCTGCAGTTCCATGACAGTTGGAAATCCCAAGAGGATAAATTCCTGGAATTTTGTGCTGTTTATCTGCTTCATGGCAAAGGGCATAGTATCAAGCTTCAGAGACAAAGACAAGACAATAACAAAAAAAGGATTATTTTTAAAATCAAAGCAATAGTGGTGAGAACTGCAGAGAAAGAAATGAAAAAATGGCAAGTTGATAAGAAGAAAGAATAATAATGATAAAAAATGGAAAAAAATAAGGAGAGGGAGAAAAGGAACAATATTATTCATTCAGATCATATTCCATTTTAAAAGATATAAGAGCAAATTCAATATGTATTTTGTTATCCGGTTCATAATTAGTGGCCTAGGTTATTACTGAAATCCATGGGTGTTGAATGTCCAGATGGATGTTCAGTTCTCTCTAACTTGCAGGGGATACTGGATATCCGGGATGCACCTTCATGACTTAGGCAACTGGGCTTAGTTCTGCAAAACCAAATCATTCCTGCACTGTCTGTGGAGTAGAGCTTTGTCTTGGCTACATTTTCCTAGCATAGAAAGCCTCAAGATACTCACTAAATGAAACAGTTTTTTCCAGAGAGCAATATGTGTTATTCTAAATAAATCTCTCAAGGAAGATGAATTACATTTTGGAGGAATGTATTTCTTTGTGTTTTTTCCCCTTCCATCCACTGCTTTTCCATTTCTCTATCTATTTACCTTTTTTAAAAAGTTGACAAGCTTATTTTCATATATAATTCTCAATTTCCATGGGTCAAAATTGAAAAGAAAAAACCCTCAAATGGGAAAATGCACATTTCTCTCCTTTAACTTATCGTACTCTAATTTAAGAAATGCTTTTTCCATCTTGTTTTAAAGTTCTACTAGTCTAGTATATTATTTCATGTTAAAAGCAAAGAAACAACCCACCTCTTCCTCCATCCCCAGAATTATTAGTGAAAAGCATATAATAAACTAGGATTTCAGTGATGGAATAACATTCATCTTCATGAAATTATTCATGGACACTGAAACACCAGTCCAGATACAGTTCATTTAAGAACTTTTACAGCTTCAGAAGTGGTAATATAAACTATGATTGGAGATTTGCAAAATGAAAACTCATTTAACTTTGTAACCATATTACTGTTAGCTTTTACTACCATGAGAAATTTCACAGGTCTAAAGAGAAGCAGCAAAATTTTGTCTTTTTTTTCTTAGCACAAAATACATCATTAACCAATTTGTCTCCATAGTACATGCATTCAGTACTTCCTTACCTGGCCACTATTAGTTCTATAAAACTGGGGATATCTGAGGGTTTCAAATTTAAATTGTTCATCTCACACATCAGTCAAAACTCTAAATAAGCAATTACAAGAGAGTGATTCTCCTCAGTAAAATACAATGCTTACGTTTCTGTCACTTGAACTGAAGTAAATACATGAGCTGTCTTAGCATCAGGAGACTATACTGAGAAGCTGGGATTCATCCACTGAAATTTAGATAGCTATCAGCTTAGTTATGTAATGTACAATATACTCAGCTTGTCTTCTTTCTAGGAAATACAGACATACAGGCATTCCAGGTAACACTGCTCTGAGAGGAAGAGGTCTAAAATAGGTCAGATAGATCATTCCATACCCATGTCTAATTCTCTCTTCCTTGTCTCTGTAAGTGCAACAAGCAGCTCAAATGCCTAGATGTGTTGCTCAGCGTAGTTCCTACACATGCTGTAGATGTTGAAATGCCAGTGGATTAATTTCTACTTAGAAGAACATGATTACACTGCAAAAATTCCCGAAGAAGACTAACAGAAAGAAAAATCTTTCTTCTCCTCCTACCTTGACACCACTTCAGCAGTGCTTGTGGTCCCATTCATGAATTAATTAGGGAAGACAACCCTTCACCATGATTTCATTGAAGAAAAACCTATCCCAAGTGCTGGGAGTTCTGCAAAACATACTGACGTGATTGCTTCTTACCTGTTCTTAAGAAAACAGTTCAGTGTAAGATTGCGTAAGTAATCACTCATGGGATTTCACTATTTACTTTGCCTCTGTATAACACGTACCTAAAAAGGAAAATCATGAATACTAATTATAGCTTTCTGAGGCTGTCTCTGCAGCACTTGTAGTTCATGAAACAAAACAGTAACGTAACTTAGCTGCTGTGAAACATTTTCTGGAGGTCACTATTCCTCAGTCATCTACTAGTGATTCTTCTTATGAACAAGCTACTGACAGAGGTTCTTCAAGAAACTACCCAAAACTACATACAGTATGAACCTATACCTGAGTAATTATCTGTTGCTGTGCCTACGTGATCAACTAACCATATTTACAAAGCATATCACTCTGCAAATGGAACTAATTTGTCTACATCTCCATGTTTTGTGGCCATTTCAGAAACATGTATGCATGTGGCAGATCTCACTCAAACCATTCTGGCGAGAAGGAAGGCTACCCTACCACACCTAAAATATGAATAGGCGTCTCTACCCATATAAGGGAATGTTTTTGTGTAAGAGCCTCCTTCTATGTTAGTTCATAACCTCTTTGTCTTTTAGCTGTAGCAGAGCCAACTAACATTCCTTTAGACCAGGTCAAAACTTATCTCCATGGCTAATTTCCGCTAGTTACTGTTTTCTATAGATAGCACAGGCAAGATTTCTCTGGGCTGCAAATTGCTCATGCACTGTATCATCAGTCTTTTATCCTTCATACCACTTCACAGTATACACAACACCTAACATCATGCTGAAAAACATAACAAATTCAGTACAAGTATGTCATTATATGGGTTTTTCAAACTGAACACCAAGGAAAATACATGCCTCAGAATCATAAGGAGTCCATGTAGCCTGAGGTGCCATATAATGGGAACGTAACCTGTCATCAGGCTAAAACCATACACGACAGATGGATCCCAGGAGACAACAGACTTAGAGCAGTCTGGATAAAATATAATAATCAATGAAGAAAGCTGGAGGCATCCAGTAGTTGACACTTTACCTATACTAGAGTCAGTAGACAGCCCAGAACTCTCTCAGAACTAAAATCTCAATTCCTGAGCTTCACTTAAAATTCCATAAACATTTATCAGATATACTATTTGTATTTCAGATGAAGATCTATTTTGCTTATGGAGCGAATAAGATTCATACAGTTCTTAGAAAAATAGGAGGGGTTGTGTGTTGTGTGTATGTATGACTGCAAATATCACCAGAATTAATCCATTACCTTTTACTAGTTACACACTTCCCTGATGCCTACATTAGGTGATTTGACTCCTGTGCTTATCAGAAGTTTAATAAATCTTAGTTTGTTGCTGCTTCAGCTCTGTTGATCGCAAGGAAATTTGAGTCATATCAAAGATCTGATTCAAAAACTAAAATAAGCTACTAAGGTAGGTCAAAGTCACTTGAGAGCTCACCTCACTCCCATCTGTAAGCCCTATCGCTCACCCTGTCCTAATGGAAGACACCATCAAATTTAAACTTTGTGAGTGGGCGCTAGAAGTGTCTTCTGCATCCGTGTTCCTCATGGTTAATGAGTGGATTTAGCACTGGAGTGAATACAGTATAAATTATGGAAATCCGTTTGTTGAAATCCTGAGTCAGACATACATGAAGAGCGTTCTTAAAAAGATGATGACCACAGTCAGGTGAGAAACACAGGTGGATAAGGCTTTCTGTCTTTACTTAGGAGTTTAGAGAGCTACACGTATCACCCTACCACGTATATCTACATTTACTCAGCTTAATAGATCTCTAGAGTGTACTCTCTGCTCTGACTAGTTTCTCATTTCAGCTGTGTACTGTTGTGCTTCCAATGCTGTGTAATGGCCTCAGATACATGAAATGTTGAAAGAATACTAACAGGTACTACAAGAAATACAGCAGTTCTGTTCCCATCTGGAGTAGCAGCTGGAACTCATGAGGAACACCACTGAATGACCAGTTTGAATGACATTCTGGATCCAGCTTTTTTACCTGAATCAAAAACTAGAGCTAAGTGTTATGTCCCTAATGAAAATGTAGGTACTTAGGAGGGGATTCTGTTATCTAAAGAGAGATGTTTAATTTCTGTGGTATTTTGTAGCATATGAAGGCACGGACCCCGGTCATCGGTGCAACCAGAATCCTTTATTACAACAAACATGCAGCTTATATAGCACCAAGTATCGTCTTTCCCAGACAACACGCCCCCGCAACCCCCAACTGCCAGAGGGGTGGAATTCCCCTCAGTCAGTAGGGTCGTTAGGCCCTGTTTGTGGGTTGTCTCCTGCCAGTGTTTCTGCTGCTTTTGTTCCTTCCTCTGGCCTTGCTTTTTCCACAATCCTGTTCACCCACAATCTTAACCTTTATTCTTTAAGAAAGTTGTTATTGTGGCCAGTTTCACATCCTTATTCCTTAGTGTGTATATGACTGGACTCAGCAATGGTGTAATTACTGAATAAAAAACAGCCACCACTTTATTGATATCAGACTCATATTTTACTGCAGGCCAGACATACATAAAGATAAGAGTCCCAAAATAGATGCTGACTACAGAGAGATGTGAGGCACAGGTAGAAAATGTCTTTTTGCGTGCAGCCCCTGATGTTACCTTCAGGATGCTCATGATGATTTGGAGGTATGAAGTCATGATGAAAAGGCCAGAGGACATTATAATGACAATGCTGAAAGTATAACCCGCAATTTGTATCCTGTACTTGTCACTGCATGAAAGTCGGAACAGCTGATCGGCACCACAGAAGAAATGGTTAATTTTGTTAGTGGAGAATGATTTCCTGGAGAACAAGGCAGAAGAAAAAATAGGGCAGATGAATCCTGACATCCAACAGATCATGGCTAAGTTATGGCAGGTCTTCGGGTTCATGATAGTGGAGTAATGTAATGGTTTACAGATGGCCTGGTAGCGGTCATGTGCCATGACTGTAAGGAGGAACAGTTCAGTGGCAGCAAAAGAGAAGAAGTAGTACTGAGCAATGCAGTTTGAAGCAGAGATTATGTGTTTCTCCATCAAGAAGTTGGGTAACATTTTAGGTACTGTGATTGTTGTGTACCAGGTTTCCACTAATGAGAGGTTGCTAATGAAGAAGTACATGGCTCTGTGAAGACATGAATCAACTAAAACAATAATAAGAACATTGCCCACAAGTGAGAGGAGATAAATGATAAGAAAAAATGCGAAAAGCACTATCTGTGGATTTGGACAGCTAGTGAATCTCAGAAAGATGAACTCAGCAACGACTGTCCAATTTTCCTTTTCCATGGGAATGCCTAGAGAAAAATTGAAAAATAAATAACAACAAGAGTAAACAGAGGCAGGTTTGCACTCAATGTCCTGTCCACATCTAGCTGGATCTGTTACAAAAATCAGTGTTAGGTATGCCTGTTTCTGAAGTTCCTTGAGCAAATGAACATTTCTGAATGTTATTCTTGGGTCTTATAACCCAAACAGCACTAACACAGCAATTACATGTTTTATGTCACTCTTTCATTCCATTTTAAAAATTAAGACTTTCCATTTACCTTCAGTGCACAACAAAAATGTATGGAAAAATAACTGTGGCTTGAAATTTACAAGAATATTTGGTTTCATTGATATATATTTCAGACTCAGGCTAATGTGAAAAGAATGTTTGTGATCCAAAATCCAGACTGAAATTTAGGCCCCAAGGCAAGCTTTTATCTGTTATCTTCAGATAGTTGTGATGATAACAAGCACCAGTGATCTAGTCGTTGCACTTCCTTATGATCATTACACAGAGATACAGATCTGCAGAGGAAGATTCAAGCCTAACAATCATAGATTTCTTTTCTAGGATTAAGAAAATCACTCTTTGGAGTTTATTTCTCCCAAGAATATGCATTATTAATTGAGACCTAAAAAGCAATTAGACAAGTAGGTTTAGTTTAGAGTAATCCCAACATTTACCAAGGCTAATCTCATTAAAATTGTTCTTCTCTTTTGAAGTAAAAATATCCATTGTCATTCAATATTAATGAAATCAAACTATACAATATAATTAATAGAACAGTAAGATGTGTCTTACAAAGTTACTCACCTTTATTAGTACAATTATGATCCAGGAAACTGTAGTATGTAATCCTTTAGTGTAAGTTACTCAACAAAAATGCTGGTTTTGTGAATGTATGTATGTGTGTTTTCACACCCAGAGGAGGGTAATGATTAGGATCAGTTAAAAATGCTGGACATCCACAAGTCCATGGGTCCAGATGGGATACACGCGAGAGTACTGAAGGAGCTGGCAGAAGTCATTGCAAGACCTCTCTCCATCATCTTTGAGAGGTCCTGGAGAACAGGC
>JAOXNH010000011.1:52955-65869 GCA_028566575.1 Bartramia longicauda | reverse complement strand
GTCTGTGGCATAAACAAGTTCTATATACTTGTATTATGAGAAGATTGATTATACCATGGAAGTGCTTGTTTCTCTTCACTTACAATAATGGATCCCTGACAACTTGTTCAGATGTACATATCTACAATATAGACACCTACATTTGGGCAGAAAAACGCCTTTAAAACTGTATTGATTCAATTTTATGAAATCTGAATCATACAGACAAATTTAATCAGTGTAGGGGTTAAGAGGCTGAATAGTCAGTGGCAACTCCGAAAGGTGATCCAAACTGTCTCAGCAATAAATGATATTCTCCAATTTTTATTTTCTCTGTACTTTCAAATTAGTCAGGGCTCAAGCCCATACTTGTGTCTAAAGGCCCTGATAATGTGGATTGTTTACATGGTTGCTTGCTCTCTGGATATATGTGGGACTGAGCGAGTACACTCCCTGGATGTTAAAATCAGATAAAAGAATGAAGTGCTGTGTGGAAACAAATGTTCACAGAGTTCACTTGACTCTGTGAAGCTGAGCTAGTAGTCATGTATGGCTATATACAGTCAGGTGTAGCTTATCACTTTCCTGTCACCAAAGACTGAATTGGGAACACAGGTTTTAAACTTACTCCAATTCTTTTGCAGTTAGATACTTTGAAAAGAAGCAAATATTTTAGAGACATCAGACTTATTTAAGGTGTCTACTCCAGGATAAGATGACTGATATCTCAAATTTCACTGATATTACTTTCTTGACCCTTAGGGCTTTCAAAGGCAGTATGGGGTGATTAACTCAATGGTAGACATCTGTGCTGAAGAAGTTTGTGGTTTTCTTCATTAATTCTACAGGACATCTAACAACTACCTTCATTCTCAAACTCCTTGCAGGAGGCAGGATGTACTAGTGTTGACACCCTGGTTGGCTCCAGTTGTCTGGGAAGGCACATTCAATAGAGACATCCTGAATGCCCAATATATGCAGAAGAACCTCGTCACTTTTGCTATTAAAAAGTATTGGTTTGTAATTTACTTCTTGTAAAATACTTAAGTGTCTCTCTGCCTGCTATGCTGCAATACTGCTGGTGGATCAGGAATAAGAAAGGTTCCAAAAACAGAATATGAGCAGCTGTAGACTAGGAGAAATGTGACATGTGAGTGTCAACTTCCCAAGTAAGGCAACTGGCTATGAAAAAGCAGGAGACATTGCCTTTCAAAGGGCAAAAAAATATCCTTGGAAATATAACTAACATTTTGATCCTTCTCCTTTGAGAAGAAAATTCCAGCTCCTGCTATGTTTCTAACAACAAGTTTTGCCTCTAACCTAGGGTAAAAAATTACAAAAATTCTGCAAAGTTCAAATTTTTAATGGGTTCCTATTAGATTTTAGAGTGAAAATATTAGCTCCAGCACCATTTTAGCTTCTAAGTTCTGGGGAAGGCTCCTCTTCAAGTTTCTGAGTTAGTAAAGTCTCTCTGTCTCCACTAAGCATCCCAGATTTAAATAGAGACTTCAGACATCTCCTGGCAATCAAAATTATTTCATTTATAATTTTGATCCTCCTGAGAACAGTAAGTTAAAAAGTTATCTGCAGAAAGAGTGTCAGGGAGCCAGGGAGCAGGTAAGAGTGAAGGATGAGGAGAAGTATTTGTACTATGCAGCATGGGTTAGAAGGCACATATTCTGTACAATGACCATGAAAGAGCAATGGAGTAGAGAACAGTGAAAAATGAAAAATGGTATAATGTGCAGCAGTATAGGGAAGGGTTGAAAGGGTAGCAGCTATGTTAAATAAAGAGCACTAACGTAGGAAGGGAGCAATTGATAGAAAAGGAGAAACATAAACTTGAAAAACCACCATTCTTCAGCAGGAGGAATCCCTCTCCGTTCTGTTCCATTCCTTGTCTCTCAGATATGTCCAGTTCATAGGAGGGTTCATGAGCTCTGCCAACAAGTACTTCCTTGCTGGGCACGAGGTGAACTTCTACTTATTCACAGACAATCCTGAGCAGATCTCTCACCTTTAGATGGACCCTGAGAAAAAGCTCTTTGTCATCCCTGTCCAGAATCACTCACAGTGGTAGGATATCCGCATGGATATCATCAGCAGATATATACACAGCCAGTTCCAGTGTGGAGTCAACTACCTCTACTCCATAGATGTTGACATCCAGCTATTTGAACACATTGGTGTGGAGATCATTGATACACTGGTGGAGACCATCAGCTCCTGGCAGTACGCCATGCATCATGACAAAATCATATGAGACATGCACTGAGTCACAAGCTGCTATCCCTAAGGGAGAAGGGGACTTCTATTATATGGCAAGCTTCTACAGGGGAAGTGTAGTCGAGGTCTACAAACTAACCAGAGCCTGTTTTAAAGGGGTCACAAAGGAGAGAGAAAATGGCATTGAGGCTAGGTGGCATGATGAGAGCCACCTCGACAAGCATCTTCTGTATCACAAGCCCACATGCCTGCTCTCCCCAGAGTACTACTGGGAGGAAGAACTAAGCCGGCCCCGCATCATCCAGGTGAAGAGGATGTGCTCTGTGCACAAGGACAGCAATAAGTAAGCTTCTAAAACAAATAAAGCAAGAAAGAAACAGGTCATCAGTGTCAAGGCAGTAAAACAAATATGGAGGTTATGAAGTCATTAATTTACCTGTCTGTCATTCTGCATTTACAATGCTAATAGGAAAGGACAAATTATGCTGTTTATTGAGATATTTCTCTATTAACCTGATTTTTATTGGGGAGTACAGGCAATAAGAAAGCAATGAATTGTATGTCTATTTCTCTTTTCACTCATCTTTGCTTTGTAGTCATGATACTACTGTCTTCAGTGCTCATGACTCCTGGGAGACCAGGATCAATCTCAATGTGGGCCATGCCGTCCCATCATGTGTTCTTGCCTCTAGATTTTATAATAATTTAGAGTTATTAGTTCAAGCACTTCTTCCTTTTCTTCTTCATTACCCTCTAATATATTCAACACTATTGCTCTAGCCTTTGCTTGAGCTGTGCCTTTTCCAGCCTCTCACAGACCAATTTGCCCTAACACAGTCAACCGTACCCACTCATTCACAACCAGCAAAGTTAATAATACCAACAAAACATACTTCAATGCTGTCTTAATCATCTTACTTTAAGAGCTCTTGATGTATTTGAGGTGCCAGGAAAAAAAAAAATCCTAATGCATAAGTGTCAGTCCCTTTAATGGGTATCTTATGGACCTTTAAGATAAATACCCCTCACAATCATAGAATGGTTAGAGTTTGAAGGGACCTTAAAGATCATCTAGTTCCAACTCCCATGCCCTGAGCAGGGACACCTTCCACTGGATCAGGTTACTCAAATCCTCATGCAACCTGGCCTTGAGCACTTCCAGGGATGGGTCATCAACAACTTCTCTGTTCCAGTGTCTTACCACTCTCAGAGAAAAGAATTTCTTCCTAATATTTAATATAAATCTACCCTCTTTAAGTTTAAAAACGTTACCCCTTGTCTTATCACTACACTCCCTGGTAACAAGTCCCTCATCATCTTTCCTGTAGGCCTCCTTTAAGTACTTAAAGTCTGCAATAATATTTCCCCAGAGCCTTCTCTTCTCCAGGCTGAACACCGCCAGCTCACTCAGCATGTCTTCATAGGAGAGGTGCTCCAGCTCTCTGATCATCTTTGTGGCCCTCCTCCAGACTCACTCAAACAGGTCCATGTCCTTCTCACATGGGGGGTCCCAGAGCTGCACACAGCACTGCAGGCAGGGTCTCAGCAGAGCAGATTAGAGGTACAGAATCACCTCCCTCAACCTGCTGGCCACACTTCTTTTGATGCAGCCCAGGATACAGTTGGCTTTCTGGCCTGCAAGCACACACTGTCAGCTCATGTCCAGCTTTTCACCCACCAGTACTCTCAAGCCCTCCTTAGCAGGGCTGCTCTCAATCCCTTCACCCCACAGCCTGCATTGATACTGGGATTTGCCACATCCCAGGTGCAGGACCTTACATTTGGCCTTGTTGAACCTCATGGAGTTCACATGGGCCCACTTCTTCAACCTGTCCAGGTCCCTCTGAATGGCATCCCACCTCTCAACTGCACCACTCAGCTTGGTGTCATCCACAAACTTGCTGAAGTTGCCCTTGGTCCCACTGTCTGTGTCACTGATGAAGATATTAAACATAATACCCTAAATATAAATATCTTAAACATATTCAATATATTAAACATAACATCCTGCCCTGCAGGATACCACTCATCACCAAACTCCATCTGGACATTGAGCCATTTATAATAAAATTCTAATTAAAAATACGTTCATTAGAAGTCAGACAATTTGCTCTAAAAAAACACACATAGCCTCTGGCTAGTCATAAATATAAGATCATTAAGTATTTCTGCTATTGCAACTGGGACAACTCTGATCCAAAAGTAAGTCGCAGGTATAGCCAGCTTCTTAAATTACTTCCCTTATAAAACTGAAAGTGAATAAAAATAAGTTCAGATCCAGGCAAGACCTGACAAATTCTGAGGCATAATACATATTATTCTCATATGCCTGGGGCCTGTTACTGGCACTGACAGCTCCAAATTGTCTGGACTGCAATAGAAGGGGTGAATAGTTTTGTTTGAGTGTCTCCACCCAAGGCGATCTGTAAAGATTCCATGGGTGCTGAGTGAAATTAATGTGTGAGGATAACTGAAGCGTATCGAAGTTAAGATGGGTGGGCCAGGACTGGACATAAACAGACGGACAAGGGGAAGTCAGTGTGTTAATATCTATCATGAATTTTCTGCATCTTTCAGTGCTCAGTCTTTTCACTTGAGGATTAATTCCTAACCATGGCAGAGAATGAACATAGGGCTATTAAGATAAGAAGAAAGGGGAGCAATGTGTTACAATGAATCCATCAGTTTGGCACTGTGGTTAAATTTCCCAATTAAAACATTGTATGGAACATCATGACAGAAATAGATCAGGGAAAAGCTTGAAGATTAAGGCCAGTTTAGGATGGTGATTTAATTTATTCTAGGCAGGTTAGACTTGAAGGATCAAATTGAAATTAGGAGTTAACACTGATATATGAAAGTGGTACAGCATAGTGTCAAAAATGAACTTGTCAAGGGAAGTAATTTAACAAAGGTGGATCAAGGCAGGACATGGAAATAGGAAGAAATTGGTTGTCCTTTTCTATGGAAGTATTCAGTCTTTACCTGCTTATTGGGTCACTTTAAAAACCAACCATTCTCATGATCATTTTCAAACCCATCTGAGGGTTTGATTTCTCAAAACAGAGGGGTCACAATTCCCTAGGTCATTCTAAGAGTTATGGGAAACTTTCCTGCAGACAAAGAGAACTGTCTCTGATCATTCTCTGTAGGCTGTTGGTCTTGAGGATAGTCCATCAACCCTCATCACAGTGTCTCACTTTATTTTTTCCAGGATGTCAGTAGTACAATGAGCTGTGAGGTGTGGAATGAGGGAAAGGGATCTGTGAAAACTGTCCCATATGCTCTGCCCCAGGAATAAGCGTCTTGCTGAATGACAATCCAACCTCTGCAATCAGCTGAACAGCACAAGTCAGAACATGAAATAGCACAGCTAGACCTGACCCACATACTTAGAACATAAGAATAGGCCAGGCTATGCAGAAGGTTGAGGTGGGTGGGACAGTCTCTCTCAAAGGTTCGTTTATCTGGGTTTTCATGATATCTGTTACAAATGCGTTGCTCTTTGCTCTGTAAATCTAGCTTGGTAATCACAGCCTTCTGGTGCTGTTATCCATTTTATTGCAAATGTGTTCATTAAGAGTGATTTCCAGTGTTTGAAAAGAGAGCAAGAAAAGTAACACCATACTCGAGCCTGGTTTGTCTGAGGTGGGCAGTAAAACTTTCATGAAGATGGGCCAGAAACGAGGAATCTGTGTGATACTGACAGATGTCTGATAAAGATTAGTGGACAAGTGAAGCTGACGCATTCTGGTGAATTGAGTTGTTTTATTTAGGCCAAAGTAATCAAATCACTTAAGGTGAACAGCACAGGCCACGGATTGAGTTATAAGAATTAGTCAGTCTCAGTATGAATTTGTATCACCTTAGAAAGCATAGACTGGAATGGTGCAATCAGATAATAGTGTTAAACTAGATGAGGGGAGCGATGCAAGATTCTTTTTGCAGTTTTTCCCCTCTGCAAGATTTAATCCTCTGTTGCTGATTTCTCAGGCATACTCTGTGCTGCTGCCAAACCGGTTTTACATGTGAAACTCGACCCCTTGGGAAGCTGACACTGCAACTGTCTCACTCCCACTTTTCAGTGAAGAACAAAGACCTCCAAAGATTCTACGGTCCCAGTCTCTTGCAACATCCTGTCTGAGGGCTGGAAAAATCTCTTATCCATGCCTGCTCACTCCATCTAACTTCCTTGCTCAGTGCCTCTGGAGACTGGAGACAGGTTTTCCACCACACTGAGAGGCAGGATTGAACACATAATCCACAGAGAAAAGCTGAGTTGGTGACTATGACTAAGGACTACCAAACATGCTGCCTTAGCAGCTGGCACCATATTAAGGTAAGAAAACTGGCTGATCTTTAAAAATGAGAGTTCCATTCAAATTACTTCCCTGTCCTAAAGTTAAACCTGTCCACAACAGAAGGTAAATGGGGGGTGGGTGTCTGTATGTCATGTCTGTGTCTGTATGAACAGAATATACTTCATCATTATTGCAGGGCCACTGAAGCAGTTTTAGGCATCAGATCAGCATGAATGAAAAATACTGGGGTATGGTATAAACTCAGACAGAGCGGGCAGAATTAGTAAATTACGGGGGATTGAACAGGTTGGAATACTAGGATAGCTTGAATGGAACAGAGCAGGCAACAGAGAAAGCATGATGGGATAGGTCAGGTACTGACCCAGTGTTGATGTCACATAGGCTTGATGCTGGTCATGATGATGCATGTTAGATTAGACTTGGCAATACAGGAAGGGGTTTAATATGGGTGGAGCACACCACAGTGGTGGGTTAAAAGAATCATAGCATCATAGAACTGTTTAGGTTGTAAGAGACCTTTAAGATCATTAAGTCAAACCATAAACCAGCAAAAAGGTCTCTCCTCAGCCCCCTTTTTTTTCAGGCTGAACAACCCCAGCTCCCTCAGCCACTTCTCAAATGACTTGTGCTCCAGACCCCTCACCAGCTCTGTTACCCTTCTCTGCACACACTCCAGCACCTCAACGTCCTTCTTGTAGTGAGGGGCCCAAAACTGGACACAGCACTCAAGGTGGAGCCTCACCAGTGCCGAGTACAGGGGGACGATTACTGCCTCAGTCCTGCTGACCACACTATTTCTGATCTAGGCCAGGATGCTGTTGGCCTTCTTGGCCACCTGGGCACGCTACTGGCTCATATTCAGCAGGCTGTCGACCAACACCCCCAGGTCATTTTCCACTGGTCAGCTCTCCTGCTACTCTTCCCCGAGTCTGTAGCGCTGCATGGGGTTGTTGTAACCCAAGTGCAGGACTCTTCACTTGGCCTTATTGAACATCATACCATTGGCTTTGACCCATCCATACAGCCTGTCCAGAACCCTCTGCAAAGACTTCCGACCCTCAAAGCAAGTCAACACTCCCACCTAACTTGGTGTTGTCTGCAAATTTATTGAGTATACTCCATCTCCTCCTCCAGATCACTGATAAAGATGTTAAAGAGAACCGACCCCAATACTCAGCCCTGAGGACACCACAAGTGACCCAATCCACCAACCAGATTTAACTTCATCACCACAACTATTTGGGTCCAGCCATCCAGTCATTTTTTTTAACCAGCAAAGAATATGCCCATCCAAGCCATGAACAGACAGTTTTTCCGGGAGAATGCTGCGTTAAACAGTGTCAAAGTCTAGGTAAGCCTGTCCAAGTCTCTCTGGATGGCATCGTGTCATCATGTGTCAAGCACACCACTCAGCTTGGTGTCATCTGCAAAGATGACTTCAATGTTCACCATTACTCACTGCCAACTGACTTCAAGATTGAGGTCCACCTTCAAGCATGCTTAGCTCATGACATCCAGATCAAAAGAAAGTTTGGAGTCACCTTTGTCTCATTTCTAGAAACTTGCAGGGGTTCTGTATGGGCCATTTGTGTAAATTCTCTTTCCTGCAGTGGCCTTCTTCACAGTAACATCTTGTAGGACATTTTGGGCTCTGAAACTCAAGACTGAGCTGAATGGGCATGGGATAAATAAGGTTAATGAGATTAGGTTAATCTTACAGCTTCTGCTACCTGTAGGACTCCTTTACTCCTTGATATCTGAACTCATGGTCATACACTATACCACCTTCAAATCCAGTAGCTTTTATTATCTATTATTATAGGAGGTTCATCATGGCCAGTCATTTTTCTCTGGTGTTTTAACAGGATGAACTAAGTTCTGTGGTCTACATTTAATTCCATAGGTAAGATGATATGGGAGTTGCCAGTAGTAAAGGAAACTCCATCAGTCTGACTGAAACTGCAGCTCATACCAGTGAAAGACCTTTGGAATCAGGTTCTGGGAGTAGGTGGTGTGAACCATTCACTCTAACCTACTTTCCTGAAATACTCTGGCCATGGGGGAAAGAGTAATTTTGATTTACTTGTTTCTTTCAGAAGGCTGGGAGAGTTTGTCATACCCACAGCAGGCAAGCATGCGTGTGCTAGAAGAGAGCAGTAATAAAGGGTGACTTGTATGGCATCTCTTCCCTAGAGTACTCAGCCCATTGCTGCCATTTGAACTTTAAGTTGTTGAATCTGCACCAGATTCAACCTTAGCTTATGACACACACAACACAGGAGCTACAACAGCAGGTGCTTCTCATCCTGCTATTGAGACGTGGCCTTTATTGCAGAAGAGCCATACAACTCAGTTTTGACTGTGCCCTCCCAAACCAGAGCAGCTGATCTGGTAGCAGGCGCTTCTCCCTGCTTTATCTGTAGTTAGTAACTTCAGCTGCTCTCTCTGGGAGATAAATTTTTTTTCCCCTAACCCCTAACTGGGTCTGTTCAGCCTAGAGAAGAGAAAACTGAGGGGATCTTTTCAATGCCTATAAATACTTAAAGGGTGGGTGTCAAGAGGATGGGGTCAGACTCTTCTCAGTGGTGCCCAGTGACAGGACAAGGGGCAACGGACACAAGCTGGAACACAGGAAGTTCCATCTCAACATGAGGAAAAACTTCTTTACCTTGAGAGTGCCAAAAGAAATGGTGGAGCCTCTGTCTCTGGAGATATTAAAAACGCACTTTGACGTGTTCCTCTCCAACCTGCTCTGGGTTACCCCACTTTGGCAGGGGGTTGGACTAGATGATCTTCAAAGGTCCCTCCCAACCCCTACAATTCTGTGATCCTGTGATTCTGTGAGGTGGATTGGACACAATATGGACAGTGTAGTACTGAGTATGGACAAGAATTCTTCCACAGTTCTCCGTTATGATCCATGTTCGTTGACTGGGATCGCAGCAAAATAGTTTTCCAGATGGATATTAAAAGGAAACTAAAATAAGCAAAAGCTCTCTACCTGTTTGATTTAATTCGATCACAGTGGTGAGTAGAGAGCATGTATGAGTCAATTAGACTAAACACCTCTCTGTGTCACTGTGCAGGCCAGATGTTGATGGTGCAAGTGAAGCAAAACTGGTTTCAGGTATACTTTTAGCATGAGTAAGCCAGAACAATGTGTCATCAAAGTTTTAATATAACAGAGGAATTAATAATTGGGTGGACTAGGGTGAGGCAAGAATAAAGGACATGCTTGAACTTGCTGCCTAGGCTGGTGCTTAGTGGGAATATAGGGACTGTGCTACAGCTAAAATAGATAGATAGGCTAAGTGAGGTCCATCATATCCAGAACTGTGATTTTAACAGGAAACAAAGCAGGAAATGCTGTGTGGATGAAGCAGTTCAGGTGATTGAGAAAAGCTGTGTGAGACACAAGAGGGCAGTGAACAACAAGCAGATTGGTGAAGAGAGCTAAAGCAGTGCATTAGATAGGAATCAGCAGTGAGGTCAGTGATCTAACTAGACTGGCCATGCCATCAAAGTGGAATAAGGGATCCAGCCTCTGCTTTCTCCTCCTGACCGTCTGGTTTCAAGTCACATTCTATTTAGACTATGAAAGCTGACACAAGAGGAGTCTTAGTATCAGAAGTCACATACTCCTGAAGTTTAGCAGGGTATTTTGGTGAACAGTGATCCTCTTCTCACTACAAACACATACACACTCACACCCCCACACACCCGTTAAGCGTATTTTTATCTGGTGGATCGAAGGACTCGGGGAAATCTTCTTATGCCATCCTGCTAAAAGGAATGCTGTTACTTTTCCCTGCTCTCAGGCCCAGCCAGTGGCAACAGAGCACATATGGCAAACATGAGCACTGGCACAGGATACCAAATACAGATATGGCTGCACATTGGTCAAAACAGTGAGGGCACTGCCTTTACTGGTACGTGCCCTAACACAGGCAGCACTCACATATATATATGAACAACAGAGAAAGTTTGATCTTTTTCCTGCTGATCAAGCTTAAAATATGCTGTTGGTCTATACATGTAAGCTAATTCACTTAACTTACACATATACTTCTATTCGTGGGTATCTCTGGATCTCTAGCCAAGACCTCAAGTCCCTCAGTACCTATCACAGACCCTGGGCCTTTTATCCACTCTCCAGCACAGACCCTGGGTCCTTTCACATTTAAGTTTCCTAACCTCCAGTTAATTCAACTAAAAAGTCACTAGCAGAACAGGCACTTACACACACAAACAGATACACACAAACAAGCTAGACTGCAAACTTACACACATACAGGAAGTACTTAGAACAGATTGTCATGACTGGGGAAAGGTCTGGCCAAGCAAGTACACTGACCATCAGACTCCTTAGACACTATTAGCCATTTTTACCCATCCTTCTCTTCATCCTTTTCATAGTCACAAACTTTTCCTCCTCAATTCACCTCAATTTGGCCTCTCCCTACCTTCGATAATTCTCTGGAACATGCTACAATGAGTTTCATGTATTCCCACATTCCTCTAAAACACCCTCGATGTCCAAGTGGAAAACAGTGATGAGTGATGTTCATCAGGGGTCAGCACTGGGACTGGTGCTGTTTAATATATTTGTCGATGAAACAGACAGGGGGATTGAGTGCACCCTCAGCAAGTTTGCCGACAGCACCAAGGTGCGGTCAACATGCTGGAGGGGAAGGGATGCCATCCAGAGGAAGCTGGACAGACTTGAGAGGTGGGCCCATGTGAACCTCATGAGGTTCAACCAGGTCAGGTGCAGGGTCCTGCACCTGGGACGTGGCAATCCCAGGTACAAATATAGGTTGGGTGGAGAATGGCTGGAGAGCAGCCCTGAGGAGAAGGACTTGGGGGTGTTGGTGGATGAGAAGCTCATCATGAGCCAAAAATGTGTGCTCACAGCCCAGAAAGCAAACTGTATCCAGGGCTACATCAAAAGAAGTGTGGCCAGCAGGGTGAGGGAGGTGATTTTACCCCTCTACTCCACTTTTGTGAGACCCCATCTGGAGCACTGTGTCCAGCTTTGGAGTCCTCAACACAGGAAGGACATGGACCTGTTGGAACTGGTCCAGAAGAGGGCCAAGAAGATGATCAGAGGGCTGGAGCACCTCTCCTATGAAGATGGGCTGAAAGGAGCTGGGGTTGTTGAGCCTGGAGAAGAGAAGGGTTCAGGGAGAACTTCTATTGGCCTTTCAGTACTTAAAGGAGGCCTACAGGAGAGATGGGACTTTTGATCAGGGAGTAAAGCCATAAAACAAGGGTTAACAGTTTTAAACTGAAAGAGGGGACGTTTAGATTAGACATTAGGAATAAATTCTTTACTCTGAGAGTAGTGAGGCACTGGAACAGGTTGCCCACAGAAGTTGTGGCTGCCCCATCCCTTGAAGTGTTCAAGACCAGGCTGAATGGGGCTTTGAACAGCCGAATCTGGTGGGAGGTGTTCCTGCTGATAGTGAGAGGATTGGGACAAGATGATCTTTAAGGTTCCTTCCAATCCAAAACATTCTCTGATTCTATGTTTACATGATCCTGTAAGTTCTAAACATCCCATACTAAATTGTCGTTTACCAGTGAGACCCATTCAAATCCTGTCACAATCTTGTTTCCTTCTTATCAATTACAAAGTTACTGTTTGAATGTCTTGAAGGCTACGTGTGAATTATTGCTGTTTAGTTTTGGGCTTTTTACTATATCCGTTATCTGTCATTCATTATAGTATGCATATGTTCATATTTAATTTATTACTTGTCCTATTTATTGTTGAATAATTGTCCTTTTAAGCTGAATAGCCTGTGACTGGATGCCCCAGTACGCAAGCACACACAAACCCCTCCTCTCTAGACACTCCAGTATGAAATGGCATTTCTCACAGCTGGAATATCTTCCATCTAATCTTCACAGAAGGAGTAATCATAGATTGTCTGCTGTGCTCCCCTCTAGGGACTACAGATAAATACTGTGTGGAAGCAAAAGCAGCTGATCAAAGCTGTAAGCAAAGTAAATCCTATATGGTCTTTTCTCCACTAGGAGCCAGACTGACCTAGACAAGACAGATCAAGTAGAGTTTTCAGAAAAAGCTCAAGGAAGCAAATTGAAACTTTGATTCCATCTCCCTTGGACACCTTCAATTGCCTCATAATGAACTGATATTAACAAACTGAATACAAATTGTGAGAGCACAATACCAAACCTGGATGCATAATCAAGATTTTTTGGGGCCAATAATGGCTACGAAAATCTATATTTCTCCTTTGGCATTTCTGCCACTCCAGTGTTCCATGGTGCAAATCACTACTGTTCAATTATAATTAACTAGAAGTTTATCTTATTTTTATTGATGGGTGTTGTGGGTTAACTGTGATTGGAAGATAAGCA
>JAOXNH010000011.1:25074-41758 GCA_028566575.1 Bartramia longicauda | reverse complement strand
CACTTGCTTAAGGCTACTCCTTGAGGTTTAAAGATTCCTTGCCACAACAGATTCTTGGTAAGCAGTTAATAGCACACTGAACTTTGAAATCTTAGCTAAGTGATATAAAGGATTGATTGCACATATATAACCCTTTAGACATAAACCATAGACCAAGTCTGGGACTAGGATTGGATCCAGCTGCACCCAGATTACTCTCTGAGAAGGAGTTTAGAAAGCAAAGGGGGTCCTTTCTGAACCTCGTAACTAAACATGACTTCTGAACCTCAGACTTTGTCTGACCCTGTCCTCTGTGCAATAAATAACCAAGCGTGCCTTGCCATTCAATCTTGTAAAACACCGTTGCATTCACTATCGAATTTTGTTAAATCACTGTTTTATATTAATAAATATTTCACTGCTTCTCTCTTACGATTGAGGTTAGTCACTCCACCCACGACACAACCCCAACAGCTCTGGGACCCCACACTCACTCCCCGCACGCTGCCCAGAAATTCTCACTCCAAAGCTACTTGCCTGCTGTCCTGCAAGCTTCACCCAAAGCTTCTCTCCTGGTATCCACCCCCAAAGAGGGTGCCCTCAGGGAAACCATGACCCCACTTCTGTTCTGGCTGAGCAGAGGACCGGTACCAACCCCATCCCATCCACTACCCATCCTTTACCAGATACCTGGAAGTAGGACCCCCACACTCAGCACGGCTGTTCAACCCAGTGCCAGCCCTTTACCTTCTCCCGGGCAGAGATGGCAAAGGTGAAGGGGTTCACACTTGTGCAGTGGTGCAGCAGGACTCCAGCAACCCGCTCACCCTCCTTCTCAAAGGCAAAGGGCTCATTCCAGTGCCCCTCACTCCTGTCCTCCTTCGTTCCCGTGCCATTCTGCAGGCTGAACATGATGGAGACGTCCACATCCTCGTCCCTCCCGTTCTCCACCTCCCAGATGAACACTCCCACTGGCAGGCTGGAGTCCTGGCAGAGACAGACAACATTGTGTATAGGGCTGGTGACTCCACAGTCAGCTGTCGGAGCATCCCTTCTCCCACTGCTGGGGAGACAGTGTGGGATGCAGCAGGAGTATGAGCACCAGGAATAACTCGGTTTTGAGCCATAGAATCATAGAATGGTTTGGGTTGGAAGGGACCTCAAAGATCATCGAGTTCCAACCCCCCTGCCATGGGCAGGGACACTTCCCCCCAGACCAGGTTGCTCAAAGCCCCATCCAGCCCAGCCTTGAACACTTCCAGGGATGGGGCATCCACAGCTTCTCTGGGCAACCTGTTCCAGTGTCTCACCACCCTCAAAGTAAAGAATTTCTTCCTAATATATAACCTAAATCTCCCCTCTTTTAGTTTACAACTGTTACCCCTCATCCTATCACTACTCCCTGATAAAGAGTCCCTCCCCTTCTCTCCTGTAGACTCCCTTCAGTTACTGGAAGGTTCCCATAAGGTCTTCCCGGAGCCTTCTCTTCTCCAGGCTGTACAACCCCAACTCTCTCAGCCTGTCCTCACAGTGAGCCCTTCCTAGTGCTCTGCCTGCCCGCCTGCCATCTGCAGGTGCCTGTTTCTCCTACAACTCCATGCAAACGTGCAGCTTGGGCACATGGATTCCGCCAAGTAGTAAGACAAACACTGGTGCATGAACTGAGCCCTTTATTTCATGTGTAGGGACACTAACAAAGAGCAGAAACCTTCTGCAGTGCTATGTTGTTCAGACTCTCTCTCTCAGCCAGCATAAACCCGCACAATGAAAACTGAACTAAAGAAAGAAGGCTGAGACTTCACAAAGTCCTCCGTCCTTCTGTGAAAGACGTAGAACACAAATGGAGTCTGATATTCTTGGGAATGTGTGAGGATAATGCAACTGCTGTATGACAATACTCAACAGAATTGCTTTTCCAAATTCTAGATGAATTTTTTTATTATTATTTTTTAGTAAGGATAAAAGCATGACCTCTGTCTTTCCTTCTCTTTCAATTTGGAGTTACTAGCCAACAAATTCCTCAACTATGTCCTGGTTTCCTGATTCATATTTACAGAAAAGTACACATGCTCCCATCTATCATCTCTTTTCTGAGTGTGCAATATTATCCAAGAATATTTCATAGCAAATTAGAAATCCAGATGAGTCACAGATTTCAACAGTGACCCAGATCTGCCCATTTTATGTGCAAGAACATTTTGTACAAATATTTTACTTGGTTTCTTTAATTCCTGAGCTGGGATTCCTCATATTCAGTAGGTAGAGGGCTTGGAACAGGTGGATTGCCTTCTGCCTTTGGCTGGGGCTGTGAGGTGAGCATCAGTGATGCTACAGTCACAGACAAATCATGTCACTTTGAACCAGTCAATGCTGCTCATGACTGATGTGCTGAGTGTTTTGAGTGGTCTGTATAGCATGGAAAGTCTGGAATTACACCCAAGAGGAGATATTAGTGTTTTTATTATGCCATTTTATGGTTACATTTTGGAAAAGGTTTTGTGTTCCAATGGTCAAAGATAAATGCCTGAGATATCTTAGGCTGGCGTCTCTTAGTTCTGCATCTTTACCATCGTCAGCCTGAGACAAGGAAGTTTTCCCTGAATTTGTCAGTTTTTCTGGTCTGCTCATTCACGTACAGCTGATTTGCATGAATAGCAATGTTTAGATCAGCAGAACATGCACTATGCTTTTATTTAAGAGTCCTCCCAGCCATTTATACTAATTTCTTCCCAGATATTTCTTCTGTATGCAAAAAATGTTGATAATTTTCAAAAAGGATCACCTAATCACCAGGCAAACGTCATAAGGTATGTTCCATGATGAATTAGGGAAATACATTCATTTGTTTAATTAGATGTTAATTTCTTTAAATAAATCCTGTGCCTGTGTTTTGAAACTAGTAATCAAACTGTTGCTGTAACTATTAGCGTATATTGATACAAATTAATCCAGATCTGTAGGGAGAAGTCATAGCTTTCGTTAGACCAGCTAACATAGCAAAAAGGTTTACTTTGTATGCTTTTCCAGCCACGCCAGTTTCTCTGAAAAAAATTGCATCATCTTATCTTGCAAATCCTGGTAAGGTAAATACAGAAAGTATCAAAACCACAGCCAAATGATGCAAAATAATTTAAAATATACATGAAAAATTGGATTATATTTTTTTTTCTTCAAATAATGGGGGATTTTACCTGTATACTGTCCTGTTAGAGTATAAAGAATGAATCAAAGAGGATGATCTCTTTCTTATTTCTCTATAACAGAGAATAAATGTACAATGCTTCTAGGTACTTTGAAATACCAGTTAAAGATGGAGTCCAATTTACATGCTTGGAAATGCAGTCTTGCGAAAAGATTTACCTGTTTCCAGGCAATAAGTGGTCCCATAATTTACACCATTGGTATATGTCCACTAACTTTGGGTTTTTTCATATTTCACATTAGTGACAATGCATTTTGTGTTTTCTCATTTATATTTTGGACTTTCACATCAGACAAGTGAAGTTTCAGGACTGCATAGACTTAGTTTGAACTGCTGAGGTAACTGCTTCTTTCTTTTATATAAATTTTGTTTCATAAAATTTAATCTATGCAAGTCTATACTGCTTCTGTATAGACTAGACTGAAATTCCTGCTACAGCTAATGAAAATAATTCATTTATATTTAATATGTTAGAAATTATAGAAATTATATAAAAGTTAGAAATTGTATGAATTGCATAAATGGCTAAGAAGAGAATCCTGTGGCACCTGTTTTCTCTCATGAGATAGTCTCACTGAAATCAGGGGAAGTGCACAGGACAGAGATGATATCTCCTGTGAACAGTCCTTCATGAGTGTTACAATAAACTTGAACCCACTTGATTTCACAAGATCTACAGGTTCTGGGGTCATGAGTTATGTAGGTAGATTTCCTAGTTTTTCAAGGTGTGAGTTCACGGTGCCTGGCCACTTCCCACAAAGTACTGATTCAAAGAAAAAGCCTGCAAATGGAGGTCCTTGGGTTTGACCTCCTGTGCATACTTAAAATCACCATTGTAATAGAATCTACCAGATATACAAGATATTCCTAAGTGGGCATTTAAATACATCCTATTTAATTTTTCACTCGTTCCTTTTATAATTGAAAGGAATTCTTCATTTCAGAAACCAGAATGAAAACTTACACCTTTTTTTGGATGGCTTATTGTGATGAGTTCTAGATATTGAATTTATTCCTCATCATTAAAAATACTCTACTTCAGGCTGGGACAGAGGCCTCCCGTTTGCACTCTGTGAGGGGGATCCAGCATTGTTGCTTATACTATCTATACTTTTATTCTGAGCACTGTTTAAGACTGTATATACTGGCTATGGATATACAGGCAACTTCAAGCATTCATGGAAATAAAAGAATCCAGAAAGCAGTATTATTCATTGCTATTTCAAATCATATGGCTTGGACAATATATTAAAATATGGCACTCTGCATCACATAAAAAAACCAGTAACTAAAAGCAGATTGCCAGAATTCACAGCACAGATCATGGAAGACAGAGAGAGATTGAGTACTTTAGGTTCATTCTTTTCCTTGCTTCATATTTTTATATCTTTTAAAAAGGAAGATGAGTATGTCCAGTTACTTTGAGTCAAATTTTCTATCTTTACTCCGCAATGAACAAAAGTTGTTAAACAGTAAATTAAATTATATTTTCATATACAAGTTTAAGACTCAAAAAGCTATTTTTAGGTCACATCCTCCTTGTTACTAGAAAGACATCGTTCTGGTCCTTCTGGTTGACAGAAAATCAAATCCAGATCTAAACTCCAAGATTTTTTCCTCATGTTCTGTGATCTGCAGTAAGCATTTTCAGAGTGAAGATCGCTAGAGCTGGCAAAGGAAGGCACCTCGTGGGTTCTGTTTATTTCTGAAGAGCGTACAAGTAGATTTGGCTCTCATCAAACTTCAGGTTATCTGGAAAACCGAGTGTGGCAGCATGGTCCTGGTGTGGAACAGGAACAACTCTGTTCAGGGAGAGAGGCTGTTGCTCTTCTGGGGCCAGCTGGCGATTGTTTACCCCCTGGAGGGCTCACACCTGTGGGGAGTGGACAGGTCAGGTGACCCAAACTGACCAATAGGGTGTTCTGTCCCATCTGCCCTGCCCAGTGTAAAAGCTGAGGGATCAAAGGGGTCAGGTTGGCTCTTTTTGAAGGACTTGTTTTTGATGGCTCTTCTTTCTTCAATGGCTGGTGCCTGAGGAGGACCTTGTCGGTTCATCTACCTTTGATCCCCATCGGTGAGTTCTGGAATCCAGTTCCAATTCATCACTGAGTCCAGTTGGGAACTTTCCCAGTGCCTGCCAGTGACATCTTCCTGGGAACTTGGTAGAGTTTTGTATATATTTATATATATCTCTTTAATTATTGCCTTTTTTATTTTATTATTAATATTTCATTAATGTAGTTTAGTTTTTTCTAAGCTGTGGCTGTGTGCTCTCCTCCCTTCTCCCCCTCCCCCCTGGCTCCTGCTGAAGCTGTAACCATCAGTGGGAGTTGTGATGAGTTGCACCTGGACTTTGGGGGGTGGCTGGCAACACAGCCTGAACACTGTCTGGAGTGGGGACCTAAGTATTTTGTTCCCATGAGAATATGACTGTAGGTCAGTTATCTTACCCTGTAAATACCGGACAGCCCAAGAGCCCTTTGAGCTCTCCTGCATGGCAGCAGGCTGCATGCCAGGATATCCCTGTGAGCAGGGACACCACTCAAAGTTACTTCTCAAGATTCAGAGATTGCTTGCTGCAACAGACCCTCAGTAAGTGACTAATAGCATGCTAAACTTTGAAATCTTAGCTATATAATTGCGCATATATGATCCTTTAGACATAAACCATTGACCAAGTCTGGGACTAGGATTGAATCCAGCCGCACCTAGACTCCTCTCTGAGAAGGAGTTCAGAAAGCAAGGGGGTCCTGTCTGAAACTCATGATTCAACGAGAGGGTCTCCCTGACAGTTCTGTCTGACCCTCTCCTCTATGCAGTAAATAACCAAGTGTACCTTCCCATATCAAATCTTGTTAAAACATTGTTGCATTTACAATCAAACTTTGTTAAATCCCTGTTTTATATCAATAAATGTATCGCTGCATCTCTCTGCAAGTGTATCTCTCCATCTCTGACACTCCCTGAGAAACTGAATCCTTTCCTAAGATTTGCTCTGTCTCCAAACCTTTTACTGGTGCCACCAAATAACAGATGTAACTGTTAAGATGCTAAGTAAATCCTCCTCCCTTAGATTTCAGTCCCTGCACTTAGGACCAAATTTTGGATAGTGCAGATGAGGGCTGTGCTCCTTTCCCTCTGGTGACCTTGGAGAGAGGCTCCCATACATTTCTGGTCTTATCAGCATTACAGCAGCCATGCCTGTGGCTTGTTATGGGCCCCACTGACACAGACCCAAACGCTAAGCTGGCTTGATCTTGGAGCTGCCTCATCACCGTTAATTTGTCTGATGACCAATAGCTGAACTTGGCTACCATCCCTGGACTTATCTTGTTTGTCTCGCTTAGGTACTGCAGCACTGAGTCATTACTGGTTAGGAAACTGCCCTACCAGCCATCCTGTAGGCAGCTGCCCCTGACAGGCACTCTGCAGGTCACTTGTCCCAAATGCTTAGGAATGGCCTTTTGAAGAATTACCTTGTCAGATTCATAAATTCTTAATGATAGCAGTTTCCATAATGTTTGTGTCCATAGAAAAAGCCTGTAACATAGGCTAGACAACCAGCCAACTCTATTCTTATAGGCTTTGTAAGAAAATTTCTGCACATAGAATGACACAGTAATTCCCAGGATGCAGATATATACAGAGAGGCCTTTGTTATCTTTCATGTCATCTGGGTATAGTCTTAGCTATAGCAGAGAGGGTGTCTCAGCCTTCCACAACAAATGCCATTTTCCCTGCATTCATGAAATGTAGAAGGAAAGAGACAAAAATACAGTGTTACTGAATGTGTATCTTTGTAATGAGCTTACATATGAGCAGAAGACCAGGTTTTTAACAGAGGTAAATCGGTACTATCCCTTGAGAGTCATGGACAAATCACCACAAGACATAAGTGAGTATCACTCCTTGGGAATGAAGTAGCTGTTTCTATACCAAGAATGTATTATTATCACTTCTCTGACACAAAGTAAAAATTTCAGCTGTCAGAAGGTCACATATCTTAATCTGAGGCCAATCAACCTGTTCTCCAACATGCACAAAAGTCTGTGACACTACTGGAATGCAAGATGTTGATTTCAATATGCTTACTTCCTAGACGCTTTTGGGAATGCCAGGCCTCTACTATATACATGTGCTTTCCTTCGTGAATTTTAGCTGCAACTGGTGTCGCAAATTCAGTGTATGTGAGAGAGTACATAATGCTTAGAACATAGTATCAAGGATACCTTAGAAGTTTATAGGAGCAGATTTTTAAATGAAATAAATCAACGATACTGTTCTAAAGTCATCAGAGACTACATATGGATATGTAATAATTACATGCATGTATATATTATACACATACTCTGCATAGAGGAATCTTATGAAGTTCAACAAGGAAAATGCCAATTCCTGCATTTGGGAAGAAGTAATCTCAGCCACCAGTACAGGTTAGGGCCCAAACAACTCTGCATGGGGTCCTGGACAACAAGCCAACCATGAGCCAGCGATGCACCCTCAAAGCAGAAAACACCAACAGCATTAGGAAGAGTACTGCCAGCAGGTCAGGGGAAGTGATCCTTCCCCTCTACTCAGCCAGATGAGGCCACATCTGGAGTGCTATGTTCAGTTCTGTACAAGAAAGATGTGTAGCTATTGGGCCGAGTTCAGCATGGGGCCACTGAGATAGATGATTAAGGGATGGCAGTAACTTTCATATGAGTAGACACTGAGAGATGACAATGTTTAACCTGGAGAAAAGAAGGCTCAGGGGATCTCATCCATGAGTAGTGTCCAGTGATGGGAGAAGAGGTGAAGGGCACAAAATGAAACATCTGAGATTCCATTTGAACACGGGAAAACACTTTCTAGCTGCAAGCATAATCAAAGCCCGGAACAGGTTGACCAGAGAGGTTGTGGAATCTCTGACCTTGAAGGTCATCAAAACCTGACTGGCCATTGTTCTGGGCAACATGATTTAGCTGACTCTGCTTGAGCTTGACTTAATGGTCTTAAGACACCCCTTCCAAACCTAAAAGATTCTGTAATTCCATGATTCAGTATAGATAGAGACCTATAGTAACTGTACAATTTTCAACTAGAATTATGTCTAAATAATAACTATATTATTAACTGTTGTGTTTAAACCAATTTATTGTTGCAGGTGATGAAAAACTGCCATGGGGAGGTGCTCTGCTCTACTCATTGCTAACAAAGAAAGAACTGGTGAAGGATTTGGAGGCTGAGGGCAGCTAACTTTTGCTGCAGAGTCCATGAGGTTATGAAATTTAAAATCCTGAGAGAAAAATGAGCAAAACAAATCATGGAATAACAATCCTGCACTTCAGGAGAGAAAATATCTGCTTGTTCAGGATGTTTCTGACAGGATCTCAAAGGAGATAGCCCTGGATAATTCACCAAAGGGATCCATGACAGCTGGAAAGCCAAAATAAAATTACCCAACTGAAGCTAGCAAGGGTTGTGAAAAACAACAGGAAGAGCTTCTAAAATTACACTGGCAGCAAAAAGTAATTGTGGTTTTGCCATTGTTTTCAACAGTAAGGTCTACTTTCATGCTCCTGTGGTCTTACAGCTTTCTAGAAGAACCTGTGGAGCATTACTCACAGGAGAGAAAGATAGCATTCAGGAGCACTTAAGATAGTTGGACATATACAAGTCCACAGCACAGCATGGGTGATTTGTGGGACCTGGCCAACGTTATTGTGAGACTACTCTCATCCTGGAAAAGTCATGGCAGTTTGAAGATGTTCCTTATGACTGGAAAGGCAAATATTACTCCCATCTGAAAAAAGAGCAAGAAGCCATGGAACTACAGGACAAGTGGTCTCATCACAGTCCACATGAAGGTTATGGAGTAAATCCTCAAAGGCATTTCAAGCCATATGAAGAAGAAAAAGATGACTGGGAGAAGCTTGCATGGATTCACCAAAGGCAAATCATCCCTGGCTAACCTAATTGCTTTCTGTGACAGAATAATTGGCTCTGGGCATAAGGAGAGTTCACTGGATGTTGCATACATTGACTTCAGTTGGGCCTTTGAAACAGTCTCCTGTAGTATAGTCAAATTGGTGGGATATGAACTGGATGACTAGACAATGCAGTGGATGGAAGATTAGCTGGATTAGCTTTAAAATATTGTGATAATTATTAAGAAGTGTAGCTGGAATCTGGTTACTAACGGAGTCCTTCAGGGACTGGTACTGCGGCCAATACTGTTTCATGTCTTTAAAGACCTGGACAATGGGTTGAAGTACATACAGCAAATTTGTGGGTGATATTGAGGAGAGCATTGCTATCCTGGAGAGCAGACCTGCTGTTCAGAAGGTATCAACAACCTGGAGAAATCAGTTGATAGAAACCTCATGTATTTCATCAAAGACAAATATGGAGCCCTGCACCTGGGCCAGAGTAACCCCAAGCAACAGGACTGGCTAGGGCCTGACTGACTAGAAAACAGCCTTGTAGAGAAGAACCTGGAGGTCCCTGTGAGCAGCAAGCTGAGCAGAAGCCAGTAGTTCTCCCTTATAAAAAAAGCGATCAACTGAATCCTCACTTGTATGAGCAAGAGTGTAGACAGCAGGGTGGTAAGGTGGTAATAGCTATTCTTCATCTCAGGGGGCAGCAGGAGCCGTGCTGCTCCCTAAAGGAAGGCAACTATGAGCTAAGAGCAGCTACAACAGAAGCCCAATGATAGGATGCAGTCATGTGGACCAGAAATAGGTGAGCAGAGCAAGGTGGTGACAAGAACAGCCAACAACCAGTGATCCTTGGGCAAAGAAAAGGTACAAATCATGTCAAAGGTAAGCTCAAGGTGTCCAGCCAGCAACTCAGGAAGAAGGCTGGGGCAGATACACAGAGTCTATGGTCAGAGGGTGGGGGTGGAAGCCTGAGGTGGAGCTGGTCAGGGGAATTAAGGATATTAATGCACTCAGGGTCTTGGTACTAGCCCTCTGTCTTATGCTTGTAGCTTCATGGGTGATCATATTCCAGGAGCTAGCACTGCTGAATTTACTAACATAGTTGCAGCCATTGAGACCAGCTCTTCATATGATGCAGAGAAGTACAGTATATAGAAGTGAATTAGTCATATCTGTGGGATACAGTTTAACCAATTCCTAAGCATTGGTGGATATGACTTATCTCAGACACTGCAAAATACACATCTAAGGAACTTTCTTCTACTCTTTGCAAAACAGTTTGACCCTCTGAGAGTGAATGTAGGCCAGATAGCAAAAGTCCATAGTAAATGTCATTTACAATGATTTCTATTCAGTCAAACATCTAGCTGAAAAGGAAGGTTTAATAAGGTGTATGTGCTGAGTTGAAATCCAACTTTTAAGGCAGTATAAAGATTTCTGGTGAGATTTATCCTCACTAGCTTCCCAAATCTAGCCACATTAGGAATAAGAAGTCAATCTCTAAAGGCTAACAAATAGCCTCCTGGACAATGTAACATGCATTAGGAGGTCATAGTGTGTTGACAAGGCCAACGCCTTCCATTATCAAAGATGGAACAGATTACAGATTCTGTAACGCAATCCTGTGGTCTATTGCCTGTCTTATACAAGAAGAGCTGTAAAGACCTAGTAATGAGGTTATCTACAGATGAGATGACGTAGTTTTGCTTCAGAGTTCAGGCAAGAACAAGGAACTGACATGACTATGTCAGGCCAGACAGTGAGTTGGGATATGCCAGGGAGTTACATGGAGATAATGTGGGAGAAAGGAAGCAGGACAGAAAGTCAAAATGGATAGAACAGTGCAGAATGTCTCCATTGCTCCTAATCCAGGAGTAAGGCTCAACCAGGATGTCTTTCAGCGCTTAAAAGAGAATTGAAGAGGCAAAATGAGAGCACTCTTCTCATTTTTTAGGTTCCTTAGTAGTCCAAACTGTCTAGGACAAATGTCTGGGGTCTTTTTAGCTCCATGTGCTTGTCCATATTCAATCTGCAAATGGAGAATTTGTGTCCGGCTTTTCACCAAACTTGAAAATGTATCAGAATATTATGGCTCAGACTGGGAGCTGGAGTAGGTTGCTGTCACTACCTTAGTTTCTTTGTACTTAAGTGCTTCTGTGAATTAAATTAGGGAATGTAGATCTCTTGAAATACATTAGTGATATATCTGAGGTATATTCTTACTACTTTGGCATGAATGGGGTAAGATCTCACTGGTGTAACCCAGAATGCCTCAATGGGTGACAAAGTTGCTGTCCCTATAAGAGGGAAATAGATTATTTCACTTAAGTGAATGAGAACCAGGCACCCATGTTCCTATATTAACACATTCTTATTAAATCTCAAATTCAGATAATATGGCTAATATACTGCTATCACAACATTTTTACTTTTGTAAACATCCACACTAAATCTTGCTCTACTTGTTTTGTTGAAGAGTGGATAGGAACTGAACATGGATAAAATAGCCTAGAGGAGACTGCATTTTTTTGTTGTTGTTTTTGGTGCTGGTGGATTTCAGTGGAACAGGTTTGAACCAGATTGAGACAGTGGGTATAAAATGGACAGAACAACTGAAGCTAATGAAGTGAGGGTGATGGATCTGGGCAAGAAATGACTGGGTTAGTTGATTGACAGATAAGAATAGTGGAATAGGCTTAGGTGTTCAAACTGTTCATAGAACTAACCCTGATGGATTTGATTGAGCACAAACAGTAACAAATAGGTCCATGCCAGAGCAGAAAGATAAAATTTATAGATAAGTCCAAGACATAGTTTTAAGCTAATCTCACAGTTCTTGCTTTCATCAGGACTCAAATAAGGAGCAAATAATTTTGATCTCAAGACAGAGAATTGGCACCAAATATCAAGTTCCCATTAATTATCTTCAGTCTAATGAGGAAAAATGTCGTGTTAATGTGATCAAGACAGCTCCACTGCTTTCTCTGCAATCGTATCTATTAGTGATGTAAAATAAAAGTGCTATGATTTTCACCCTGCCTATAATTAGACTGATATAGGGAAAGGATATCTTGACTAAGAGCTTTTTCTTATAAAACCTTTGTCCAAGGTCATGCATAATTAGCTTGGAGGACTTTCAATCAATGAGTAGGTAGATTAGTCCTCAGGAGTAGATTGAAGTTCAATCTGTCTTAGGGTCAAGAAGTTATCCCCATTTCTAGAAAGATGACAGTAAAATTTCAGATCAAAGAAGTTCCAGATTGTAATAATGGGCATCAGAGGGTTACCTCAGACCCTTTTAATTAACCAGCTAATCAATTAAACCTCTACCTGAACTTAATCAACTTCCCCAGGGAAAAGCATTGACCATATATAAACTGGCTAGGGACTAGGCTGCCCTGAGTAGGCCAACTCAGATTATCACAATTAAGTTCCATGTATTTGGCCAAGGTACTACATTATAAGGAGTAGACAAAGCTATAAGAATAATCTCTGGGGTTTGAGGTGTGGCTTTTTTGTTTGCCTTTTTTTTTTATTATTATTTTTTGAATGAGGTCAGGCAGTGGATTGATTTTTGGAACCATGCTTATATAATGTCTTAGTAAGATTGTCAAGGCCATGAATTACTTTAGGGTTCAACCCATCAAATCAGAAGGCTACTGTAGGACAGTTCTGTTATTTTGTGAAACTGAATGGACCAGGATAAGGCAGCAGTATAAATTATGGTCCATGATCCCAGTGGGAATAAATTATTTTCTGCTTGTTGGTGTCCTTGTTAAAAGTTGTATCGCTTTCAGAAATCTTTGGCTTTTAACACCTGACACTAATGGAGGGTTGTCCCTGTAAGACAAAGGCTTAGGAAGCCTCAGGACTTTTTGAATAAGAATGGAAACTTCCATGTAAACATCTCCTCCTTAAAAATAAAACTCACAGCTAACACATTAATGTTATATATTTTAGGTTATGAGCACCACATAGATCTTACACAAGTTCACTACAAGCTTCTTTATCCATTGGTTTCAGGAATCTGAAATACAGGTGGATCTTTAGGCAATGAACATAAGGCAGGACTCACAGCTTGTTGCCTTCAGAGGTCAGGCTCACCCTCTGCTAGTCTGTTGGTCAAATATTTGAAGGAAATTCAATGTGATGCATCAAAAAGAATTCCCAGGCATGAGCTATTTTTCTCACAAGGGAAACTTAGTGAACAGAGGGCTGTGTGTTTTTGTTGGCACCTGTGGGAGGCAAAAGCATGTTGCTGAACCTGTCTAGGGCAGTGGAATAT
This sequence comes from Bartramia longicauda, assembly GCA_028566575.1. Taxonomy (NCBI): domain Eukaryota; kingdom Metazoa; phylum Chordata; class Aves; order Charadriiformes; family Scolopacidae; genus Bartramia; species Bartramia longicauda. Next base: position 28,371 of record JAOXNH010000011.1, on the reverse strand, counting down.
TAACAGACCAGGCCAGTCCAGCTGCTGAATATAGAAAGACCGGCCATATCAAGGAATCATAGTGAGTGAAACAGGCTAAGCGTCAGGCTAAAAAGGTGGAGCAGACCAGGAAGTCAGTGACAAGTATGAATCAGAATGGAGCAATGTGCTATGGATTAACCTATAGCATGATAAATCTGCGTCTTAACATGGAAGGTAAGGACTTTATTTAGAGATATTAGGCTGTGGTTCAGATTTGATATGAACGGGACATGGGAAATCCAAGCTTCTAAGAAAATATATATGGAACAGGATAGGCAATGAGTGAAAACAGATCTGCCAGAATAGGGCAGTGGGTAAAATATGAAGCCAGACAAGGTTAGCTCTGATGCAAAAGTGAATCAAACTAAGGAAGGAGATGAAGGTCAATCGTGTGGCCACACTATTCTCCACTGCCAACGAGTTTCCCAGTGGTACACCAAGCCGTCTTCAGAAATAATTCCAGCACTGCTTGTGAGATCTGCAGTCTGATGGACCACCCCCACAATGCTCCTTTCGGCAAGTAGCATCTCTGGTATTTGGCGATCTTGTCCCTGGAGATGGTACCTGCAGCACATACTCGGGCTACTGCTTCCATCTACTGCCCATCAGCGTTCATTGCAAGCTGCTTCTTGTCTGTGACCCAGCAGGAACAGCAGAAAGCATCAGCTTGAAGTAATCTTTCCCTAGCCCTGCCACACAGGGAGTACCCAACTGGAAGGAGGACTTAAACAGCTGGGAGTCACTATGGATGTACTAGATCAAACAAGATGTTGCATTACTGCCAGGCATCTGGAAACTGTTGGTGAGAGAATGTGACTAAATGAGACTGAGGGATGGGTTTGGCATGAATGTAGCATACCAGGTGGTATATATCACCACCTATATGTAGGTGAAGAGGGGAGGTTCAGGTCAGACAGCTGGCTATGTGCTCACCACATGGTTCAAACATGTCATGATCAGGACCAAACGTAGTTTAGCAGGTGAAAGACCACAGCAGAGTAGCAGGTGGCAGGGAAGTGCTTGATCAAGCAATGGGTTAGATGCTGCTAGTCTATAGACTGGTGTGATGTGGAATGTGCAGGCTGAAACAGCAATGGAGTAAGTTAAAGAAAGCTGTGATTTAAGTTCAGGAGATCAAATCAGAGCATAATACACAACTGAGGAATGAGGCAAGGCTTATTACAAAACACATAGGGAGAAGAGCAAACAGCAGTACATACCAGGTAACACAGAAGAGAGAAGTGTGTTGACATTGATAAACATGATCAGATAAGTCAGTTACACCTTAAAGGCCTGCCTGGAAGAGTCGTTTAATATAAGTATCTGAATTTACCATTGTGAATCTTACAGCTTCCTACAGTCAAAGTCATCAGAGATTCTTTGCTGCAGCTGTCTTCCCAGGCAAATCTGGAGACAGTTTCAAATGTGATTAGCTCATAAAGCTGGAATAGGCTGTGTTCTGCAAGTCAGATACTGCTGAGTTTCAGCAGGAACACTCTCCCACACACACACTTCTTCCTGCTGTGCACTTATACTTCCGCTTGCCCCAGACAACCAATTGAGGCAACAAGTACCTCTTTCATCTTCCTGGTAAACTCTCACATGTGAGTATGTTCAAGGCAATTTTCCTTATCTGTGCCTACAGTGTTTGGTAACAGTTTTCTCTGCACAACAAAACATCAGGAGGATCATGCTGTAGATGCACACTGAAAACTGTGAATAAAGAAAAGAATTCCAAGGGGTTTTGCATGTGTGATTATCAACAGAGCACAGCTGCCGCTGACTGTCATAGCTCCATTTGCTGAACAAAACACAGTTGAAATGTACCAGTAAATGCCATGTAAGGTCACTAATTGCTTTCAGATGGCATCGTCCTTTGACAACTTTAATGGGGTCTAGACTGAAAGTTATAGCCTAGAAAAAGGGCCATTCCTGGCCTGGTCCTGCTATGCCATGCATTGGGTGTACTTTGACAGTGCAGTGCTTCTGGACTGGAAAGGGGAAGAAGTCTGTAACTTAGAATAGTATGTCCCCATTCCCTTCTCACTCTGAGGTGCTCTCCTAATGTTTACTTGTAGATACTACTGTAAAAAAGGGAAACAGTACCTTGATAGGAAAGTAGCAATTTTTAATATACTTCCCTATGTACTGATAATGGTGAGAAAGAGAAGGTTTAGTGTGAGGGTTCCCAGGGCACTCATTGCTGGTTTACACTAGGAGATACAGGAAGACATCCTTCCCTGCTGGTTCTAGTGGAGATATTTTTGTTTTATATTGAGGCTTTGAACTTTTGACCCTGGCTCAGTAGGAGTGCATTAGCTTTGGTTAAAGCAATTTACACTAGACTGGAATATTATTTACGATCTCTGACCCTTGCAGAGAAGCAATCTTTGCTGCCTTTGGTTCTTGCTCCTTGCAGTTGTTAAATAACATTATGTTTTCTCTGGCCAGAGTTAAGCAAGGCCCTATTTGCATACAGGTGCACGTTGTCCCAGTGACCCCAATGCAATGTCCTGCAGCCCTTGAAACTGGTCAGGAATTTTTGGAAAACCCCAGCTCTCCAGCTCTGATGTTACAGGGGTGTAAAATCAGAGACACCAGTGTTCCCAGTCTCATCTAGTTTTAGACTGATGTGATCTTGCTTTTCCTTCAGACAATGAAATATTTGTGTTCAGTAAAAAACTAAGAGCAATTAACTGGAGCTAACAAGGACTTCTGGGATTAGACTCACTTCTGAGATTAAAAACTTTCCTAGCTGGTGATTGGCCCTCTCCCCAGTTCTCTACAGCCCAGTGCCTCCCCTGGGAGAGACTCAGCTAAGCACAAAAGCCTAGTTAAAACTTGGAGAAACTCCAGTGTCTTGGGACGAATGCACTCAGCATCGTGGAAAGAAACTTCGTTGTCTTGGGAAAAGAGGACAAGAACCAAGGGATGTGAGCAAAGGCAGAGGAGAAGAGCTGGAGAAACTGAAAGACAGAGGCGAATTCAAGCTCTTTTTAATATCAGTGGGAAAATCCAAGGCCCAAACCCTGCTTTTATCTGCTCTGTGTCCAAAATGCATACTGCTCATCAGAGTTTCTCAGTGTAGGTTGTCCTTAGACTCAGTCATCTGTGTGAACACTGACATGCTGCTGTTAATTCCTGATCTGTTCCAATTTACAGACAAAAATCTGCTTGTTAGCACAATAATGAATGCCTTGTTTCAGAGCAGATAGGTTAATTCATACCATGTGTGCATGAGAAAGCATCCTAGTAACAAGTTATCTGTTGCTCATC
>JAOXNH010000010.1:8014054-8032881 GCA_028566575.1 Bartramia longicauda | reverse complement strand
CCTAATCCCAACCCTAACCTCTAACCCTAATGACGCTAACCCCAACCCCAACCCCTAACCCGTAACCCTAACCCTTGAAGAGCTGATAGGGGAAAAGTTGGCAAAAACTATTGTAGCAAAACAAGACACTAAGGCAGATACTAAAACCCTAAGATAAGGAACTGTTGCTGGTGTGCGACTTCATGCACACAGCAGGCTAGCCAATTATCATTATGCTATGGGCGCGTGAACAAGGGGCATTAACCAATTAGTGTGTCTATTGTGCTGCGTGGACAATCCTCTAGACTATAAATGTAGTGTTAAAAATCAATAAACGAGAAAAATCCATAACTCACATTGAGTCCGTGTCTTGACTCTGGCCGGTTTCCTGCACCGGGGTGCGAGCCTTTGATCTCTGCGCCTCGTCCCCGCTTGCGGCAACATCCGGTGCCTCTGCTTTCTGGCTTTCGTTTTCGCTTCGGGGCTGAACAAATCCATATTATAGTGTAGACGTTTCCGCTCACATATCTATTTACACGTATCTGTAGTTTTAGGGAAAATATATTATCTATTTGCGCTTACATAGAGTATCCGCTTAGACTTAGATCTACTTCGTCTTATATGTTAACGCTTATTATGCAGAATATCTATTTAAACTATCCGCTTAGACATCTATTTTGACACTTTAATATCTTTTTAAAAATTATTTTTTACAAATCTTTGCATATTGTAAAATCTCTTATGTAACACGGAAGGACAAAATCATAGAAAAGCCCAACTCGCCATGCTCACGCAGGTAAAAGTCAAGACTCAGGGTCAGGTTTTGATTTCCGTACGGTTTAATAAGTTAACGGGTTCAGCCATTACACAGCAATGGAACTCTTCAACGTTTACAAAGGTACAAGAACTTCATTCGTTTACTCTGAAATAAGTCATATTATTCTTATCTCTTAAATAGCTACACAGTTCCTATTTTTTCTCCCCTCTAAACAATCTGGGGTTAAAATAATCCACCGAGAGAAAAGGCATCAAAGTACAAAAGAGCACGCACAAGGAGAGGGGCTAATTCCAATTCAGCGTGGGTATTTGGTCCGGTACCTATACGAGCGAGGAAAGGTGGCGTGGAGTAGTCAGTCACGTCTGTAGAAGGAGCTGCGATATTCTCAAGTACACATAGACCTTTCTTTTCTAAATGTTTGACCGCCACCGCAATCGTTACTCTACCGTGACGCTCACCGGGACTTCGGGGGCGGGAGGGAAGGAGGGGAGAACAAGGCGAAAGACCCCAAAAGACGCAAATGCCAGCCACCCAACGTTCGCGCGTCTCGACAGCTACCCAGAAGTGACTTCTCTGTAAGTTTAGCGAACGGCGAACCGAGAGGAAGGAAGGAAGCAGCATCCCTAACGACAAAAGAAGCCGAATGAAAACATTGTAAGCGTAAGCTTTGCTGCGTGCCCAGTTCTGGTCTAAAAACAGCACGTGCCCATGGCCCTCTTATGTCAATTTGAAGTTTTCATTACGCGCCCCTCCGCCAAGTGGTTTTGCGACTAGCTCTCTAGCTGAGCAGGCTCTTCTCGCCCTTTCTATCTTCAGCCGATCGTCCACCCAAAAACCCAGCTTGACATCACAGCAGGAGGGCGCTCGCAGGGGCGGAAGTCGGACTCGCTCGCGTCTGCCCCTGTGGAGGTCGCTGTAATAAATATTCCGTGGATTCCACAGAGGCCGGTAATGCCGCTTTCCCGCTCACCCCATCGTCCTCAGTTGCCCCACAGCATGACCGGTATTCGCAGAGCGTGCTCTAAGTCCAAGTGCGTGCAAACCCGTGCACGATCCCTCTGCCCTCAAGTACGTGGCCTTCGAGCGCCCTCTCCAAGTACCGGGCCTCAGACACTCATCGCGCTAAAGCTTATGGCATCCCCGACGCACTGAGGTTTTGCGGTTCCCTCCGTTTCTTCATGGGCCTGTTTTCTCTCGCTTCGAGAAGATAACGCTCACGGGCCGACACTTCGATGGGTAGGCTCTTAAAAAGCCTTACCACAACACAGGGAGAGGATGTATCGGACAGAAATATACTCGTACAAGCGTACTTACAGCTAGAGAAATCTATTTTCTTCAGAGAAGTAAAACTACGCAGCATAGGTAAGGTCTAGTAACTCTGTTCAGCCAAAATAGGGAAAAAAAAAAAAAAAGCCCAAAAAAAATCCAACGAAAAAAAGCCCCCCTGCAAACCCCAAAATATATACTTTGGCTTCATTTACCAGTCACCGTTTCTACTTGCGTAGCCGGCAGTGAAACTCGGCATTTGCCTTTATAAGCAGGACCAAACTCCTTCGGAAGCCTCCATGCGTTCGAGCCTGCCGCTCTTCTTCCCCCGCGTACTCGGTCAAGAACCGATTTCACAAGGCGCAAATATTGAGCCTACCCTGAGACAACAATCTGGCAACTGCAGATCATTCGAGTCTAAAACGTTAGATGGTGGCCCGCACCACGCACTGGGGTTGCTCCGTGGTCCCAGGCACAGCGAAATGCCACGGACCCCGAGGTGCAATGGCACCGAGGTAAGAGCATGGGTATCTCCGTGAGAAGTTAAAACAGGAAAGAGCAGATTTCAAATAGCATTTCTTCCGTCCCAGAGCCAGAAGCACGAGCAGGGATGAAATACAAAAGAGATTGCTTTTCTTTTCGTACGGACGTATGGCAGGAACTGCCCATTTGGTACAGCTGGAACGGGATCCTCAGACCCCGAGGCCAGTGAGGTACTCGAGTTCCGGTTTCACTCTTAGCTTTCCCAGCGCCTCCTTCCTATGAGCCAGACCGGCACTTCTCATTCAAAGCAACTGGGACATAGTATTGAAGAATAAAGAAAAACTGAAAACAGAGCGTCAAGTACCGTCGGCGACAGAGGCAGAGTCGTAGCAGGGACAGTGCCAGAGAGAATGCCAAACGGGAACCCTGAGGCTCTGGGAACGAGGGCTCATCCGCGAAGGACAGAATCGTGCACGACGGCGCTCCGACCCAACAAAGGAAGGACCGTCGGCCAGATCGCTCAAGGCGACCCGCAGAGCGCCAACTTCCAGCAATGCCACGGCAGGAACCGGTCGCTCGCATCAAGGAAAATTATTTTCTGCAAGAAACAGCGCACAGAGCTGCAAACGAAGCCATGGTACCGCGCGGACGAGGAAAGAAACAAACGACAAAAGACACAGGGATGACAGAAAGACTCCCAGACCAAACCGAACAGATGGAGAAGAGGTTCACGGTCAGCCAGACGGACTGGTCTGATTTTTCACACGTGCCCGACCTCGTGGGGATTCGGCAAGAGAAAAACAGGAAAGGGAGTCCCTCCTGCTGGGAAGCGACGGCACTTTCAACTCTAGCCCCGGGTGACTCTGGCCTTCTCTACCACAAGACGCTTTCAAGAGACGCCCCAAAATTCCCACCCGCGTATCCTTTCGCAGCGGCATAACGAACACGTTCCGGTCTCGGGAAATAGCACGCAATGGTCTTTATTGGTAAGCCGGGGCTTCTCCTTCTGAAGAACATGACACATTGTTTTACACGGACCGTGAAGAAAACGACCGCTTTTTCATCCGGTCGCATCCTGCGTAAAGTGAAGGTCCCCATTTCGGGAGGTACCGTAACAGGGGAGCAGGGCTAGCGAATCCCACTGGGCCAAGGCAATCGCTCTTCAGTGAGGGTTTTCCCCCCCTTTGCCCTGTCTCCTTAACTCTACAACCCACAGGAGAGCAGGAGCTTTCGGTAAAACCAGGTGTGCTGATGGGGCACGAGCGTTTCTCAAAGAGCATCGTTACGCTATCCAAACTCCCCTGGGGACAGTCAGACAGACAGTACACAATGTGTGTACGTCACGATACTGGTAAACCGTTCATCTAGAAGGGCAGTCTCCTCCTGCACAAGGAGTCGCTTTTCCCCTGCACATCTCTCCCTCCGCAAATACCTGCAGCGGAAACGCCTACCGTTTGAACACGGCAGATCAGGTTTGCTAGAAGAAAGGAAATACCAGATGCGATCAAGAAAGGCTCCCTCTACTCCAAGAAACCCTTCAATCGGCGAAAACGTGGAAATTCTCGCCTCTTTCCGCCGCGTGGCTTCACGCTCTGCGTCAGACTGCCCTTTTGCAAGCGTTGCCCCCCATTCCTCGGTGCAAGAACCGCAAGAGGCCAGGTGCTCCGCAGGTCCGAGAGACCACCGGGCACCCTGCCGGCAACACCCCTAGCCGCCCCCGAGGGAAACAGTTCCGCTCATACAACAGCAGGCGGGCGGCACGGCCCCTTCCCTGTCCGAGAGCACGGATGCGGAAGGAGGGCCGCGTCACAAGGTCGCAGCATCGACAGCACTGACCAGACGCTCTCGCAAGGGCCTGGACTTCTACAAAAATTCGCCCGGTGGTTAAAACCTTCTTCTTCTTAGAGACTCCTTCCATCAGTATAGCACTGAAAGGAGGCATCCCTCAGCACCGTCTGAAATGGAGACCGTTCCAGTGGCGGACCCAGGTGGAAAACCGCCGCTCGTTCTCCCAACAGCTCACAGCCAGGGAACGCGTCACCCCGCGCCATGTTGCCCCGAGCAGAAGCAACGAGAGCGTTGAAACAGCCAGTGACTGCCTCGCTCGCTCTCTCGCCTAGTGGGTCGAGCAAGGCCCGCATCGCTCGGCAATGTACCTAACCTGGTAGTTTCTCGATCTTTAACTCGGAGGGTCGCCGCTTGAGAGGCCCCCCTGCTTTTCCGGGATGCGCCCGGCGATGTCAGACAGCTACGCGGGCAGAGTCGCTTCCGCGGCTCCTGGGACCCCCACAGGGATTCGCACGCCACCTGGATTTTCTGGGAGAGCACGGTGGGGTACGACAGTTGGAAAAGGCTATGCCAAGGCAGACGAGTGGCCTACACTTGGGTTCGCCGCCTCCGCTCCCCAAATGGCATAAAGCGCTGGGGCGTCTTCCCTCAGCCAAGGTCGGAAGGAACTGGACTGCAGGTCACAGATACCACGGAGTGGGAAGACAAGAGACTAGAAGAGGACCTCCGTGCGATCTTTCCAACAGGCTTCTCCCTCCTTCAGTTCTCACCCGGCGTCACGCCGTCGCTAGCTTTGGGTTTGGATTTAGACTTGAAGGAGAAGCGCTTGATGAGGCGGCGGGAGAAGCTGCCAGCTTTCTTCCCAGTGGTGGAGTCGCCGGTGACGTTGGACAAGTCGTCGTGTGACTGGCTCAGGCCCGCTTCCTTCTGCTTGCTCCTTCTCCGGAAGATGAGCTTGGTACCACTCCGAAGAAAGCTAACTGCAGAGACAGAAAAGGAAGGAGGTAGAAACCACAATAGTATCCTGCCTTGGCGAGTCTCAGGGGCAACAACGCGCCGGGCCACTCTCGATGAGCGGCAAAGACCCCTTCCGCCCCGAGCGACAGAAGCGTGCGGTGGGTCGGCGAATCACAAAGCTAAGACTTGCGCGAATGGAAAACAAGTGAGAATATCTGCGCGTGGAGACGCCGGGGGAAACACGTGACAGGGAAAAGGCTTCTCGGACTAGGCAGTCGTCAAGCTCCTAGGACAACTGCCTGCGGTTTCACGAGACGCCCAAATCCGAAGACAAATAACGGTAATGGCACCGGATGACTCACATGGACCGGACAGGATTGAGACGCCGATTGCCGTCAGCCCCAAACAGGTGCAAAAAGGCATATCCAAAACCTGCACGCCACACAAAGTTACAATGATATTTCCTACACAGCTGGCTGGCTTTTTGTTTTCTTCCTTCTCTTCCCTGCCTGCCAAGTCTGTCGAGAATACGGGCCACACCCCTTTCTCACCTGCCGACGAGCAAACAAGGGGCCACCGTGTTTTAAACCGTTCTTGGCAGTACCAGGGTACAACCCCCAAAACCCGGCCCGCTCTCGTGTTCCGAGCAATCGAGACTTTGGCTTGCGCTCGTTTAGGCAAGTTTGTAGCAAACCAAAACCGTCACGGCTACGAGCAGGTAAATACAAGCGCACCATCCGCCTAACTGACACCAGCCCGGAAAGTCCGTAACAGCAGCTCGGTCAGGGTAGGCCAGCTCCGTCATTTAAAAGCAGAGAGTTTGTGCGGACATCCTATGGTACGAGAGGTCAGAGGAGCTAGCTACTTCGATACTAACTGAGAAAGAGGGAGGGCATCGAGGCCCATACACTCCACATTGTCAGGCAGCCTGCATCTCTGTGCCAGAAGCAGCAGAACTTAGAGGAGAAATGATTATTTACAGACACGCGCCCAATTTGCAGACCCGGAAGCCGGGGAACGAAAACAGTTTGTCGGGAACGTGCAAATCGCACAGGGTTCCTGTATGAAAGAGCACAGAAACCGAAAAGGCTGCAGGAATCAGACGCCTGCCAATGGAGGAGTTTGGACCTGCTCCGGCGGAAAGTGTAGAAGAGAGGTGGGCTCTTCCAGGCTCCAGCAGAAGCCATTCTTCGCCACGCTGAAAGCTGGCTGCAGCCCCTGCGCTCAGGCGGGAAACTCCGATATCACAATGTCCTCAAGTACGACAGGCTCGCATTAGCTCGCGTCTAACGGTTCGTCCTTACCTTTGTGATCTTTCAAGCTCCTGGTCTCAAGGGCTCCCGTGGAGCCGGTTTCAGATTCAACATCTTCCACCGACGGTCTCTCGGAGATGTCCGATCGCGTCGTCTCGTCCAGCTCCTGACTGGCCCTTTGTGCCGACGGCGACGCTTCCAGCAGTTGTGATGATTCGGTAGCATCGTGCGTCCGGTCGGCCGCGCGCTCTGCCGCAGAATCCCTGTACGCCGTGGCCTCCAGCGATGCGGCGTAACCCAGAGAAAGTGCCATTTCATCTTGAGCGATAGGTACCTAGAGGGGGGTTAGAAGGTCAGACAGGCAGGATGACGGGGTCTAAAGGACCATATTCGACTCCCTTCTTCCATCCACACCTACGTGTGGACACGCCTGTTCCAATCATCGGTGCTAGACAGCGCCGATGCGCAATCGTCACTCATTTGTCGAAACGTACGGGAACGCGGCCGATTCCAAAGCGTTCATGGCACCTCCCTCGCTCCCACAGGCGAGCCCAAGGAGAACTCCTTAGATTCTCCAGGAGGTCACCAACGAGCTATGGCAGCGGCCTCCCTTTCCGCGGCTGCCCTTTGCGAACTCCTGACAGCGGCTGCCCCGAAGACCAGCAAGTTACTTTTCACGCTCCCCGGGAAGCCGCAACAAGCCGCAGGGAAGCAGCAAAAGGGTTCCGCCGAGCGAGTCGTCTGTGCCGGAACCTTCCCACACTGGTCCCTACCGGACAGGGTGGTTTCACGCACACATCCCTAGAAACAGCCTCCCAGATCAGAAACGGTGCCCCCTAACTACCAGAGACCTTGGAAACTCCCGAGATGATCAGCGTGCTACGTTTCGTTGGGGTCTTCTTGGCAGGCTTGTTATTCGTCTCAGTCAGCTGCCTGATCGCCGTCTCGGCCACCGGATCCAAGCCATTGGGCGTATGGCTGTCTCCTGAGCACAAAAAAGACACCGACGCTTGAGGCAGCAACTTTCAGCTCGGGCGGGAGGTCGCCTGCTGACCGCGATGCTTGTCCTAGGCAACTACGTGCGCACGAATGTAGAGAACGGAATTTATTACGGGCTTGCTCAAACAAACCAAAGGAAGGAAGCTCCGCCTAGCTCTTTTAAGCACCTGAAAAGTTTAAGTTCCGGCGTATTGTTAAAATCCCCTTCCCGCTCAATTAAGACTTCCAAAGACTCACAAGAGTTTGGGCAGCCTCGGCCACAAACCGTCGAAATGGCCGCAGAGCTCTGTTCCGGAGACAAAGAGAGCCTCGAGAACAGGGCGAGCAAAGGTCTTTGGGTCCAGGTGGCCTGGAACCTTCTCGTCAAGCAAGGGAACACCCAGAGTCACCGACCGGATAGCCGAAGCAGGATTTCTTTTACCTGGCCGTACCCGCAACCACCCCTACGGCCCTGCCTTCGCTTCGGCGCTCAGACGTTCCCTTCCACAGTAAATGCGGACGAATTCAGTGACCCGCATTCAGACTGCTGCTCTCTGAGAAAGGCTGAAAACCACAGTCGCTCCAATAAGAACATCAGATTTCCAAGCACTTACGGCTACCGCCAGGCAAGGGGCCGTGAGGACAGCTGCTCTCCAAAAGCACTGTCGTCTTCTTTTCAGTCACTTCCACCTTGGAAGGCGACCTCGATGGTGAATCTTCACAACGAAAGAGACAGAGAGCCCAGTAAGCGGGGACAAAGCTTAGGCAACTTCACGGCCGTATCGCGGCCCATTAAGCACACCCCCAAAAAGCCCCAGGAGCGCACAGAGAGCCTGCAGAGTCTGCCTCTGCGAGGCTGTGCGGCAGCGCGGTAGTAAGAAGCCTATTGGAAAAACACAGGCAAAGCAGTCCCATCGTCAGACCGGGTTCGTGCTGTTTCCCAGCCCCACCTCACGGAATATCCAGCACCGCATTCCTCAGCACGTCAGACCACAAGCAGCAACAACCATTAGTAAGCAAGGTCAACATGCTTTCGGCTCTGCGTTTGGTACGTACAGCTTAACTTCTTCAGCAGTGAAGAAAATAGAGGAAGAGTGGCAAAACGCCTAGCCCGACATCACGCAGAGGCCGTGCGGCGGCATACGCGTTTGAGTCGGGAGTTCCCAGCACCAAAGGGTGTCAGAGAGGCTCGTCCCTCTCTTGCTTCCCCCCAAACGCAGGGCCCCATCAGTTCCCTCCCCCGAGGCTACGCATGAGCCTCCGGTCGGACGCAAGATGCTAAGGGGATGGCGACGATGGCCACGTTCCGACCCAGAAGCCAAAAGCGCCATGCCAGGCGTGAGTCTGCAATGACCGTGACGTACAATGGCCGAACGGCTTTGCTACCGCCCACGTGAGCAGCCTAGGGAAGATCATGGCCGAGTCAGCGCCCCAATAGCCACCGGTACAAGACGCCTGTCGCGGGGTGGCCTCACCCAGTTTGCAGTCTGCTTTGGGCCGGGACTGAATCGTGGTGACGGTAGTCACGATGGTGCCGTCGGGCATGATGGTCCGGTCCATCTCCACCTTCTTAGTGGGGGTGATACTGGTTCGCAGAGATGTGGCATGCTGAGCGTTCAAAGATGCAGTAGACTCCTGGAACAGCAGCTACAAAGAGAAAAGCATGGCTCAGAGAGGCTCTCCTCCTTCTGGGTGGAAAGGCAGGCATTTGGGTGACAAAAGCTACCGCCCCAGGCACCGAGGAGCCATCCCCGCTACAACGTCAGTTGAATGGAGAGAGACTCAGGGACCGAGGGTCAGGCGACGCCTCTCCTCGGTCTGAGGGTCTGCCAGTCCCTCGCCACAAGCCCAGGCCCAATCACGCTTGTCTCCCAGCTAGAGGCTTACACCCCGAACGCTTCCGGAGCACGCGTTTGTGCCAAGCGGAGGGACTCCCAAGCTCACCTCCAATATAATAGTAGCTTCATCCGCCAGTGACCGCCCAGCTCCCGGGGCCAGAGAGCAGACCTGCCTCCCAGATGGTTTTTTGCCCACGGAATCGAGCAAAAGCGTGGCATGCGCCAGCAGCACATCTGCAAGAAATAAACAGGAAAACAAACCACGCCACATGACCTCAGCACCTCAGACGTCTCCCGGTCGACCCAGGCTGCTTTCAGGAAGCAGCCCTGCGGGCCGACGAAGCACGTCCCCCCTGACTCTGGTAGCTCCCGGGTTCGAGGGAGGCAGGGGGCGGGCAGCGGTCCTCTGCGCCAATCCAGAAATCAGCTCCCTTGAAGAGATGGCCCTTGCACGGCCTCCATCAGAAATAGGTGCTGCGGTCAGTCCCCAACCGAGAACAAATGAACGGAGTTAAGAGCCTTCCGCAGCGTCCTTCCACCACCCGGGGGCAAATCCCCACATCCCTTTCCCCGCTTCAGAGCGGAGACGGGCAGGCCACGGGAACCTCCCAGGTATCAAAAAGGTCAGAGTAAAAGCGTGTCACTACCAACAACAGACTGCAGAGTTGCTTCACGCAGCCAAAGGCCCACGTAAAGTCAGATCCGAAAAATCCTTTGCAGCATTCAGAACGTGCGGTACCACCGCAGAACTACCACGGGCTCAAAGTAAGGTAAGGCCCTTAGTCATTTTTGTCTCTCCATCTTACGATCCATCTCACGGCTGACCGTACTCACTTCCCCCTCCGTCATCGTTCCCCAGCACCTGTAGCTTCAGCTCCTTACTTCTAGGTCCCAACTCCCTGTTGAAACAGAAAAAGACAAGCCAGTATTAGGCAATCTTTGCAAAATGGCCACAGAGCAAGCAATCCCAATCTGTATCTTCCCTCCCTCAGATCTCACAACCTCGTGACCTTTTCCAAAGCTCTAGTACACCTGCGCTACCGTGGAGGACACAACGAGGGGCGGCAGACTACATAGAAGAAAACTCCGGTTCGTGTCCCCTACAGGGCCATGTAGGCTGCCAGTGGAAGATGAGACCGCGATCTGTCCGGAAGGCTGAGGTTTACACTCCAGGCCTTCCACACCCGCTGCTCCCACACGCTGCCCGCGATCGGCACTTCTTCTGCCCATCCAGTTAAAACACAGAGCAGCCAGGGGAACAGGAAATACATATGCAAGCTGGTGCAAGTCGATGAAATCTGCAGCCCGCCGTGCCGCGGACTTCGCTTCTGCGTCGTCCGCGGTTACTACAGCCTGGTATGGTAACAACGCCCAGAGACCGTGCCAGTCTGTCTCTGCTGTGCCAGCCGGAAGGAGGGCAGACACTTACAGAAAGAGCTCCTCGTTCCACTCCATCTCTGCCGCGGCACCGGCACCGCCAGCTCTCGCTGGCCTCGTCCGCTTCTGCTGCGGGGGGCTGTCGAGCTCCACCACGCAGTGAATCTCCCCAGCTCCTGCAACGGAGGGAGAGAGCACACGCGTGCCCTCGTCAACGTGAGGCGGCTGCTCGTTGGATGCGCGCCCCGCTTTTCCATTCGAACCCACCCGAACCAGCCACTCGCCCTGATCTCACCGTCTGCGTGCTCGCCCTGCAAACGAGCAACGTTTTCACGCTTACCTCCCTTCGCCTGGCAGCCCAAGTTCAGCACTCGAAGGTTCCGGACCAACAACTTAGAACCCAGAGGGGCTGCTGCTACTGCGGACAGGGACTCTCGAGACAACTTATTGGCGGGTACCTGAGGAATGGCGAGAGCGAGATCGATGCATTTATCGTTCCCTCGCCAGCAGACAGCATCGAGACGCACAACGTTCATCCTTGCATCTGTTAAGTAGCACCTCACACCGACACAGGGGAATACCCAAAGAGCCATCAAAAGACGCTGCAGGTTCCCCAAGCTATCGACCTCTGGCAGGCCCTCGAGTTATTTCGGATGGGAAATTTAGGGCAGGCAGGAAAAGAGACAGACAAGAACGTGCTCACTGGCTGCCAGACGGACACCTGAAGACAAAAAACCATGGACCATTCCACGCCTGTAAAGGCTGCCCCAGGCAGAGCCTCGGCATTCAGAGCAACGGCGAGACTGCCAAAACCGAGATGCGTCTCAGGCAGCGCGGCTCCACCTCAACACAGCCGGCACTCAGCGTTTGGGAAACAAGATAGAAACGGAGCTGCCCTTCACAGCAGTTTCTAATCATCCCTATTCCCCGTGCCACAGTACCCCAACTCCCGACAGCAGGTCAGGATGCTGCTCTCGTCTAGAAGCAAGTCTCAACGCTTGGATTCCTGCTCGAGCCTCAGAAGCATCCCGGGGCAGCATTCAAGGCACAAGAACGACACAAGGAGAGCGCCTTACCACACCGGCTCCCGCGGTGCAGGCCTTCAGATTCACCATCATGGCTGGCTGCGTGCTGACAATGGTATCCTCGATCAAATCCTTTATGGTGGACAGATCCACTCTCCCTTCGTTCTTCTCTCCGCAAATCAAAGAGGAAATGCAGGAAAGTCACAACAGGGCAGATGCATTTTCTCCTTATACCGCTCCAACTGCCTCTTGAGCCTCTGAGACCCTAAACGGCCCTTCTCCCGGTAATAATCTCCCAGGTACTCTTCCCGTGTCCTGTACTCGCTCTCCCCAGCACTTAAAGCTTCTGCGTAACAGCTGCAGGCAAACGTAAGTTGTCTAAACGAGACAAACTAAGCCTCGACATCTGCGGTCTACCAGTTGCGAATTTTGACAGTACACCTTTTACGGGTTCCCACATCCTTACCGCCTCGTGAGATGGTACTACCATGCTTTTGGGAGAACAGCCAAATTTCCTACATCTACTCGGGACAAAGCAACAAAAGCCTGGATAAAACAAATCAAGCAACCCGTTTGGGTCGCAGAAGCGCAAGGGCGCCCGCATTCAGTCTGCTAGACCTCTAGTACCAGCAGGTTCCGCAAGCTAACCTCTCCAAAAAACTCAAAACAAACAAACACACACAAACCCCACAATCCACCAAAAAAAGCCAAACAAACCAACCCAGCTCATTTTGCAGCTCTACGTCTGACCACAGCACGAGGACGTACATAGACAGAAAGCCTTTTTTGCTACACAAACTCCCATTCAGCCGTTACACTGAACTCGGACAACAGACATCACTACTGCTTCAGCCCTCTTGAGGATACGCTGTTTTGACAGAGCTGAGCTGGAATCGATTCAAGAGCAAAAGAATCCCCTCTCTCACCCTGAAGGGCCACGACAGCGAGTTGCCAATCTTCCCCCTCAGCAGCCGCCTTCCTCCTGGCTCGCCCCCGTTTCCGCTTCCCCCGTCCTTCCTCCACAAGAGTCCAGCCTCCTGCCGTTTGCCACTCACCTCGTGAAGCTGAAGTCTCGGAAGAACCGAAAGGTTCAAGTCCGGTCTGTCCTTGAACGTCCACGACACCAGGAGACCTTCGTTCTGTATCTCCTCCAAGTGGATCTCCACCTGGTCCAGAACAAATAACCGTAGTCAGGAACAGTTTCTCTTTCTGTTAGGCTCTTTTCTCCCCGCTTCAAACTCAGCAACTGAAAGGTTCTCACACCAGTGCAACAATAAGAGACAGAACGGGTGTGGTCCCGGGAAAAACCAAACCGGGATGATCCAATAAGCGTACCTTGGAAATTTTAATAAAGCTTCCGAGAGCAAAAACGTTCTGGGACAACTTCCGACTGCAATAGCCTGGGATTGCCTTTGGCTACCGCAGAACTACTTCTGATTTCACTACGTCTCCCGATAGCGCAAACGAGCGCACGGTCTCCAAGCACGATACCGTCTCTGGCATCAAGCCCTTCCTCACGATGGGAACAAAATCACATTCCACAGAAGAAAATCCAGTCAGAGAGTGACTACAGAATTACCACCCATTGCGACTTCGCAGAGCTTCTGTTCCAGAAGAAGCACCTCTGATATTCAACAAAGAGGAAAAAACTTTATCACACTCTCGTGACCATATCGAGAGGAGCACCAACAAGCAAACGACTCCGCACGGTAGATTTCTTTCTCACACCGACAACCAGGACGTCACTGTAATTGTACATACAGATGGGACTCATCTATCTCCGTCCTTCACACCGTGAGAAAAATTTAACCCTGTGGATGTTTCGCTACTTAAGCATCCGCTTAAAAACACAGTATAGAGCATCACCGTGCCTCAAATCTCCCTGGATTTTGTTATGGCTACGTGACATAGCCAAAACCCGCGGAACAAGACTCCGAAAACGCACAGAGATCCAGAATATTTGGCACCCCGCTAAACATTTGCGCCGGCACGCTGCTTCTTCCGGCACGACAAGGCCTTCGTTTGCCCTAAATTGCGTCCTCCTTCCTCGATCGGCACGGGGCCGGGTCGAAGAACAAGTTCAAAGGCTAACTTTTTACAACCGTTACCTGAGCCCGCAGCACAGCCAAAGTGACATGATAGGTGTCCACAGAAACAGCAGCCGGGGACTGCTGAGTAACAGAGACGGGGAACTTCATCGCTTCAGCAGACAGACGGCAGCGTAGCACCTGGAGAGAAAAGGAAGGAGGTGAGTTTATATCCTTGGTGAGAGGCAGCTGCGCAATGGCAAAACCTCTAAAAGACACAGGCGAGGCTGACCCATCACAGAAGGAAAGAAATATCAGGCTTACTCCCAGACCCGGTTCTGCGCTGCGAACCCGTCGTTTCAGACACCGTACGTGAGGCGGTAAAGACGTACGGGTCACAGAAGCTCTCTTCTCCTCTCCACTGCAGGACTCCGATATTCGAGCTCAGCACCCACGCGCCTCGGCCCCACCAACACGCCTTCACCCGGGGCTCTCCCAGAGCTCACCGCGGGGTGAGCAGCCCCGGATCCACAGTCTCACGAGCCGTCGACAGGCCTCTGAACTCAACAACAGACCGCGCCCGAAACTTCCTCGGTTCCACCGTCCCCACCGCAGACGCTTCAGCAATCTCCACAGAACGCGCTATCGGTCATCAGAGAAACCCCACACCGTACAAATCGGAAGCGGGAAGCCTTACCATGCTGTGGTCCGACTGTCCCTTGCACGTCACACAACTTATATTTGCAGTCGGTGGTAACTGAGGACCCTCTTCAAATGTGATCTGCACTGAACTCTACGAAAAGAGAACTCTGTTAGTTCCCAGCGGTCAAGGTTTCCCAGATAGTTTCAAAGAGGATGAACCGTTCTGACATAGGGCCCCAGAGACACCCTGGTCCATTTCCGTGAATCCCGCCGGCACGCAGAACTGTTGCACGCTGCAATTCTACCTACCTTGGCTTGTCCGTACAGAGAAAGGAAATGAGGTCTCCAGTCAAGGCCAGGACTCGCAAACACAATGTTAATTTCAGACAGGCAGGCCCAAAGGAGAAAGGAAAATCTTTCTGGATAGCAGTCAACTATAAGCGAAGTGCTTTAACCCTTCTTCGTTGCAGAAGCTTTACCGATTCTCCTCTCTCTCTCCCCGCTCTGTGCTAACGCTGCCCCAAGTGAACCGAAAAAACCTAATTGACGACAAACAAAATCCACCTCAGCATACGGCACGTCGGCTCCTCTGCTCGACCTGTTCCCTTTTTCCACCCTCTCCCGGTTTATTAGATTACGGTCTCCACCACGGAAGCGTCCATGTTCTTTCCCTGAGGATTTCCCCATATAACAGGACCGGTTCTCTACAGAGAACCACGCTCCAGAAATTCGAGATCAAGATAAAGAATCACGAGCGTCCCCGTATGAAACCCGTCCCTCAAAGATTTCCCTCTGCTCACAAGGGGCAAAAAGGGAGAGCGAGCAGGTAATCTGAGCACGAGGACACGACCATTTGCAGAGCTGCTTGTGTTTTAGGGCCGGCGTGATCGAGAGGGAGCATAAAAGTGTGGGAAACCGCACTCTTTTTCTCAAGTGAACGCGACTGTGCACCGCCACCTCCACGCGACAGACAGACACGGGAGACGGGCGGAAGAGGGGCGGAGGGGGCTCTCGGAGACTAATCTGACCAGAATACGTGCTACGACCTGAACAGCCGCTTGTCCATCCAAAACTAGTCCGGACGCGTGCCCTCCTCTCAATGCCGACGTGAGGCAGCTCTCCCAGTGACCAAACTTCAAAACCGTAAGACTCAATGGTGAAACGAGTCAGATGGTTCCCGGCTGCTTCATGCTAGTAATGCCCGCTCTTTATTCTTCTTCTTGCAAGCCTCCTCCGCCGGAGCTGTGTGTTCGCCTACCCGGGTCAGTCCAGATTATCAGATTAGCCCTTTCTCTCCATGACCAGAACCTTTGCCCGATGACTCACGTATATAATCATCAGCGGCAAACCATTGCCCCGTTGTTCCAAATACATCAGTCTCACTGAACCGGGAGGCACCAGCCAACCTCAAAAGAACTCATTACTCGGCCCGCTCATAATGAACCGCGTGCAGAAGGTAGCACAAATCTAACCCCAAGGCAGGAAGGAATCACAGAAGAAAAATAAAACAAAGAGGGTAGCATGCGCTCGAGAGGCAACTCGATTCCTTTCGAGTATTTGTCCCGTTTTAAGGCAAGTAACTTGAAATCCAAATAGGAAATGGGAAATACCAGCTGCTAACATTTAAAGATCTACGGAAAAAAAAGCGATGCCTCGTAACTGAAGCCGCCCTCTCAACTACCGGGGATGAGAATGACACGCTGCCGGGAGGCAGACCAACCCTCGTCTGCCCGCTGCCATCTTCCTCGGATCACGCTCCTAGCAGAATCCGCCCAAATTCAAATGCTGTTGTGTTCTGACTGCAAATGTGCTCCTATAAACTCCTACCACATACACTTTACATTCTCTTGTTCACCGTGGTTCAGACACAAGGACACGTGGGCAAATCTAGACCCGAAAGAGATTAGGATGTATTCTTTTACAATTCACCAAGCTGAAAGAAGCCATGCAGAAACAACACAACCACAGAAGGAAACAGACTATCTAGGGGGAAGCAACCGTGCAGCTAGGACTCTGGAATCCTAGCCTCTCTCTATTATCCTTTTATGGTGGACCATGTGACTTCTACCTCAGTTTAGGCATTTTCCTTTCCCTTTCTCAGGACTATGCACAAGGCAAAATGGACAGCCCGCTCAGAGGATGGTAATGATAGCTCTTGAACAGGCAATCAAGACAGCAATCTACGGTTCTTCCCCAGCCACACCGGCAAGCTTGTGAAAGCGAGCTTATAGATCTGAGGGCCGAGACTCTTCACCATTCCGCGTCCACGAGAGCCCGACGTACTCACAACCATCGGCTCCTCCCAGTAATTAAACCTAGCTTCGCAGAGCTCCATTTCTGTAGGGCTTTTTATCAGTCGAGACAGCTAAAATGAAAAAAAAAAAACTGACAGCGAAAGGAGCTCAGAATAAGTCTACATAGCAGAAAGCAAGATCGTTCTCTTCTAAACATAAATCTATCCCCGACTCCCCTTGGGACTTAAAAGGAGAGCAGGGGTGGAGTTCCCCCGGGAGCAGGGAAGAAGCCGCTGCCAATTGCGACGGGCCCTGTCAGCCTTACATCCCTTCCCCTGACCAGACGGAAGAACAATTTCATAGGAGACGGGGACCAGGGGGTGCGAGGAGGCGCAGGGGAATGCTTTTTATGACAAAGCTAGTACATTTTCAATAACAAACTTGCCATCGATCCCAAATAAAGGTTTACCTGAAAACCGCATGCACCACAAAAAAGGAGACCCAGCTTCTCCTTTGAGATCCCGGCACCTTGCAGGACTATCTTTTACATAACTTCATTAAAAGAACAAACAAAAAACTATAAAACCTAATGTACCCCCAAGCCCAGAACAAGTCTCGTGTTTCATAGTCTTCAGAAAGCACGCATGGACTGCACGGAAACGAATGAGGTCAACCTGAGGCTCACTTTACCTACTCACACTGAACTTCCTTTAGAAGACCTCTCTCGAGGTCTGAGCACAGGCAATCGACAACATTAAAGGAAATAAAAAAATAAAGAATCAACACAAAAGAAATAGCTGAATTCAAAAAACAGGCCCAGCTTACGGTTTTATGGTTACCTTGATCTTTATCCCTGTGTCTGGCAGTTCAACTGCACCTTTACAGAAAGGCGCATTTCTCCACAAACCTCTTGGAAACGGAACACTTTCAAAGAGGGTTCTGCCATGCTACAATTAAGGACTACTGAACTTCTAGAACACCGCTCTGGACCTACGTAGTTAAGATTTGTTCCGTCTCGTGCGGTTACTTTCAAGCACAGCTGCTTAACGAGCCCGATTAACCCGTCCGCTCTCAGGATGCCAGACGACACTATCTACATTAAGGATGAAAAGCGAAGGCCAAAACAGAACCGTTCTGTACTTGCTGATAAAGTTAAGCCCTCCTTTGGTCAAATTGCAGAGGGCGCTCATTCAGGTTCTGCAGCCTTTATTCACATGGCTGTATGTAAAAGGACTTCCCTGAAAAAAAGACAGGTATCACACAGATGACACGTTACAAAACCAAGCTATTCTTCCTAAGTCGCCTGCCTCAAAGATCCAATTTCTTCATCTCACCCCGGCAAGTTATTATCGGGGGATTACCCCGAGGCAAATGAAAATACAGAGGAACGAAGAGCTATGGAAGGTGTGCTGGAAACACTGCCATGCAAACATTCCCAAAGGAGCCAAAATCATGACATTACTCATGGCGCTAGACTTTACAAAGCCTATTACATTGATACGTCTAAAAACGGCCGTGGGCAAGCGGAGTAATAATTCCTCATTCCTCCCCGCTTCCCAGTCGCCTGATCTTTCCCACGCAGTTGTGCTGCACCAAGAGATCCGCTGCTTTGTCCTGCCTGTAGCCCAGAATTTAACTCACTTTATCAAAAGAGGAGAGACTTTTCCAATCTTGTTGGAAAATTCAAATGCGGGTATCGCATTGCTTCCTTCGAGACTTTGATTTCCTTTTCTTGAAACACGTTAGCTTTGTGCTACTCTTTTCTAGCTCTCCGTTTTCCCACGCGACTTAACAGAAAAGCTCCCCCTTTCCATTTACGCGACAGAAAAAGAAGAGAAGGCTGCGGCAGACTTTGGACCTCAGCTCTCGTGGGCAGAAGCGCCCCCCTTACGGGCCGCGGGAGCTGCCGCGCGGTTCTTTCCGTACGGGAGCAGCGAGGCCCGTTCTCCTTCGTGAACTTCCAAACTACAACGGTAACCTCGGGAGACTGACGGGAACAGACAGCAGAAGCGGCCGCGGCCCGGGAACCCCCAGCCTGGCAGGCTTCCCCGCAGCCCGTCAACGAAGCGACAGCCGCCGCCGCTCCCCACCCTCACCTCGCCGCCGCCGCCGCCCGCCCGGGCCCCGCCGTACCCCGTGCCGGCGCGCCTGGCTGTTGAGGGCTCGCACCCAGGCTCGCTGCCACTGCTCCCGCAGGGACCG
>JAOXNH010000010.1:7994744-8008406 GCA_028566575.1 Bartramia longicauda | reverse complement strand
CGCAAGACGTAATTGAGCTGTA
Organism: Bartramia longicauda; assembly: GCA_028566575.1. Taxonomy (NCBI): domain Eukaryota; kingdom Metazoa; phylum Chordata; class Aves; order Charadriiformes; family Scolopacidae; genus Bartramia; species Bartramia longicauda. Next base: position 8,008,384 of record JAOXNH010000010.1, on the reverse strand, counting down.
GAACTTGAGAAGAATCAGAAGTTTACACGGCTCAAGGAGGAAACAGATCCCTCCCTCCCAGAGACCGAACAGGGCTTAGCAGAACATCGGGGCTGGAAGAGGATGGGGAGTACGTACCGCTTGATGTGGAGCCCAGTCACAGCAGAGAAGTCTTGGCAGCGCCTTCTTGTAAGGATGCCAAATCGCAGCTTTGACATGAGGTATTTTGCATTACAAACCGTAAGGTTTATGGTATAACATAGGCTCCTTAAGGAGAGCATCGTTCCCAACCGTTCGTCTCGTCCGCTTGCTCTCACAATGTGACTGTGCGCGAGCACATGCAGAAACACCCCGCAGATAACTACAGTTCTCAGAGAAAGACTGAAGGACTTTGGCTAGGCTTCTGCCTTTCATCTTTCTGTACCTACAAAATTCACCCTAAATGTTGTTATTTAGTGAAACGATGCAGGCCAGAAAGCGTAGCGAATCCATCCGGAAAGGAGGAGTCTGCCAGCCTGTAAACTATTTAACGCCGTAACGTTTCTGTTGTCTGTCTGATATTTTCCTAGGTCCTGGGCAGTACGATTGCATTTTCAATCCGGTACCAACTAGTGCGCTTGTTTTATGACGTCTGACTGGGCTGCCGGGAGCAGGGGAAAGACTCGTACCTGCCAGTTGATTTTCTGCAGTCGTGACCAAATGATTCAACTGATCTTACTCCGGCCCTCCAAGAACCTCAGGACACCTGGCAAAATGAAAGCAACTAGTCTGCGGGGGCCGGTCTTGAACTGTAATCGTATTTTTTGGGGGGCGCAGAAGGCTTTTGTCCGATTCTCCTGACGGAAAAAATTCTATGCTACTCGGACGCAACGGCTACTGGGAATACAGGAAAGTAAGTAACCCAAATGTTTACTCACAGCACTTAAGGAAAGGTGAAGTCTCTGTACGTCTAACGAGCACGTTACTGTTCCCCGAAAGACAAAACGGGAACTTCAATTTCAGTGAGACTGTGAACAGCAGAACAAGTAAGCCGGAATCCTCTCCTCGCTTCTCCAGTCCTGACTTTGGTCCATGGACAGAGAGTAACATGTTATAAACGGTACCCAAAACTTGGAGCGCTCTGAGAATAAAATAACTCGAGGTATCTTTTCACCTTCAGTGCTTTGCCTTGAGAATATTGACACGCAGTGAAACCGTGTAACGCGGTACATCGCTGTGGCCTTCTACCCTGCTAGGGGAGCTGATCGTTTCTGCGGTAGACCCCCTCCTCTTTCACAGCCACCGGGAACGTTCCCGCCGAAGGGCTTTTATTTCTGAATATCTTTATCGTCTGCCTGCCTTCGTGGAACAGGACACATCTGGAACAGGCTAGCAGAGTAAGGATCGCTGTCCTTTCCTAACGGAGGACATCAGTAAAGCCTTTGATTAACATGGAACTAAGACCCTGCAAGCTGCGGTAGCCTTTTCCTCAAATACAAGTCATTATCTAGCACTATCTGGCACCGTAGCTCACCGCAGAATTGCTGCCTACCCGACAGAGAAAAACCCATAGAACAGTCATCGGAGTATCAGGTTAAAGAGCGTGCGAGAATACCGGGATTGAAAAGCGAAATAACACCAGAGGCAGGGATGCCGAGATGGGCAACAGTAGAAGTTGCTGAGTCCCGTACCTTAATAGACGCGAGGCTGCTGCACTTCCACACGTCCAAGTCCAGCCAGTAGCAAGGCTGGCGAACTCGTTCCCGGTAGGCAAAAATTCATGTGTTCCGTGACACTGATCAACACAGAAAACACAGCATTCAGACGTGAATGGAGTGAGTGGCCGAATCCTCTTCCTCCTCTCCAGCCAATCGGTTTGGAAGGCTGCTAGTGGAGTATATTCACATAAACACATATGTATACACACGTGCTACAAATCCCTTCCCTTAAATGCTCAGTTTGTCCAGTAACTAGCTGCTGGATTTACCACACCAGGGCATATGAACACCCGAGATAAGATGCATGGTACTACTCCACTTGCTCTTAGGCAAATCTTTTCACCTCGAGAGGAATCAGTCTCTCTGCTAGCTGATTCAGACATATGGCTTTCCAGCAGCCGACTGTCAGACACCCGGCCCGTTATCTCCAGTTAACTGGCTTAGACCTACCTCCAATCGGCAACCTGCTGACCATGATCTCTCCCGTATCTGCTCCTAGATACTTGGCTCCAAAGCCTGGCACGCTGCTCGCTCATTAGCGATCACGCACGCTGGCGTTCCACCCCGGCCGCCCCTCTGGACATGCTCCAGTCTTCCCGTTTGCTGGTACCGCACATACACTGGCCCCTGTGGCCTGACGCCAATTGCTGGTGCTTAGCCCTCTAGACATATGTACACACACACAGGGCTGATGCTCGCCTCACGCTCCAAAAAAAAAAGAAAGAAATGGATTTTCGTGAGACGGGACAAACCGCAGGGATAAATGCTACAACACGTGTTCGTGCGTGACCGCCTTCACCCCGCATCTCTTTCCGTTGTCCCATGTTTTTTTCCTCCCGGTCCGCTTTGACTTCTTCCGCACCTTTGGTGTTTCCCTTAAGCAGCCCAAAACTACGTCTCGCACGTTCTCGAAATCCCATAAAAAAAAGATCTCGCATTTGGTGCTCTTCCCCGCGTGCCACTGTAAGCCCAGCAGCCCTACAGGCGGGGGTCCCCTCAGTCTGCTGCCATCCCGGGAGGACCCCGCCTCGCCTCAGCAGAATCCGGGCCCAGGCCAGGGCCGACCCGGTTCCTCAAAAACCTCTGGGAGCGACCCCACCAGGGCGGCATCACGCCGGTTCGGTCATCGGAGTGTCCATCGGCCGCCGCTCCCCCACCCCTTCGGGTCAATTACCCTGAAGTGACACAGAACCGCTCTGGAGACCTCACCGTCTCCTGTCAGGGCTCGGGCGAGCGCTTGGGCCACCCACAGGTGAACGGGAAACGTGGTAGCCCCCTGCGCCACAGCCGGCTCGCTTAGCCGGCGGAAGCCGACCTCCGCGGCGTGCCCGGTCCCTCCGCCGCCAGCACACCGGCCCCGAGGAGCGGACAGGCCCGCCACCGCCGCGCCCGTCCCCTCAGCACCCCCCCCACCGGCGGCACGAACCAACGGCCCTGGCTAGTATGAATTTGGCGCCTTACCGTCTCATTGGCGGGTCTCCGCGACCAATAGACTCGGGGCAAGCGCCGTGGCGTCACACGGACGACCAATCGGCCAAAAGCTTCTTCCGGCAGAGGCGCCAATAGCGAGGCGCGGTAGCGCTATCCAATGAGCCGAGGCCTACTTTATGGAAGGCTATAAAAGGGCTGGGTGCTGGGCCACCCGCCTCTCTTCGCAGCGGCACCCCAGGGGAGAGGCTATCGCTCGCAGCGGACCGAGGCGCCATGTCTGGCCGTGGCAAGAGCGGCGGTAAGGCCCGAGCGAAGGCCAAGTCTCGCTCATCCCGGGCCGGGTTGCAGTTCCCCGTTGGGCGAATTCATCGGCTGCTGCGGCGTGGGCACTACGCGGAGCGGGTGGGGGCCGGCGCCCCCGTTTACTTGGCTGCCGTGCTGGAGTACCTGACGGCCGAGATCCTGGAGCTGGCGGGCAACGCGGCCCGCGACAACAAGAAGACGCGCATCATCCCCCGTCACCTCCAGCTCGCCGTCCGCAACGACGAGGAGCTCAACAAGCTGCTGGGCGGCGTCACCATCGCGCAGGGCGGCGTCCTGCCTAACATCCAGGCCGTGCTGTTGCCCAAGAAGACCGGCGGCGCCGTGGGCCCGACCAAGGCTGGCAAGAAGGGCAGTCGGCCGCAGTCGCAGGAGTACTAGGCCGGTGGCCGTCGCCCCCCCACCCCGCACCACACAAAGGCCCTTTTCAGGGCCACCCCATTGCTCAGCGAGAGAGCTGCGATCCGCGGGGCGAGGGACGGGCGGGCGGGGGGAGGGGGAGGCACAGACACCCGCAGGGGCAGTGAGGAACGGGCCTGCTCGAGTCCAATCAGAAAAGCTGAACAGGCCGTTCCAAAAACACACTGGGGTGCGTGTAATGTCACTGTATTTATCACCTGTTACATTCAACGGACGTTGCATAGAGAATAAAACACTTCATTTCCAAAACGGGACCCCAGTGAGGTGCCATTTCAGTGTTTCTACAAGGCACTGGAAGGCATGAGCCCTGCTTGAGAACGAGCCCATACAGAAAACAGTACCCGCTTTCCAGGAAAAGGAAAGGGTAAACAGTCGCAGAGAAAGGCACAATAGCCTGAATACAGGCCTCTTCAGCTCCTGGTCGGCACAGATGAACAGCTGTCAGATTATCCTTGTAGGTGAGCGTATAAGGGAAACCAGACTGGCTGTCCGCTTACTCCCCCATCTATTACTGGCTGATTGACAAATTTACATCTGGTAACTGCAAACTTAATTCCCTACCTTAACCTATGGGGGACATAGTAAAGTAGCACAGATGCTATGAGGAACCCAGTATCGAAAACCTAATAGCAATCTTCCTCTTCAGCATTCAGATGGGCAAACAGGCCCCCAAATAATATAGACTGCTGAAAGTACTTTGGTACTGTTGGCACAGTACAGCACTTCAGCACCGTCACCTTGTGTCTCATGGTAATTTGTAACGAGTGCCTTACTCCTAAATGGAATAGGGGAACACTTACAGACTTTTTAAAATTCGTTTAACTTTCTAGCTACAATAATTGTTCAAAAACCTTCACAGAGATACTTTGCGATTTACAGAAATGCATAAAGGGATCAAAATCAGCATAATTGTTTACCAGCGTAAACTACTCAAGTGAGCTAGCTTAGTATTTCAAGTTTTTGTGCCCAAACATCCAATAAGACCGGTTCACGTTTAAATAAATCTCTTCCTCCAGAGGAGGATGATAGCGTAGCTGCGAAGACTTGCCAGAGGTCATAGCACTCATGCCAATGCTTCGCAGGTTTAGCAGGCGTCATTGAGCTGCCGCGCCACGCTCAGGATGTGCTTCGCTCCCTTGCTCAGAAGTAAACTGGCTACTTCGACCCCAAGGTTCTCTGCAGCCTCTTGGGCCTGACCAGGGACGTTCTTGGCTGTGATGCCAACACGCTGCACATCATCATTTGGTCCATCTTCATTCTGCAAATGTAAACACTCAAAGGTGAGGCAGCGGGAAGGCGTGGGCAATGAATAGTTTGAGCACACATGAAATGGGGTAAAATCTGAAAAGCCTCGAGAACCCTGCACTGTTAGCATTTCCGATGAACCAGGCCAAAAGTAATAGATTTCAAAAGGTCTCGTTTCCTCTTTCTGCTTCGGGTTTGGATTTTGAAGCCACCCACGTACCTGTTGGGGATAACGAACGCTGGTCTGCATCGTCTCCTTCAGGCTATCGGATCCGTCCAAACTGTAGACTGCTCCTGTCAAATACAGCTTGGAAAGACATACAGAAGAGATTAATACCACGTTAACAAACAATCAGAAAGCCAAACACTCCCTTAAAAAAACAAAACAAAACAAAACCGCAACATTCGAAGCTCAGTTTGGAGGCAGAGGCTTCTGTAGTGCAGTGGGATCAGCAAGAATAGTGGTACAATGCCACTGTTACCAAAGTAATCCATGTTAGGGCATGGGCAACTTCCCAAGGAAAAAGATGAAATTTTTTCTAGCTTCCCACCTCTTTAATTGCAGTCTGTTGTGTGAAAACACTGATTTTCTGGGCTCAGAAGCGAGACTGTCAGATCTCAGGGCAACGCTACCTTTAAAGAAGGGAGGGGGGTAGAAATCCGGTCCTTATTAATAAGAGCATTTTCTAGAAGCCTGAGCTTCAGTAGCTGGACCCGTTCTCATACTCTTGCTTTGGACGCAAATGCAGAAGGCTACAGTCGGGAGCCTACAAGAGGTATCTGCTGGAGTTTCCTTCAGGGAAGGATTGGGGAACATGCATGTGCTGGAAGGCTTTCACGTGCAGGTTTTCAGACGTAATGCCAGATAGATACCGAGTACTCCTCACCTGGCCATCTTTCAGCATGGTGTTGACGGCAACAGGGACGCTACATCCACCCTCCTAAAAGAGACAGCAGCTGACACTGAGGCTCCTACCCGACACCTTCAAAGTAGAGGCCTCTGAAAAGTTTAGGCCGCACGCAACCCTGCCCACTGCTCCTCAGGCCCTTCTCGATCCAGAATTTCTACTTTGCAGTTTCAGCAAAGTGTAATAGGTTTCCCACCCTATGGCCAGGTCAGGTCAACCAGCAGAGCAGTATTTACCGCTGCAGGCAGAAAAGGGAGGACGCCACACCTACCAAACGTTTCATAAAGGCTCTCTCGGCAATGCAGCACAACACAGTGTCTGCATCATGCAGGGCAGACACCATATTCAGTATCTCTTGGTCTTTGGCACGAACTTCCACTGCTAAGGCACCCTAGAAGAAGAAAATGAAACACACGACATAATTGTAATTTCTCAATTTCACGCGTCTCCGTGAGCTCTCGGTGTTAGTCATGAAACAAAACTCAGAGGCTTGGATATGCATTTCACTAAGGCAGCGATGTTTAGATGTTTACAGAAATGAATTACGAAGCAATCCGCTAGTTGCAGAGACATCCTACAGCAGCTGCTGTAAAGAGAAGATCGGAACTTACTTCAGCCAAATGTTCAAGATCACACTGTCACCTCAAACCATTCGAGAGCCCCTCTTAGTTATGACTGCATATATAGAAACACCCACCCCGATGTCTCTTTGCGACAAGATGGCTGGATAAGTCCAAGCTTCCCAACCTTATCTCAAGATAAAGATCAAGCCCTGAATGACTACCAATGACAAAACAATTCTTTTCCAAACTGGAAACAGAAGGGGGTGGGGAGAACGCGCGGTACCTGACAAATACAATTTCAGGCTGAATTTGCCCTCTTCGCATCAGAGGGCAAAGATACCGCGGTGACATTATCTCTATTTTAACGCACCATTATCCCGAAACAGCGCAGCACTGACTCTGCCAGAGCCTGCCCCGTCACCTCAATGTAGTCGTGCCACATTTTTCCTTCACCACTTACTGTTTTCTGTTACCGATGGCATTCAGCCCCCACCACACCGGGTAACAGAGCAGGCTACCATTCTTCCCACACGCTGTGCCTAAAACAGCGTAACGGCCAACAGAAAAGATCGATGTGGTGGTTCTTTAGCAACGAGCACACACGAAATATTCAGCACAATTAACCACTCTGACACGCTGGACCGCTGCCAGCTTTCAACGTGCAGTACAGGCTATGATACAAAAAGTCGTAACGTACCTGTCCAACAGCGTACAGACAATCTTCGGGGCTGAGGAGCTGGAAGATAGTAAAATCAGAGTCAACTCACATTGCACCGTTCAGAATACAGGAAGCGAGAGCCAAATTCTATGCTCGCATCCTAAGACCGATTGCTTTTGCGCCTGATGAAAGAAATATCACATGCACCCCTTTCCCAGGCCTCAGTTTGCACCTGTAAAGCGAGATAATGCGCTTTTCTTCACCTGGACTGTAACACACCATGAATTAGAAAAATCTTATGATCATAAAAATCTTCAGTCACGCACGCTGCTGCGTTGCTAGACGCAAGCATTGCGAAATGCTGGGAGACCATCAGATTACAAACTGCTATCAGACCATGGAAAGCTGAACAGTATAAACTCCCATACGAATAAAACGGAACCAACCAACAACAAAAAAAAATTTTAAAAATCCCCCTTGAAGCGCATCAAATCCCGAGGTGGCAATGGATTCAGCAGGCTCCACGCTCATCTCTGACAGGACAGCCGCAAGGTCTGAAAGGCAGTCGACAGGTCGGCAAAGAATGGCACTTTCTGCTTTGCTAGTCCTCACCTGGCCAATGCGATTTTCCCAGCCCATTCTCTTCAGCCCAGCAGCTGCCAGGATGATGGCACTGAAGTCTTCCTTCTCATCTAGCTTCTTTAAGCGGGTATTTAAATTCCCTCTCTGTAGAAGTGATTAAGCAAGCATAGAAAGAGCAGGCACGCAGTCCTATAACCACTTAGCATTTGCTTGAGCGTGTTTGCTGAAAACACAGACTCTGACAGCCTCCAAACGAGAATCAGAGTACAATCGTGAAAGAGGCGTTCGTTACAACTGCTTCTGTAAACAGAATTTTGCAGAGCGTTGCGGAATATTAATTCAAGCACTGACTCTCAAAAGTTGCGTACGTCATTCAAATACGTTATTCGCACCCAACACCAACTCCTTTGCCATAGCGAAGAACGGGGTCTGAATTAACAGGGCCTTTTACCTCTAGTTCATCAGAACCGGCGGCCCAAAGCACATCTGTGGTATTGGGAACCGCTCGGTGCTTGGCCACACCACTGCGACAAACACACAGTAGGCACCCGTGAAGCAGGACTTTGAACATTCATTCACGTAAAAATTCATCTGCATCCTGAATCTCAGCTAGATTAAGGCCGGCCCCTTTCTACAGCCTGGTGAGAAAGGAGAGGACCGAAGGGGCCACCCTACACTACGCCCCACTCTCGGGGTAGGTTAGTGGAGGGCAGACTGAGGCAGTGGTTCATTCTTATATAAATCAGCCTTGATTCTAGATTTCACGTTAAATTACATTTTCCTGTTTGCAGCTTTACCCAGCTCCCCCGTTTTGCCAGAAAAGGATACAATATCCCTGAATTCTAACTGAGGGAACTTCTTTTTCAGCTGGGCTGCTCTGCGAAGTGAACTGGTTCCAATCACACTGTGGGGAAAATAAAAGCAATGAAATATAGAATACTCCTACAGTTACCTCCAGCCAGAGATATGTCTGAGCTTTTGAGGAAACGAATGACTTTTTTTTTTTTAGATTCTTGAATAATGAAGATCCGAGAACCTGCCAATGATTTGTATCTCCTTAGAAGAAAGAAAACCACTCCGTGAGGTTTAGCACAAAGTCTGGCGGAAGCCACTCCCAAGGAACAGATTTACAGGAGACACTTCTGGAGGGCAGCCCCCGTCAAGGACTGATGAAGTCACAACACTCGCCATGGAAAGAAAGACTCAGCTACCCCAAACCGCACCAGATAACTGAAGTTACTAAACTGGAAGGACTTCGTCAATGACAGAAATGCAGCGGGAGGAAAACCGTTGGAAACAGTAGGGCGCAAAACTGGAAACCACAAAAAACTGCCAGTCCAGGCAGTAAGCATTTCCTTTCCAGACACGCACACTATTCCTTTTTCTCGGCACCCTGCAACCTAAACCGGACTCGATTTTCCTGCTATCCGTATGCACAGAAACGCGGGTCTATGTTTGCGTCACAGCTAGTTTGTTTCTTTTACTTTAAGGTAACAATTAGAAAGATGTATTTTTTTTTTTCTCTGTTAGTCTGAGTAATTTCACTCAGCTGACTCAGACAAAAGACGCCAATAAGCTCTACGGAAAGGCAGGGAACGCTGGTCAGGCAATTCAAAATGGAGAAACAGCTCACGCTCCCAGCAGAACCGTGACAAAGCAATGTGAAAAAACTAACAAAATCGGAACCAACTGGGTAAGAACAAGACCGCAGTTCAGGCCCATTTTTACACCTGTCTTCCCCTCCCTTTCTCCGCTCACCTCTTTTCAGGAAGGAGGCTCAGTGTTTTCCCGCAGTTTTTGGGATGAAAGACTACAGCATCAAGTGGATTTTCCCTTCTGCAAAAGAATACAAGCACAGAATCACTGAGATATCATTTCATGGAAGGCCGTTAAGCTTAACACCCAGCAGAACCGCCTCTGGTTCCAAAATACCCCATCATTATTACAAAAGCAAGAATTTCCAGCAAACCCGCTGGCTACAGAAAACTAGGACAGCTCTAGCATTTCCACTGTTTCAGAGATTATTTGGAGGGTGGTCAAACTCTGAACACCTAAAAGGACCTACGGTGCCTTTGCTTTCCTACCACCAACAACACTGGAAAATGAAAATCCCTGGGAGAATCAAGCCTCGCGTCCACACTTACTTGCAGACAGCCCCGATGGTAAAGCCAGGAGGAAGAGAAGTCGGCAGGTCCTTCAAGGAGTGAACTACAAGGTCAACTCTAAAAATTAGAGGACAGCAATCACTGAACAGATGGTTGAGCTCACACGGTACCTACCATAGGCCTGCAGGTCATCTACAGAGAAGTGTGAATCCATCCTGGGAATTAATTTGGAGAAGAGGGAGGAATTTCAGGATTCTATAGCCAGAATTACTGTAGAATTCCAGCGTTACTCCACAAGAGCCACTTCACCTTTCTCCGTCCCTCTTTTCCCCATCTGTAAAATTAAGACAACGCCTTCCTCCCAGCAGTGACGTGAGACGTGTTCCAACAATCAGGTTGAATGAGGGGAAGACACCGGAGATGTTCACATGGGAAGACTCACCGAACCGATACGCAAACAGTACGCTGGCCGGTATTACGCCTCAAACAAAAAAAAACCAGCTAGCCAAAGCAGAACCTATCTGCTTCATTACAAGGCAAACAAACGTAACTGTAAATGCGTGAATCTCCAGTATTTTCTTCACTGAAAAAATGCAGAGCCCATGGGTCACAGACGTAGACGAACATCTTTGTTTTTAAACCTACTTTATAAGAGGCCTAAGTACCACTGAAACACTCCTTGGGATATTGAAAAAGGGGGAGGGGAAGAGAAAAAGCACTAATCTCTCTCTTCTCCAGCAGGAGCCTAAACTGAGTTTTTCGGTAGAAAGAAGTTACCCAGAAAGTAGCACAACTTGTCCACGTCCGTTTCCCCTGCACATTTAGTGTGAAAGTACATTAATAAATGTTAACGCTAAATGAGGTATGCAATATCTTAACTACACCAAGCAAAGTATTCTTTTAAAAGAACGTACCCGTAAACAGGAATTAGATTAGATTACAGGCTCTCCGATGCACACGTAAACACACAAATCACAGGAGAAAAACACATCAACGGGGCAGACCAAGGCAACACAACTCTACTTAAAAATATACGGCCTAAGCCCGGGGGGAGTGGGGGAAGACAATGACTTATCAAAGAATTTCTTAGCCAGAGAGGCACCAGAGCAGTAAGAAACCAGATCAAATATGCAGCAAAGCCAAAGATGCCCAAAGAGCACCACAAATGCCAGAGCAGGGAATGAAAACAATGAGCTCTTACTCATTTCTTTCAAGTGCATTTTCCAGCTCTTTGGTGAAGAGGCTCTTCTCCCCAATCTATACATAAACGGAGGAACACGAATCACAAAAGAAAAATTCGCAAACGTATCATCAAATATAATTACTTCTTGTGTAAAGGAAGAAGAGAACCTTTACCTTGGAAAGTGCTGTATCCAAAATCTTGTCTCCAGTCGTCGACATGGCAACTGCTCAGAGAGAGAACAGAGGTAAAAGGTGAGGCTTGGTCAGAGCACACGGGCCTGGACTGGAAATATCTACATAACGTGTAACGGGCAGTACAGCATCACGCACTACTGCGTGAACGCAGATTCAAGATAAACTTAAGAGCAGCTCAATTCTAGAAATACACCATGCTCAAGACAAGTGAAATTTGGACTTCCTTCACTGCCCTCGAAAACAGAGCGAGGGGGCAGAGGGCAGGTTTTGGGAAGCGCTGACCCAAGGGGAATTGCCACGGTCTTTCTCCGAGTGCCAGCAACCAAGTACTCGGCAGTTCTCTTAGTGAAAGGCTGAGCTCCCATTATTCCTGTGCTGTTGAACACCTCAAGCCAGGGACACCCCCAGCGCATAGCGGGCTGCGGCCAGAGCAACACCAGGTTCTCAAATGGAGCTGCCTAACACCCTCAGCGTGACATACTCGGAGCTTCAACCATCAGGAGCTTATGAATTCCACCTTTCCCCCCTAGAAGAAACCAGCAGCAGTTGCGCAGCCACACAACGTAACTGAATTCAGACGGCACTCTTAGATAAACGGCGTTGAATCCTCCTCCTCTTGACAGCACTCTACATGCATCTCTTGCACACAAAGATAAGTGGCCGCTCCCACTGCCGTCCAAAAAAACTTACCGATCTCAAAGTGGAGGTCAGGGTATAGCTCACGGAGCATCTCGACGATGCTGTCAGTTTGAATCCGGGCCAGCTGCAACGAAGCAGAAAGCAAAGCCCTATACAAAGAGCACATCGACCATACCGTACCTAGAGAGGACTTTGCCATTCTTCGATGTCCAGGCACGCGTGACCACTACATTGCCTAAATCGAAAGCATTAAAAATAAGTAGCCCCAAGTAAAATCGTTCACATTTACAAACTCCTCGAACCAGGTGAACACAGCACGACCAGAACGTTTCACCGAAGAACTTATTTAATCAACTAAGTGGCAAAATAACATCTCTCCGCGTCCAGCGCTGCTGCGATCCAAGCACTGAGAAGGCAAAGCAAAGAATTTATTGTTAGGAAGAGCGATAGAGCAGAAGACTATTAGGATTTGCACTCTCCTTCCAGCTGTGTTATCAAGGTCACTAGCTGTTCCACACAGAATTTACATTTCTCGATATCACCTCAGTGCCTTTATTCATAGACGGCATTTACCTATTAACTTTGAGGCGCTTGGTTTCACCTCTGCAGATTGTGACTGCTGAAAGATGCCCGCTCGTGAACAAGCGGGCGGAAAGGCAAGCTAAAACATCCCCTGTCGCCCAGTGATGAAAGAACAAGTCACGTCGCACGCCAGGCACCCTCTGCTTTTTCCAAGAGTATGAATTTTACCAATACTGCAAGTTTTGGGAGAAGCCAGTAGGATTTCACTGCGCTACTGGGAAATCTACAGTTGCTGGCAAATATGAATTCTTTACAGTCTGTAAGATCAGAGCTCTACGTAGAGGTTTTACGAACAAAGAAACAAACAGAAGTAACAGCTTAGGTATGCATGCGCAGCAATCAACAGATCTTAAAGCAGTAAAGTGCAGGAAGAACACTTCCTTGCATAAGAACAGCAGAAGCAAATAAAATATAAACATAATTACACCGGCAGAGTCTCATTCCACACACAAGCAGCAGCAGACTCGAGCAACCGCAGGTGAGTTTCAGCTTTTCTCCCACCGATGAGCTGCGCAGGCCAGGGCAATTAACTTTGCTCTCAGCACTGTAGTTTCCCTAAGTACAAAACGAGCACAAGCAGACGCTTCCCTTTGCAAAGCGTGACAAGAGCCTCAGGTTAGAGAAAGCGGCAGCAGCGTGCCCGGCTGCATCCCTTTGCCTTCTTGAAAGCGCACAATTCTTCCCAGAAGGCGCTACCCAAACGAAGGCGGTTATCTCGGAGCAAAGGCCCGAAGGAGGTTTATCTCCCTGGGTGAGGCCGCTCCCGGCCGGCGATACTCGCTCTATCTCCGGACGCGGCCCCTGCGCCAGCTGAAGCCGTTGGTCCTCGGCGGGAAGCCTGGGGGGGCTGTTGGCCGTTTTCTCTTTCCCGCCTCCCTGGAGGAGACGCACAAGGCTCGCAAGTTAAAAGCCCACGGCGAGATCCCCGTTACCGCGACCCCCCCCAAACACTCCGTTACCTCAACGGCGGCCGCGCTACCTGCAACCGACCGTCACCCGCGCTCCAAAGCAACCGATTTCGCACCGAGCCCCGCGTACCTGGCTCCGGCGAGTGCCCACGCGGACCGCGCGGCCGCCCACGCCGTTCTCGCCCTGCGGCGACGTCCCGGTCGGCGCCGGCCCCGCCGCCGGCC
>JAOXNH010000010.1:7982027-7994704 GCA_028566575.1 Bartramia longicauda | reverse complement strand
CCCGGCCGGCGCCGCCATGACACCGCCTGTCCCGCACCGCTCCACGGCACCGCACCGCCCCCCTTACGTCACGTCCGGCGGCCCACGTGACCGCGCCCGCCCCCGTCCCGTCACGGCGGAGGCGGCCCCGGCACTCGGCGCTGGCAGCTGGTGCGTTTATTGCGGGGCTGGGGGACAGAGCGGGGGGAGCCCGTACAACGCGAGCGGGTGCGGCGGTCAGGTGCTGCGCTTGGTGTGGATGAGCAGCTCCCGCTGCAGGCCCGCCTCGATGGTAGCGGCTGCCTTTCCCGAGGGCAGGTCTGTGATGAGGGTGAGCTTATTGAAGACACCTCGACCGAAGTAGTCGGCAACAACGGAGAAGCCATCGTTGGAACACTTGAGCTGCCGGACGCAAAGCAGCAGCGTCAGCAAAAGCTGCCAGCCCCTCTTCCTTCCACTCCCTACGCTCCCTATTAGAGGCCCTGATACCCCTTGACCCTTGTGCTAGTTCAACGCAAGGGCTGCGCCAGCGGCCTCCTCCGCTAAGGTTTGCCTGGCTGTTCCGCCTCTTGTTTTGATCCTACATTTGAGGCGTGCACTGAAAATGTAACAAACAGTTACCTTAAGCAGGAAAGCGACTGCCTCAGCTACTCTCGTTTCCACGTGCATTAACATGTTCTCACTAATGCCCCGCTCTGGACAGGGACCTGCTGGAGCGGGGCCAGAGGAGGCCACAAAAATGAGGAGAGGTGGGAGCACCTCTGCTGTAAGGACAGGCCGAGGGAGTCGGGGTCGTTCAGTTTCGGGGTTGGGCGAGTTCTCTCAGGAGAGCATCAAGGACCCTTTATGCCCCATACATAATGCAGTCACCCTAGTCTGGCCCAATGCCTCACTATTCACAGACAGCATAACCTCGTTTACAAAAGGCCTTCAGCCTTATCCTTCTCTATGAGCCTCTGGGGATCTGTAAACGGATCTAAACCCCACTTACCTAAACTTGTTAAGACAGGTAATGTTACCCTACCTGATGCTGAAACTGGTCGTGCAGATCTCTCTTCTGCTCCTGGGCTCGGATCATGTCCATCACTTTGCGATTTTCCGGCATGCAAGTAGGACATTCTGAATCGCTCTCAGAGTAGCTTTCAAAGCAGTGCTGGTGGAAGGAGTGACCGCACAGAAAGTGGACCGAAGGCAGCTCCAGGGCACTGGTGCAAATGCTGCACTTGGTCTTCTGAAAGATCTTGGGACTGAGAGAGTGAGAGGAGGCAGAAGGGTGAGAGAGACAGTATATTTTTCCTTAGTAGAAGAAAAGAACAGTTCTATCCTATATAAGACAAAGCAGCACGCAGTAACACACCTTGCTTTCAGCTCTTCGATCTCCTGGCGGATCCTTGTGGTTTCTTCTCGGTATTTTTGAATTCTCTGCTCATCCTGCTCTATCTGTCGGCTCTGCTTCTGCAGCTTGTTGACAAGATAATCCTTAATCACAGACAGCGTGGCTGTGGAGTTATGAGCCAGCGTCTGCACAACTGAGAGCAACAGAGACGTTAGTTTCAACACGAGCAAAAAACCTGCAGCTACGCTAGTCCTACTCCAACAGACCGCTTTCCTGTAAAAGGCCACTTACAGGCAAAGGCAGTCAGCGTTCTTACTGAATGGGACAGCACACTGAAAGACTCAATGTCCGTTTGACCTCTTCCAGAAATGGGTGACTGGGAGCGTATTTGGATAGCTTGGACCAAAGGGGGCAGAGCAAGGATCCAGCAGACTGGATTCCATTTCGGCTTCTCCACCGAGGCACAGCGGGAGTTTCAGCAAGCCCTTCACCTCCCCACACTGACGGAACAGAAATCTTTTTCCCCAATTTGGGAGCTGTTACTGGCATCTCTTTTCCCTACGGAGCAGGGAATACACCACTTCAAATGGCGGGGTCAACCTTCGTTGATACTTCTCTTGAATTTCTAGTCTACAGAGAGTGCTATAAACTGGTCGGGGGGTTGGGTTTTTCTCTGGGGTGCCGCGTGTTACTATTACCAAGCAGCGGAGGCATAAGATTCTTGTTCTCGATGTGTTTCAGCACAGCAGCAATATACTCTTTGCAGTCCTCCTCCTTCCGCGCAAAGTAGCCAAGAGCCTGTTCCCAGAGACAAGCCTCTTGATCTCCATATAACTCGCACACCTCGATCACCTTCTTGTACTGCTCATTCTGCATGTGGTAGTGCATGATCTGTTGGAAACTACGTGAGAAACAAGAGACTCGTGAGCTGCAACAGTCCGTCTCTGAGTTGATACAGGGACCTCAGGTTTTCACCCAGCCGTGCAATCCCCAGACGTTCACGCAGAAGCCAAGACAGGTCTGTTATTCGCTCTCTATATAACTGCCCCACTATAACATCAAGATACTTTCAGCTGAGCAACGATCTACAGTTCCCGTCTTGAGACGCTAAAGAGGTCACAGGGACAGTTAACGGCTCATAAATCCCCGCGGTGGGAGTGGAGGGACAGGACTCATACACAAGAGCAATACTCACAGTTTGCCCTGCTCATAGAGGTAGAGGACACCGTCCTTGAAATTGTGCATCTGACATAAGACCAAGGCCTTATCAAAGACCGTTTTGAACCTTCCGCTCTTCAGGAGGGAAAGGGCTTCATTGCGCAGCTTCTCTTTGACCTGCGCAGGAGGGGGAGAGGTCAGGGACACATTTTGCACTGAGACCCGACGACGAGTTGCAGCTCTTTCGAAGAGGAGGACAGTTCTGCTGTTTGCCCTCTATTGCCCTTCTAAGCGAACGGGACACGATTTCTTTTGCCCAAACAGCCAGCATCCTCACAGATCTAGACAAGCAAACAGAGCTACTTTTGTGGGAGAGACATCTGCCCACAGAGGTTGTATTGTCCGGAATCTGTTCTTAAATGGGACTCACACTACACAAAATCAGCCTCGCTGAAAGGAGCGTTCTCCCAGCTAACAGGCTGCTTTCCCATTTATGTGCCATCTGTCCAGCACAGCATACGTATTGCCTCGTGTTATCAATGCCCATCTGGAAAGGTTATGGGTTGGCAGGAATGCAAACAGGATTTAAAGACACCAAATCTCCCTCTCTAAATACAAAGCTAGAGGAGCTCGAACCTGCTCATCTTGTTCATGAGCCCAGTTCTGGAGCCGAAGTTCCAGTAAAGTGTCATAGACGCCCTGCGGAGAGTCGGCCTGCACCTCAGTCATGTGCTCCAGAAAAGCCTTTAGCTCTCGGGAGTTGTTCGCAAAGACCGGGATGAACTCCTCTGAATTAGCCTGTAACATAGCCAGAAAAAGTCAAGTGCCCCGATCCGTCTCAGCCAGACCTGTGCTTCTTCCCTGTCATGTGGACCACTCGTTCCCAGGGTCTGTGACGCGATGGATACAGCACGGGATGCCGATTACGACAGGAATCGGTTCTGAGAGTTTTTAAGCGGTCTCTCGTCTCTGGGACTACCGGGATGGGGCTTCTCATTACACCTAAAACATTGGGCTGGCACCACAAGAAGCCTGAGCGCTTTATTGCAAAGTTACTACTCAAGAGCAACAACCATCAGCCAGTGCAAATCGTACCTTTTTTCCTTCCAGCGTCCCAGGGCCTTCGTTGTCTCCCGATGGCCGGTAATCAGTGCAAAGGATCTTCAGCAATTCTGTGGTCTCATTCGGGACATGGTGCATCAGGATTTTACCATACCGCTTCATGTTACTCTCTGCCTGATCAAACGGCAGTTTTCCGATGTAGCGCAAAGCCTCTTGGTAGTTCTGTGAGGGCGACCAGCAAAACAATCACAAGACGTTGGTTCTGCTCTCCGCTTGGTTAGGACAGAAAGCGCTGAAGACATGCCGCAAGTATGCCATGAACACCGTGTCCTCTGAATTATCACCTAGTTCACTATGCCTGCTTGTCTTCCTCCCTCCTCGGGGAGGAAAACTGCCTGTGGCCCAGCAGAAAGAGAGTGCAATTTAGATCGATCTCTCACTAACCTCCCTCCTTCCTCCTAAAGGGCACCGTAAAAAGCCACACCTGAAACAGAACAAAGACGACCCTCCGATTTCCACCCCTAGACTACTGTGGAAGCTGAAAGAGGAAAGCCGACAAGCGAGCGGCAGCTGGTGTCATTACTGCTACGTCTGCAGTCCTGTTGGCACACGAGCCACAGGGAAGAAGTCAGTGAAATGGGGTTCTGACGAAAGAGGAGGCTAGAGGAGTGGTATTCTCCCAAATAAGAACAGGAAAGCAGTAACATCTCCTCACCTTGATGTCCTCTAGCTGGATTTTGAGGTACCATTCATGATGGGCGTGCTTCTCTGCCAGGTACACAGCATGAGAGTAGTAACCAGCTTGACGAAGCACCTTGATCGCCGTTTCCACATCAAAGCGGACCTCGCTCTCGCTCGTCTACAAGAACAAAAGCAGAAAGGTGGTCCCTCGGCAACATTCCCACAGTCCACAAGCAGAAATCATTTCTGTAAGAGGAGGAAAGCCAGAGCACGGACAACCAAGTACCTCTCATGCACAGGAAAGGTGTCACACATGCAGAAAGAAAGAAGTCTAACAGTTTGTCATTAGCTTGCCAGCAAAAGCCAGCACGCTCCAGTCTCAGCCAATCTGAGAACGTAACCAGAGCTTGGCAATAAAGGAGCAAAGACGGGGGTGCTGAGGGACAAATCCATTCAGCCCAACGGGATCCAATTTATAATGTCACTGCTACCCCTTTTGCTACCCCTATCATGACGTAACGCCTTTGCAAGATTCCACCTTCCCCCAATACCTTAATGAACTCCTCTAGTTTGGAGCTGTCTTTGAGCTTGGTATAGCAATTCAGCAGAAGCGTAGTATGGTCCGCATTGGCCAGGGACTGCAGGTGGAGCGTCTGCAGATAGGCGGTGAGGTTGTGGATACGCTGAGCGTCCAGGAATTTCCGAATAACATAAGACGGTTCCAGCTTCCCTATAGTTCTGGGACGGGGAAGAGTCACGTTAGGAGAGACCGTGTACCCAGGATGTCAAAATAAATGCAGAAATTAACAACAGAGCACAGAGCCGCCTTAACTTCAGCAGGCGCTAATCCACTTGGGACACTCAGCTACACCTCAGAAGTAACAACTAGTTATGGCGAAAGTCCATCCGCCCGCACGCACAGTGAAACAACTAACCCTCTACAAAGGCCAGAATTGGGACGACGGTGGTGGCATGCAAGGAGTTAACCCTCCTTTAAAGGAGGAAGCGAGACCACCGACAAGCTCTGACCACAGCTAACCAGTAAGCCCAAAAGACAGGAAACAAAAGCCATTATTCACCTAACGCAAACCTAATGCAAACTGGCAATAAAATACATGCCAACTCTCGCCAGACGTTAGGACTCTAAAGTTACAGTTCTACACGAATGCAACACTTTGCAGCGTTTCAAAGGGACCGAAGATGAAGTTTTCAGCAAGCCCCAAAACAGGCTGCTCCAAGTTCTAAAAAACACAAGACGTTTTAAACCTGACATGGAGCATTTTCCAAGAAGGCTGCCATACACCGTCAAATCCCATCAACCATCTTACCTAAATGATGTCATCAGGACCCTTTCCGTTCCAGTATACCTTCACTATTCACGTCAAAATATAACCAAAGAGGAGAACTTTACCTTGAGGCGTACGGAGTGGTTTTCAAGCACCTTCGGAGACTTTTAATCTCACTGACGTGTTTCTCTCTACTGGTAGAATTTCCACCACGTGTCACGCTTTTTTTGTTTAGGTTTGTTTCTATTCCTAGGCTGAAACAGCAATCGAGGCCTCCGTAGCTCCTGCCTGTACGACCCGATCAACACTCCACAGGACCCCCGCTTACCGGATATACTGCTGGATGGCTCCGTCATGGTTCCCCTTGTTATACAGATGATCGCCGTACTGCCGGAAGATCTCCGACAAGCCATCGCTGTCCAAGTGGTGGCTCTTGGCCAGGTTAATGGCCATTTCAAATAAGTTCTTTCTGAACAGCATCTGTTAAACACACGGTAAGAGCAGTGTGAGGGAAATACCACCCCGCAAAACGTGTCGTTTCTTCTTTTTGGTGCTGTACACATAACGTGCTCAGGCTTTTAAATACCAAGTGCCTTAAAACGCTGGTTGGGCTGTAAAGCCATCAGGTCATTTGTTATGTATCTCACATGCCCAAATGGTTCGACTTTTCGACCCGCAGAGCCAGTACAATCTTGCAGACATAAGGCAGAGACTAATAACAAAGGAGATTTACACGCCTCGAGTTTGGTTTGCGTATCCTTCTCCTGCAGAACGTGGATCTTTCCATCTCGGGTCAGCACATACAGAGAACCCCACTCTGCCAAGACATCCACTATATCATCAAAGATGGAGCTGTACGCAATGAATTTGTTGCACAAGTCATAGATATTCAGGACTTGTTTGTCCGAATTCTGTGCCTCGTTCCCAGCAAACTCTGACCTAGAGAGCAGAAGACTGTTTTAGAAAACACAGAGAGCGTGACTTGAATTCTTGATACCTAGGCAAACTGGGGATGTCCAGAAAGCAAGACAAATGGGGTTCATTTGGGCGATTAAACTAGGCAAAGCGCCGTGTATTTATACACAAATTCCATCTACACATTAAATTGATAAATTCATCGGACTGGGAAAAAAAAAAATCCCCTCATTCAGCATGCTTTGGCGTGCTACTGTCAAAACAGAAGGTAACTGATATATGCGTCCAGATGAATCTTAACAACCTCTGACGCAGTTGCCCCCAAGAGCGAAGCTTCACGAGGAACAATGAAAAAGAGGGAAAGCAGGAAGCTGCAAGAGCTATAAGAACTCATCTGTTCCAAGGAGCCCTACTTTGGAGACGTCTTTCGGTCCTTGGACACGATGATGAGGTACCCCCGATACCAGTGAACAATCAGCTTTTGTCCCTCGAAGGCAAAGCAGGGCCCACGTTCGTCTGGCTGATAAAGGTACACGCACTCATTCCCTGCCACGATGAACTGGAGATCCTGGGAGGGGTCGCTGAGGGACGAACAGCGCAGTCCACAGCCGTGAGTGTCCAGCTCCAGGTGAGGATAGTCCTTCACTGAAAGCATGTAAGACTACAGAGGAAATGCAAGGTTTTGGGGATCGCTCCAAACTAGACTCTGAAGCCAATGCAATTTGCAAGTCAGAGCCTCGTTTTTCCCAATTAACTCCCCACCTGGATGTTTTCTGTGGTCACCACAAAGAGATGTGTTGTTTTGCCAGACTGTCGGAACGCGAGGCCAGTAACGGGGTAACTGCCTTCATGCAGGATCTGGGTCTTACTGTGCCGGTCTCGAGTGATGTCTCCTTTTGTCAGAACAACGCTCCCATCCGCAAACCCTGGAGAAGGGGACAGACCAAACGGTTACGTATACGGCACTCTCGAAATGTTATCCAGCGTAAGTTACGGCAGTTGCAGTCAGTGACGCCACCTCGCTCGCCAGCAAAGTACAGAGTAATGGGATTGCCGCAGGTTCTCATGTCGAGGAAGTATGTGCCAAGCCGCCCCGATTACTCCCATTGGGTTCAGAGCCGTCACCCGACGGCACACAGGATGTCACCATTCAGCAAGGTTCAATTTGCTTTCCAAGCACAAACTTCACTCGCAGGTTATTTTTGTTTGAGTCGGCCTGTGTTTTATTTTATGAATACCTTTCTCATCCACCAACCCTAACTATCATTTTAATTCGCTTGCTTATTCAAAACATGCTACGCACTGTAAAACAAGAACTAGAGATTTCCTAAGAGAGAGCAAAACACACAGTTTTCACAGCTTGCCAACAGCCCCGGTCTGGCAAGTCGTTCCAGGGTTGAAGGCCACAGCACACATACAGGAATCTTTCAGATTTCAGTGCAGGGACCAACTCACCGAAAATGCTCGTAACCTCACGACGTTGTCGCTCTTACTTTGTCAGAGGTTAAGCAAGAAACATTACAAAGGAATGGCTACACCCAAAAAGATAAAGCGGCATTTTTCTTTTAAAAAAGGTTTATATGCAGCACTTGAGAAAAAAAATATCTCTGAAACGTTACATATTGCAAAACGTATGTTTTTTCCCTGCACTACAACAAAAGATAAAATCAATAAACGTATAACCTTACCGACTGGCGGGGAAAGATGACATCAACTAAAAATACATGCTTCCCTTTTAGGTATCAAAATTATTACTGTGATATATACAGACTCGGGCTAAATTTACATATTTATCCTCTCAGACTCTCTGACGGTGCAGGATACACCGTGTCTCTGTGAGAATAACGTGAAAACCGCACAAGACGAAAACCTGTCAGGATGCTGATTTTTGTGCTATCTACTCATTTTCCTTACGTAAGGACAGTAAGATTTTTCTTAAGCTGGTACAGTTCAGTTTTACTTACCAATAGCCATGAAATTGAGATTCTCGTGGACGGTCAGACAGGATACGACTGTGGGCTTGTTACCTGGTATCGCTGGAAAAATCCGTGTGCAGAGAGGGTTGCCACCGTCACGTTTCTCCAGGTTCCAGACTTTAACCTACAAACGACGACAATCTGGCATAAGCAAAACACGAGGTATCAGGAGGCCAAAACCGGGCATCAAGCGTAAAAGAATGAGCCAGCTAATTAAGGGAAGAAGGGTTGGCTGAGATAATCGCAGCAGTTTCACTAAAGACCCGTAACACAAATGCGCTGTCCTGCCTCTCTGACTCACCAAGGGGTTAATGCCCTCCTCATCCTCCCCGACAGACACCAGGATGCTGTGCTGCTTCAGCTGGTACAGGTGCGTTACCCGCAGCTTGTACGCCTGGAAACTGCTGAGCTGGAGGGAGCGAGGCAGGAACCAGATCTGCCCTTCCATATGTAGCGCACAGTTAAGGCACACAAGGGGGAATCGCGGCCCCGCCGAGCCCCAGGCCGGCCCCGGCGCCCGCCCCCGCCGCCTCCCGCAGGATATCCCCGAAGACGAGGCTGCCCCGGCCCGAATCGCAGACGGCGATGCCCGGGGGCAAGGCGAAGGGCTTTCCGCCAGCCCCATCCGGCCCCGGCGGCTCCTTCACCGTCTCCCTGTCGAAGAAGACGAAGCGGCGCCACTGCAGGTAGGCGGCCATCTTGGGGTCGGGCCGAGCTCCCGCCCCTCTCACGTGACCGCTCCGGCGGGTCACGAGGCACAGCGCGCCGCTCCGCCCCGCGCGTGCGCACCCCCAACGCCCGGGCGTTCAGCGGGGCTTTGGCCCGCAGGATTTTTACGCAGCGCGGGTGACTGCGGAGCCACCCGAAAGCAAAACCCCACGCAGGTTTTTAAGCCTGCAAAAGTCACCGTACTTTGCAATAACTTTCCTTCTGGTCCTTCACCAACCAGTAGAAAAAAACGCCTCGAGTTTTACATACCCTGCTCGAGTGCAGCTGCTGCTCGTCAGGCCGGCTCCAGCTAAAGAACCCAACAGATCTACCACATCAGGAACTCGGCGGCGGACACCGTTACTGCTGTGTTTATGACAGACAATTACGTGGGAGGTTTGCAGAGAACAACTGGTGAGTTTGTCTCAGGAAGGTCTCACACCGTTCCCCGTCGCACAATTTTTTTCAGAGCTTTCGCAGCACTGCCAGCCCAAGGTTCACAAAGTGCTTTTAATAGGACAACCCTTTTCCTCCACTCGGTGACTTAAAAGAGCCCTCTGTCCAAAAGATGCGGTCTCGCTTTTGAGATTTGCCATGAAATTTTCACACCAGGCTTTGGCTGTGCGCGCCAGGTACTGGGCCTCTGCCACAAGGACACCCAAGTAGTTTTTACTTCCCTCCTGGTTTTAACGGCTGATGGTGCTCGGCTGCTCCAGGTGAAAGAAGAGAACAGACTGCGGGTAATGAAGTAGTACCGCACACACCAAAGCATGGCAGCAGCTTTCCCTGCCTTTGCATCCAGCTTTCCCTTAGGCGTAAGCAAGAAAAAGCAGTATTTCAGATGCTTCAGCTGAGAGCACAAGTCACTGATCAGAAGAGCCCATCACGTCCCTTTACCTGCAGAAGAGAGAGATGAACAATGTAAAGACACAGCCCCCATCAGACTTGTGCAGCGCTGCTCTGGCCCCAGATGGAAACTTTCATTGTCACCGCCAGGGCCAATTCATCGCTGCAACCACCCGGCAGGTAGCCTCAGCTCGCCCAGTTGAGACTGCGGCACGTCAGAGCCAGGAAGAGCCACGTGCCGCTACGGAAAGAGAATGGCTCCCACGGCTGCGCCTCGCTCCCAAGAACAGAGAGCCTTCCCCTTCGCCGAGATCGACTCCCTCTTCTCAAGGCTTCTCTCCAAAGCTCCTTGCGAGCATCCGACGAGGGCCAGGACCCTCGATAAAAGGGGTCAGCAGGCTTTTCGCTCAGTGCAGTTAGAAGAAAAAACAAGACCAAACTGGAGTTCCAGGGAGCTTTTATTTAGTTTAATCAACAAAATCAGGATTTAACCATTCATGTTTTTTTGCACTCGGAACTCATGAAGCTCTTCACAAGTCAGTGCTACGACGCACATACAGCCAGAGAAATACATTCTCAACTAAACGTGAGCTCCACTGGAGAGTTTGCCAATTACCGATTTAACAGAAAGCCAATTTTCCCCTCCCTCCCCTGAATGTTTTCAAGGACTAGTCCATATTGTTTGCTGGTTAACAGTAAGGATACCAACCTCTCGACTAGGGACCAGTGGATTATGATATTCCACCTGAATTGCAAATAATTTCTTTTCTTGAAATAAAAGTTCCAGTTTCTTTCAATAAAGGGAACAGTGACTATTTGCTTCTCCTGACACCCCTTCCCCATAATTATTGGTTAAAATACAGCAAGGCTGTATTCTTAATAGACCTATCCCTCCCTCCACCCCTCCCTACCCTTCCCTCACTTGTCTACAGCAGGATTTAACAATGCTTCCACATAGGGAAATTTTAGCAACTCAACAGTGAACTGAGCAAAACTTAGAGGACAATCTGCCAAAGCCTCATTTCGAAGATTGGATGCTCTTTGGTCCACAGACCCCGTTTACTTCAAAGAGAAACTGTAATTCACAAATGATGGACCGGAAGTTGACAACGATCTGAAAACTCCCTGCGCGGATACTGCTGCCCAGCCTTTACCATGGCAGCCAAACCACCGGAGCTCCCAGGAACAGAATTCACTCCGTCCTCAGAAAGCAACAGCTGCTCGGCCCCGGCAGCACCACAAAACCCAGCACCAGGACAAGAACCACCGCCACGGCAGCTCGGCAGAGGTGGCACCTCCATAACCTCCGTAACGGAAACTGAGGCAGGACAGCCGTCTGCTCAGGTTCGTGTCCTTTCAGTCATTTGAAAAAACAAAAAACCAAACGTGTGAAGCATTTTTAAATCCTTGGAGCAGACACCCTCCCCCATCCCAAGTAAAAAAATAAAGAACAAAAGATCAGAATGAGATGATTTGATACCAACAAGTACACAACATGAGCTCGTTTTGAGCTTCCCTGTTCTTAACCACAAAAAAGTCACAGAGGGCAAAGGAAAGATGCTCCCATCTCATTCTGGAAATTGAAACATGAATTTTAGACCAACCCACCCCCCTCCCATTGGGAAAAGCCCTCCAGCAGCTCAGCGCACACCCGAGACCAGCCCACAGCTTCTCTCGATGAAGCTGGCTGAGGATTTGCACCACCCTCCTCACAGCCACTTCCTCACCCAGCCGCGAAGCTCCATTTCATCACATTCACGGAGTGCCGATTTTAGAGTTGCGAGGGGAAAAGTACAGAATACATCAGATTCTCATTCACGTTATCTTTGTCAGAGTAAGTATTTGACCTGGGGCTCATCACTGAAGGCTCCAACTAATGCGTAAATGTAAAGGCTGGTACGTGACCAGCAAAACTAGGAGCTCACAAGGATTCTCAGGAAGCCCAGATTTATACACACTCCTTATTCCTGTGTAGGGAAATAAACAACAAAAAAAAAACCAAAACAAACAAACAAAAAAAAAAAAAAAAAAAAAAAAAAAACAAAACCAAAAAAAACCCTAGGATTATCCTAGTCATTTGGAGCATCTTTCCATTTGCAAGATCGCATCTGTTAGAGATAGCCTATTAGCACCACAAATAGGCTGCTTCCTTCTTGACAAGAAGCCACCTAAAAATGGTGCCCCCGATAGTTTAGGTAAGTGCCAATCCTCGATTAGAGGCCAAGTTTAAAGTAATACTTTCAAAAGTTCTGTGCTTCAAGAGGGACCATCAATGCATGGCACCGGGCTAACCTACCGCAAATCCAAGCAGGGCACACAGGCCTGACTCCACACCGCTATCCTGTTCTTGTTACGTGTGTGCGCGCCCCGGTAAGATACAAAACTTTTATTTACATTTTCCATGTCTTTGTTGCACTAAAGTGATCCCTCTTCTGTCTCTCTGGAAAATCATAAGCTGGCTGCAGTACAAGAGCAAGATTTTACTTTTGGTCAAAGTTACCACCCACAAACTCCCACCCCCCACCCCCAAAAAGCACCCCAAAATTGTTTACATTTAGTACCTGCCAGTCAGATGTAAGCTGTGTGGCTCACAGAGTGTCTGTGACCAAGCTCTTAAGTTTGTACTCTAGTGCAGCATTTGCTACAATTATGGAGTCGCTGCTGACAAAAGGAAAAAAAAATTCCAAACACAAAAACCTTTCCATCTTGTAAAGTTGTCAGGAGGCACCT
>JAOXNH010000010.1:7969065-7981927 GCA_028566575.1 Bartramia longicauda | reverse complement strand
GAGGCACCTGGCTTCTATTTATGATGCTCGAGGAAACGGATGGGTAAGTCCGCCTCGTAGTTCCAAACAACTGTACTCAAAAAAAAAAAAAAGGGTCAAAACAGGGAGAAATTAAGACAAGTAATTCCTGCCTCAAAGGTAAGCAAGCGTGGTGTGAGTGCAGCATCTGTATACGCAATAAATGACTGAGCCAAAGGGACTGTGTTCATCCAGGTGCCTCCTGACGGTGTTGGTGAACAGGCTAAAAGGGAATTTAAAAAGAGTACGGTTTTTGATTTGTCTCACTCCTTTTGCCTGTAGATCAGGCCAAACATCAAGCAT
The DNA here is from genome assembly GCA_028566575.1 of Bartramia longicauda. Lineage (NCBI taxonomy): Eukaryota > Metazoa > Chordata > Aves > Charadriiformes > Scolopacidae > Bartramia > Bartramia longicauda. Next base: position 7,981,606 of record JAOXNH010000010.1, on the reverse strand, counting down.
GTTGGGAGGGGCACAATTTAAAGCAACACTACTTGACCCAAAAGCACTTTTCAGCAATATACAATGCAAAATGACAGACAGCAGTTCATGCCAAAACAGAGGAGATGGCAAGCAGCTTTCTGCAGCTTCTGACATTAACAGGGTTTGCCCTCACCTGCTCACGAGTCTGTACAGAGGCCGCTCTGGGCAGAAAATGCACAATGCTGCAGGAAGTAAATCAATCCCATAAAGCTCCAGAACTGTCAAGTTTATGCATGTAAATTGGTTGTCTACGGTTTCTCCTAAACCCAAATCCACGCCTTATGCAAATACTGCTCAGCAACTCTGACACCCGCTGGATTTCCCTCGCGCCATGGTGGAACACAGGTCACGGCCCTCTTCAGAGCTTGTCGAGTTCCTGAAGTTTCTAAGGGGGAAATCAAAGAGCATCTCCCAAGAGGTTGAGATATGGGTTTTGAGGCCTCCCAGCCCCACAAGTCGTCTCTTCCACGCGAACGGCACAGGAGGGTGTTGCACCGGAGCAAACCCACCCTGACAAGGGACGCTTGCGGAGGCTGCTCTTCAGGGAGGTCAGAGCACTTCTCATCTTTTAGTGTTGCAGAAAACTGAGCCCCTCTCATCTTTAGCTGCTCCCATAATCAGTCTAATCCCTTTAACCCCAGCAACCTTCATCACAAAAGTTATATATGAACCCAAACAGGAAAAAAAAAAATCATATTTACAAAGTTTGTACAATATACACATCTGATTTTCTATGGGACACACTGCACCAGAGGAAAGAGGGCCATGGCTCTGAAACAAGTCTACATATCAAGTGCTGTAACTACTAATGGAGACTTATGGAAACCAGTCTTTAGTGTTCTGCTAGAGCATAGGGCTTTTCTTATGGCTCCCGCAAAGGACAACAGGCTACTCTTTCCTTCTGGAGCTATGATGCTGCACCTAATCAGCCCAAATTTTAAGTTGGTTTTGTTTTAAATACAGGTATTTACAGTGTGGGTAAACTGCAGATGCATATCAACTCCTCCAATTAAAAAAAAAAAGTTGAAGAAAAAAGTATTACCAATACGTTTCACCTCCCAGCCCTGGGCTTGAGTACTTGGGGAGGAGGAGAGGGGGAAGAGAGGGGAACTTTGACCTGAAACCAAAAAACGGCTGTTGATTCCTTGGGCTGTGTCGGAAAGGTGATATTCTGAATGGTCTCATAGCATAAGGCACTTTGCACGAATAAGTAACAAGCTCTTTAGCTTAAAAACAGATGAGTAACCAGGGAGAAGTTGAAATGCACTCAGTCGATGGTTGAAGAATTTGAAATCGCAGACAAGCTCATGTTCATCAAGATTCTTCTCTTTTCAGGGTTTCTCTTCTTCCCTTGCTGCCCCTCCCACCAAAAGAAAAAAAATTTTAAAACCAGCAGTTAGTGCAACTAATGTTCAATCAGCACACAGTGCAAACAAGTGGAAAAACAAAAAGACATTCCTCCTTTTATCTTCTTTCTTCCTTGCTGCCAAATTTAAAAGGAAAAAAAGGCTGAGCTCTTTAGTCTTCATAGTTCCGAAATGAAAAGACGAAGAAAAACCCACAAAGAGAAGGGTATCCCCAAAGAAACGATGTGTCACAGATCCGGATCAAAGGGCTTCACCTTCTGGCATGTGTAATCAAAGCCTAAAAGAAAACAAACCAAAAAACCAACCACAACAGCCACAGTTAAAACAATTCTATGCAAAACCAGAACGTAAGCAACGAGTCACGCTGACTACGTAACAACTCTGGGGAAGGAAAGGGCATTCGGAACAGCTCGGCCTCAAGCACAGCTTTGCAGAGAGAGGTGCCGCTAACGCGGTACCACACCTACGGAGCACAACTACCTTCTGGTTCCTTGTTCTTTAGGAAGTCGCAAGGTCACAGCGTTACCCTTTGGGAAGCCACCCAAGAGCCTTTTCCATGTTCATCACCTGGGGATTTTTTATTTATTTATAAAACATGGAGAAAGCTCAGCCAGCAAAGCAGAAGCTACAAGTCATCTTGGCGAGACTGGTTGGGGCCATCCTGGAATGATTTCAAAGCAGGGATCCAGGTTCATTTTAATGCTATCTAGCAGTCTGCTTCTGTGGCCACATGGGGGTTTTTTTTGTCACTCGAGAATTTCAGCAGCTTCGCTGGGATTCTTTTCCTAATTCACAGTCTCTTAGTACACAAAAGAATGATTTACGACCCAAACCATACGGTGTCTGATCTTGCACGATAGAGTACCTTAACTAAAACTAGATCAAACATCATCCTCTTGCTATTTCGCCTGACTGCAATCCAGGGTGAGTTTTCTTCTTACGAAAGGACTCGGCTCAGCAGCTCTTCCTCAGACAACGACCAGAAAAGGCACACTTAACACGCTGTCTCGGACAGTGAAACTTCATTTTCTCTTAAAAGCTAGGTAGACGACCTCAAGTGGCAGCAAGGCTGAATTACAGCTTTGTTGCCTACTGCCTTAATTTGCAAGAGTTGCGTGAACCAGAGGATGCAAAAGATGCAGCACTTTCAGCTTGAACACGTCCCTTCTAACCGGGGAGGTGCTGAGGCTCTTCCGTTGGTGCTCCGTTCTCAAAGCTATCCCTTTTCTCCCCTCACCGTTTTGAGCACCACTTTCCCCTCTGCTCCTCACCAATTTCTCATCTGAGTTAAGCAATACAGAAAGAATTCCTTAGGCTACCAGTAGCCACCCTGGCCTCTCCAAACACCTTTCCCCACTCCCCCTTTCACCCTTATTTTTGGTATCCTTAGCATTTTGGCCAGCATTTCAGTTTAAACAACTAAACTCATCCTCCCAGCTTCAGCACATCCACAGAATTCCTTGCACTGACGGTCGATTTCAAACCCTTGTTTTCCCAGTCAGGGCCTCTTCAACGCATCAGTTTCCCCCTTTCCCTGCAGTAACACTCGCACATTGGCTCTTCTTTCACCCAACCCGACTTCTGTATTTCAGGAAGGCATTTACATACGCACATGTTTACTGTTTCTCATCTTCTACAGGTTCACTGTGGTATTCTGCCACATACAGGCTCTTGTCAATGTTGCTTGGTATGGGTTTAATTTCGGTTCCCAACTGCTCCTCAATACTTTTCAGGTTGAATCGATCATCATAGGTGATCAAGTTGATGGCCAGGCCAAGGTGACCAAAGCGACCTTGACAAAAATAAAAAGTAGTAATTAAAATAAAAAGACTTAACCGAGTAATAGAATGCTGACTGAAAAAGTCTGCAGACTGTGGAGTTAACATCACTCTCTGATGATAAAAGCAAATCCAGACCTGCCACCCGTCCCTACGGCCTTCACATCAGTTTTTGGTACGCAGTTTCGTACTGCTGTAGGAACAAGAAACCCCAAGAGGTTCAAAATGCTCCAAGCAAACCTTCTCATTAATTATCAACGAAAAATCTTCTACTACTGCATTATGCACATCCAGCCCTTCTTCCACAACAGAGTTCTTGAACAAGCCTGAATTACAAAATTCAAGTACACCGAGTTCCTTTGTTTACTGCCTTTCTTAACGGTATATTTTGCCGATGTCCAGACATTACGAACGTACCTTGGAGCACCCACAGAAGAAAACTACACTGCAAACGGGAGCATCAGCAGTCCCCCGAGATGAAAGCAAAATATGTCTAATGGCTCAGTCCAGGCCAGTTTCAAGACAACAGCCCTTTATTCAGATATGCGTGAGGATAACCATCTGAGACAATACCCAAAAATAAATCTGTCAGAAAAATCAAAGCTACCTGAAACAATTCTCAGAGACGGTAATAAAAAGCAGAAACCAATTCAAGCCTAACAAACATCACAGTCATCAGCAAAGTTATTTTTCGTCTCACCTGATCTGCCAATGCGATGGAGATAAGTCTCTGCCAGCTTTGGGAAATCAAAGTTTATCACCACATTCACAGCTTGGATATCAATACCTCGGGTAAACAGATCTGAAAGAATCCAGGTCACAAAAGTTAATTTCAGTGAGATCAAACGCTGACAGTGTTTAGGATGGAAAGATTTAACAATGATTAATTAACTTTGGCTTGCACTGGTTTCCAGATGTAAGCTTCCTTTGTGTCAAAGACAGTTTATGTACAATTCTGTTATGTCACCTTCTTGCTCTTTATCCATTATAAACATGAACAATACAAGAGTGACCAAAACACCAGATCTGCACATTTATGCCAAATAAGTAATTAGCACAAAGCTATTTTTTTTCCACGGTAGACTATTTCTGAGCAGGTCTTCTTATAGAAGCACCTCCTCACGCACAACCGTGCACTGCTAATCTCACAGTAGATTTGAGAGCTGAACTACATCCCATTAGCTCAAGTATTTTTATTCTGCTTCTAGTGATTTTAGTTCAGACGACCCAGACGCATGTAGTGATCAACGACGCTACTGCCTAAACAGGTCGTACAACAGAGAACTCGATCATACACAGCCCAATCAAAGCTATAAAAATATTTAGAAAAGAAGAGCTACGAACATTTGAAGAATTGGCAAAACTTACTTCGTCGATCCTAGTCACAGTTCTACCTAGGTTTTGTAAACCTCATGGCCCAACAATTCAGAGAGCACTCACACATGAAAATATAGAGAAAACATAACTAGCGCAGAGCATACTATCGCTAAATGATTTGTTAGGAAGTTGCACCTTTGCAGTTTGTCACAAAAGACAAAACCTACATGCCTAAGGGAGTGCTGCACCCTGCTACACGTAGGCTTGGCAAAGACTTCTTACAAAAACACACTGGTTTGCTTTATTACAAATCCAGTGATCTACTACACCTGGGATAATGGCTAATCCTCTTTCTATCACAATCTTTAGAAACAGGAAAATGTTTAGGAACTCTTACCAGTGCAAACAAGATTGCGGCATAAGCCATTTCGGAAATCGTGGAATACACGATTGCGGTGCTCCTGAAAAAAGTATGCATGTGTGTAAACAAAGCAAAGGAAAACAAAGCAAACAACTAAAACCAACAAACAGCTGTGACTTTCAGGTATAGTCAAGTTACAACCACTGAATTTCAATCAGGTGAATTCCTCCCCCCCCTCATCATTAGAGAACAGCCGAGTCCAAGCAAGCCTCTAGTATGTATTTTTTGGCACTTCTTGCCCTTATATTCTAAAGAATTTGTCAGAGGGGCCCTCGGTACCACTTTTAGACAAAGATACTTAACTGACAGTGTTTTAAAGCCTCTCAGAGCTGCATCAAAGCCATCTCAGAACCGGAGTATCTTAAGTTACAAGTACATGAAGCACACATCAAGGAAGTTTAACTAATATTTTGGCTATAATCTGCCCCCAGCCCCCTGCTGAAATCCAATGCATGTTTTATTCACTCCCTTAAAAACTGAAGCCTGCGGTAACTTCACGTTCCAGTACGGACTATTGTTCACTACCGATTCAGAATTAAGGATAAGACGAGTCGGTTGTCTTGTGTCTCTCTCTCACAAGCAAGTCACTTTGGCCCGCAAAAACAGTAAGTAGTATCACTATTAAGAAGTGAAATTAACAGCAGGAATGAACAAGTTGAAGGTTTCTGCACACACATACCCGCATTTGGCCACAAAGATCATCTCCTGACTGATGAAAAGCGTACAAAAAAATCAGACCTCAAAGAACGCATTTGCACATCTCTCGGTTCTCAATACTGACACTGCTTTTATTTTTGCTTAATTAATTAGTGGTCTGATCCGCATATGGCCCAGCAAACATTAGCCTTACCTGTCAGGTCCATGAACTAGGTTTCCTCTAAAGCATTCATTTGAATTTATTCTAGCTTACACATAAAATGAAAAAGAATATTTCAAAGTACTACTGTTTTACATGCATCACTTCAACCATCTGACATCTTTTAGTACACCTGCTGAAAACAAGGAAATTACAAATATGAAGCTGGAGGACACGTGAGCTAACATACAGTTAGCAGAAACCTCTGCACCAGCAAAGCTGCCCTGGCACAGAGGTGCTCGGTCGCCATACACCAGTCGCAGGTTTCGCCACCGAGTTTGATCAAAGCCACCTCCCCGACTTCTCAGATCCCCCTGCAGTGACAGCACAAAATTTACTGTCTGCAAAGCCACACGGGGCACTCAGTCAGCTGAATACTGTTTTTTTTGATGCTTGTTTTCAGTGAGGCTCGCTTTTATCCGTGTCAGTTACACCATGCGGTGTACCACAACTCCCCGTGCTGGCAAAAGCGAGGCAGAAGCAGTCAGAATTGTGCCTCCTGTGCACGGCCCGTGCTTACAATGCACTAGTTTACCTGACCCAAAACGCTCTTACATACCAGCTACACCAAATACCCTAGAGAGCGATTTAAGGAAGGAGGAAAGGGGTGTCTAAAAACAAATCGACAGCAAAGCAATACACGTTCCAGTTTTCAAAGAACATTCAAATTTAAAGAAAGTAAGAGACTTGATGCAGCAAAGCTTGGGGTGGTGTGGAATAAACAGCTGTTAACTTCGTACTCACCTGCCTCATTTTAGCATGGATATAGAAGCAGGAATAGCCCAGCTGGGAGATCTTTTTGGCTAGCAATTCAACCCGTTGAGAGGAGTTGCAGAAAATGATCGACTGGTTAATCTGGAGCTAAACATATAAGTAGGGTGCTCAGTAAATGCAGCGTTTTTACTAACAAATGATCCAAGACGTAAATCTAAATCTCTTCCAGAAAGACAGCAAAGCGGGTACGCTGCTGGTAATTTACACAGTATATATTTTTGTACAAGAAGGGTAAAAATTAGCAAAGTTCTATAACACAAAGGTGCAGGACAAGAAGCACGCATCTTTAGCTTTATCTTATTTCGTAAGATTAGCATATTTCTGACAACGAAAAAGTGTCCCTGCCACCTCAGTCTTACTGTTGGTTCCAAAAGCAAAAAAGCTTCTGTATGTTCTCAAATCAGCCCCGCTGCTTACCCTGGAGAACAGCGTGTTGAGGCAGTGTACTTTCTGACGCTCAGTTACGTAGGCATAGTACTGGGTAACTCCCTTCAAGGTCAGCTCCTCCATCAGATTAATCTCGTAGGGTTTCTGCAAATGGGAATTCTGAAAAATAAAGACAAAAATAAAGCAGGCATATCTACATGCAAAACAAGGTAAGTACTTCCCACCCTTTGGCACATTTAACTTCCTCCATGGCAAGGATGCGCTCCCTAGCCACTCGCTCTTCATGCTCTACACAAAACAGGGTGGGTAAAATTTCACAAAGGATCACTTGTAAGTGCAAGGTGACCAAGCAGGCCAAACAGGAGCATCCTCTGGCAGCAAATCAGTGCAGATGGTGCAAAAACTGATGTACCAAGCGGAAAACAGAACCTTGTAGGCAAGAACTGTGCACACCTAGCTTTCTCATTAATGCTATGGTGGGTCAAAGATTTAGACCGAGTTAGATTAAAACAGTGAAGTTTGGCTGCATTAAATAACTGAGCACCGACAGCTATATACCAGCCATTCACACACTTCCCGTGCAACGTCCCCACCATCAAAGGTACGTGAATACGTCTGCACTCACCATGAACTTCTGTACACTCAAAGGGAAAGTGGCTGAGTAGAGCAAAATCTGTCTGTTTTTAGGTAGCGTGAGAATAATGTCTTCCATTATTTGAACAAAATCTTGAGACAGCAACTTATCTGCCTGTAACAACAAAAGTAATGAAGAGCAAGTTAAATTAACGGAGCAAGATTTCAGTCTTCTGGTAGTACCACATTGCTTGGAGTGGCGGGTGCGAGAAACAAACCCCAAACCAGAACACCGGGAGTATTCCCCCGCCTTTATGATGGGACCATCCCCTTTGGAGCACACACAACATTCCAAGAGATATGCAATTTAGCTGCTGAAGACAGCATTCACCAGTAAAAGAAAGTTTATCCTCTCCTGGTTTTCATCACTTTGATTTAAACAATCAAATTCAGAAAAAAATCAATGGAATTTGAATTGAAAACAGTTATCTGGGTTCCTATCAAAGTCATCCAAGAGCTCTCACGCAACTACTTTCTCAACCTCTCACTCGGAAGCCCGTATACTATTGCCTGTTCGTAAATCAGTTTTATAGAATTAATTGGTAAACACAGCTCACTCATTATAAACTGAAATCAAATTAAATCAATTCCTTCATTTCAGAATAGACTGTTATTTTATTTTTTGGGAATAGGAAAGACGAAAGCAAAGGCTTCCTAGGCTGCTTTCTTAAATGACTCACGTGCAGAAGAATTCTTCTGCCAGAATACCTTCTCAAAAAACCAAGAAATGGATGAGCTATATAACCTCATCGTGTCTCTAAGCAAAGTTTGATTTGTTGCTGTGCATAACGAGCAAATTCACTGAGACATATCATTGCTTTGACTTCGTGTTAAAATCCCAAAATGTTTAACACAAGCAACTTGCCTCATCCAATACTATCATCTGGACATGCTCAACTTTTGCTACTCCTTTCTTGATGAGATCGAGAATTCTCCCAGGGGTAGCTATCACCACATGCACTGTAAGGTTAGAAAGAGCAAAAAAAATGGTTAAGGCTACTAAAACACAGTTTCTGGCATTCGTGGCCACGTGTCATACGAACAATTTGAGAGAATAATGACAGTATACAAACAGCGAACAAGACATATTGCAGTCTGTTCTGTAACAGGCAAACAATAACACCAAGCAGAAATTCCACTGCTACACTGCAAAAGACACGAACAAACAGCAACTGTAGTGTAGCAAAAGTGCTCCAACCTGTATCATCAAGCCTCATTATGTCATCTCGCAAATTGGTTCCTCCTGTCGTTGCCATCACTTTGGCACCTCCCATGTGTTTGCTGACTTGGATACAGATTTGACTGACCTGCAGGGCTAGTTCACGGGTGGGAACGATCACCATTGCTGAAAGTTAGAAGCATCAGTGTGAATTACCAGTAACACACTGTACCTTCAATACTAATCCTTAGAGGAGACAAAGCCTTTATGAAAGCTACACTTCTACGGTTTTGGAGTTCCACTCCAGATACCCTGAATGAGACCCAGAAACTGCTTATGACAAGGCAAACTCCATGCAAAGGTTCTCCATCCCTTGACATTCCCTCAGCGCAAGTGCCCCAGACAGCACACTTGCTTATTACTCCAAATCCGCTTTCCAGGGCAAGGCTGGCAGTAAAGCCCAGAAGATGGCTTCCATTTCATGCTTTTGAAAGTGACTGTGGGACTTCTAAAATTCCACCTCCCCTCCACCACTCCCCATTAATTTCCTTTGAAAGTACAAGCAGATAACCAACACCGCTCAATGTCGTTGACCAGTTTCACATTCACATCTGCTACGTAGCGACCGATACCGTTACGCAGTTGCCGCTAAACAAGATCCATCTCAGCTCACCTTGTATGTTGTCCTTCTTTAAGTCTAGTCGTTCAAGTAAAGGAATGAGGTAGGCTCCACTCTTGCCTGTTCCGTTTTTCGCTCTAGCCAAGATATCCCTACCAGATAAAGCAATGGGGATGCTCTCCTCCTGAAATGCAAGGACAGACAATGCATGAGCCATCATAAGGCATGCTCATGGAAGGGGCTGGTCAAATTTAACTGTCCTCGCTAAGAGGATCACGTGCAATCAGATTGTTTCATTAACAGAATATCCTGCAACTGCAAGCATCGCAGACCCGCAGCAGGAAGGCGTTAAACCTATCTGTTCCCCAACAAAGCAAAAGCTCCGCTCCCCATATCCTGCCTATAAGTCCCTATCTTGCCTGGTCATATGAGAGCCAGGGACCACATACCACAGGAGGGGTAAACCCATACTGACGCATTAGGAAGAAAGTGAAAAATTATGAAAAAAAGAGACAATGACAGTCATTAGCAAACTCCTCCTATGGAAAAAGAAACCCACCTACATCTTAACATCAGAACCACCTCAGCCTGTGTAATTCAAACCTGCATGCTCCTGTGATATACTTCTCATACAATCAGCAGGCTGTCCTTTTGAAACTTCAGCCATTCAAACACAGGCCCCAAATATTTTTCACTTTACTGTCTTTTACAGCAACATCTAAAGACCCCTCGGCCTTTTGAAAAGGCAGCATGCTTAGAACCTGTTTTGAAGCAGACAAATTACCCAAGAGCCATAGCTTTCTCATGCCTTAAGAAGATGAAGTACAGGGCTGTGTCAGCGATAATCCTCCAAAGAGCAATTAAAAGAGTTCAACCTCCCCGCCTCCCTGAAGTTTACAGATCAACAGTTCTTCACAGACCAAGCCTTAAAAGCAAGATGGGGGGACAGAAAAGTAAACTTGCTAATGTCCCTCTCCCGTAATCTCCATTACTCTCGTTTCAGATGCTTATGAGAAAAAAAGCCAAAACTGTGTGATAACGCCATAGTTATATTTGTAACAACTAAAGGTACGCAGCCTATGGTAACTCTGTTTTCTAGAAAATTTACCATACAGCCCTGTTCTCGCTGGGACGACTTATGCGAAGGACGTTACCGAACAGAGGGTTAACACACTAACGCCTCTAAAGGCGAAAGGAAAATCCAGGTCTCTAAAGAGCAAGCCAGTCCCATCTATACGTTACCCACTGCGTGACTGGGTGATTTAATCAGGTGTTAGAAATTCTCACCTTCCTCAAAGGGCCACCAAGTTCTACCATCCACAACCCCAGTTTTTCCCAAATCATGACATGAGCGCCCAACATTTAAGCATGAATAAGAAGTTCAATAAATTAAATGTTGCTTGCAAGTACTCTGTTTGTAAATAACCTGAATAGGAGATGGTTTCTCCCAGCCCATTTCAAAAATTCCCATCAGCAACTCCCGTTTCAAACAGTAATCTTCAAACTCGTTTCCTTTTGTGGAGGTCACGTCCTGAATAATCAAAAAAAGCACATCCATAAGATTAGGTCATACAACCCGCAGCTGTAAATTGGTCTGACTCAATGAAGATATTGCCTGTGTCGGAAGCCTGCAAAGTGCGTTCCACTATATAGGAGTCCCACTAATCTATGCGATGCCATTCAGTGGAGGAAGCATTAGCTTTCTGACATCTTCCGATCAGCCTTTGCAAGAGACACTAACAATAATCACTCCCGTGCTGTAACACTAATACAGTAAGAAACCCTCAGTAAGCTCCGTTTCTGAGCTTTCCCAGAGAAGCATCTCTCCCAAGCAGCTGCAGCACACACAAAGTACTTCTTCATTTAAAACAGCAAGAACCAAACTGCTCTGGAATCTTTGCTTCAGATAAATATTTTGTCACTTCTCCCACATCTTTTATTTAGTATTTACTCTACAATTCAACCACCCTTACCGAAGTTTTGATTCTCAAATCCTTTGGAGGGAGTTTTAAAGTCTTCTTCCAGTCATCACCAGGTCTATAGGAAAAATAAAATAAATTTTAAAATTGGGTTTAATAATTTTATGTTGCATTTTATTTCCTTCAATACAGTGATGAACATGTAATATTTTCACCTCCTGAAAGCTAAAAGCGCCTGCACGTATGAGCTCACGTCTTCTCTGAGCTAAGCAGGACGCAATGGGCATGAAACTGTAAACAGAGAAAATCAGCAGTCTGCCAAGCTCCCAGACAATTTGTGAAATCGGTATCCAGTTGTGATTCAAGCCCCATTTTTTGGGCACTGAATCAATCCAGTAGAATGCAGATTTAGAACTGTGCACTGACTCAGTCACACGGCAGAAATTGGCTATAATAAACCCACATGAGAATATTTCATCAAATAAAAGGAAAAAAAAAAAATCTCTTGCCCAGGGAACATTCATTCTTATTCCGTGAGTAACGTGAGAAGATAAAACACACTTTTGGGGAAAAAATTAAGTAAACACACGGTCCACTTGTTGATCAAATGCTGTCTTTTGCTCTCAATGAGATGTAGACACCCATCCTCTCTTGAAAGCCACTGTACAGAGGAGAGTAAATCCTTCTCTTCCCCAATCCCAGGAAATCAAGAGTGACTTTCTATGAGTTTAACTCATCAGTTTCATGACAGTAAACCATTTTGAAGAAAAAAGAAAGAAGGGAAATTAGTTAGGCAAGCTTTAAGAACTCGACTACTCCATTACACACCCTCTGACAACAGCTAGCATTTCCTTTGCAAGTAACTGAGTAGCAAAATAAAAGTGAATGTCGTTCATGGGGAGGAGGAACCACAGAGGAAAAAAAAAATAAGAAAAGGAACACATTACCATACCATCCAAGTCTTTTACATCTTTCAGGATTTCCAAGCAGCACACTCGTGCTCTATTAGCACACTGCCAGACCCAGTTTGATGGCAGGAGGCTATCACAGTGGTACAATATTATCTCAGCCAAGGCTATGATGAATTAAAGCCGAAGCATTACACAAAGGAGAGCAAGCGCTACTATTCAAGATCAATGACAAACAATAACCAACTTTAAAGAATTTCTCACCGTGAGAAAGAATTGCAACAAACAACTGAACAGCATATACAACTGGACTGAGACTAGGGGGTGCTTCCTCCTCTGGCTTAAATTTCGGTTCAGTTCCTTCCCACTGCCCAACTTCCCT
>JAOXNH010000010.1:7932676-7949424 GCA_028566575.1 Bartramia longicauda | reverse complement strand
ATCACCTGCAGGGACAGATTGTCTTCAACGGCTGGACTTCCATTGTGCAGAAGGGCAGGGCTGCTGCTGGTAGCTCGGGGCAAGATAGAGAGAAGACTGCCTGAGAAACTCCAGAAAAGGAGGATCGACAAGCGTGAGGAAGACCTGGAAGAGTGTTCAACGACAGAGGTAGAGGGGGCATGGTGCCGTCACCGAGGGCGATAGATGGGTAAAGGACTGGTGTAGGAAGGCTGCGAGAGCAGGGTCCCTAGCTAGCCTCTCCTGGAAGCACGGGAATGCATTGCCTCACTCACCTCGGAGCCCATCCGTCCCTACACACCCTGCCCAGGGGACACAGTGCAAAGGGAAGAGAAGGAACTAGAGGTGACACGGCTGGTCAAGACCTTCGGGTCCGGCATATTGTCACCTGCAAAGCCTGGATCCTCACCGCTTCTCCAGCCAAGGGGCCAGCATCCTCCCCGTCCCGGCCATGGCAGCTTGTGTCTCGGGAAGCCGTGGCCTCTGTCCCACCGGGTGATCACTGCACCGGCAGCGTTTCACAGGGGCCACAGCTCTGACCTCCCCGACGGCCCTCGGTCGTTGGTTGCGTTCGTGTACTTGGCACAGCCTCCACAGGGGCCTAAGGTCTGCGTGAAACTATACACCCCGCACATGCAAACCGTTCCGACGCGTGAACAACACAGGTTTGACACAGAGTCACTCTACAATGGGATCTCTCAATGCCCTGTGCACCCAGGGGGATCCTCCTGCCTCCCCCAGGGAGAGTTTTCAATCCTTGTACACTGTTGCCTTTAGCATGTTTTTTGTTTCTGCTTTTTTTAAAACATGTTTTGAGGCTTCTATTAAAACACAGAAATACAGAACAATTTAAAACCAGCACAAGTTTTGCCTTTCCCAGTGACCTATTTACAGCTAGTTCCAAAAACCCTCTTGCACGTTTTGGTTGCTTAAAAAAAAAAAAAAAAAAGAAAAAAAGAAAGAGAGAGAAGAAAAAGGAAAAAAAAAAAGGGGGGGGGGGAAGGGAAAGAAAAACACTTGACAGAGGAAAACCGTAAATGAAAACTTTACAAACTGCCACAGGGTCTGTACGTCCCTGGTCACCACACAGGGTTCACAGTAACAGCCCCACTCCCAGCCCCTCCACCCTCCCCTTCCCCAAAAAAGAAAGGAAAAAGAAACCCAATTCACATCAAGTTTACTGCACATCTGGTTTTCTGTGTAGAGGCGAATCCGATATGAAAAGCATCCCACGTGGTGTCCTCCACCGGCGCTGGCCCCCCACCCTCCCCCGAAGAAAAGCTTAAAAACGCTTGTCCGGGCAGCCGGGCCCCCTCCCCACCCCCGAGCCCGGCCAGGGCTAGAACGGCAGGTTGGCCATGTTCCCGGGCCCGGGGATGTAACTCATCTGGCTGTCCAGGGAGACACTCCGCTGCCTCATCTGGTGCGTGACCATGAGGTTCTGCTGAGGCGGGGGCCCCATAAGAGAGCCCTGAGGTGACATCATGTGTCCCGTCTGAGCGTACATCTCCCCCGACACAGACATGCTCCTCTGCTTGGCCTGCATCAGCATGAAATTCTGCTGGGCCATCAGGCTCTGCTGTGGAGACATCATGCCCTGGTGCATGCTGTTTCCCATCATGCTTTGCTGGGGCGGGATGCCTGTCCTGCCCAGCATGGGCACCTGTCCGGGGTGGCACATGGGCACGCCAAGTCCCCTCTGCACGCCCTGCTGCCCGGGGAGGCTGGGGGCATTCATACCTGGCCGCACCGGGGGCTGGTCAGCCATCATGTTCTGCAGGTTCATGAGGTGGAGGTTGGAAGGCTGCGATTTGGGTGCTTGGCTGTCGCTCTTGGGGAAATACTGCAAGGTGCTGCTGGGCTTCTCCGACGGGATGATCCTGGAGAGGTCAAACTCAGGGATGCCCGTGGGCGTGGGGCGGATGACCTCACTGAGCTCAGGGTCGTTCAGCACTGATGCCACACCGGGAAGCACGGGTGGGTAGGGCTCGCCGATCCGAGGCGGGATGTTCTTGCCCATCATGTGCTGCTGGGGGGGCATCTGGCCGGGCTGCTGGGAGGGAAGGTCCTCAGGCGGCAAGGGCATCCCCGGCGGGTAATGCTGCTGCATCCCGGGGCCGCCCGCCCCGCCGGGGGCCATGGGCATGCCTGCAGCAGGAGAGGGCATGGTGTTGTGGGGCTGCTGCATGCGGGGAAACACGAGCTGGTTGGAAGGAATCATCTGCGAACTGTTGGGCACGGGGCCGCACTGCTGGTTCAATGAGTCCTGGGGCCCCGGGGGCAGCATCATGGGGTTCTGGGGGGGGACGCCCGCCCCCGGAGCACTCGGGTGCATAGGAATGTTGGAGCCCAGAGGGTTCGGGGAGGACATCATGGAGGTGGAGGGCGGTTCGTGGGAGAGGGGTTGCTGACCAGGCAGGTTCATTCCCATGGGGCTCTGGGAGGATCCGGGCCCCACAGAGTTCAAGTGCAGTTGATTCGGCTGGTTCCCTGCCACGCCTAAGGAAAGGAAAAGGAGAGAAGAGTTAAACTCTGCCCACAGACCTCTCAGGGCTGCAAAATCCACACCCTGGAAGCCTGCTGAGTGCTCCCGCTCAGAAAGCCCTGAGCGCGGAGTATGATGCTTGGTAAGCAGCCGCAAGATGACCTTGCAAAGCAAGAGTCGTCAGCCCGACACAGTGCTGTCCGGGAGGGAGGACTGTGCTCTCCGATACAGCAGAGCCACCTGCGCCTGTGGACGGGTGCGGGTTAGGAGGGAGCCAATGCAATTGCATGTCTGTGGTCAACCCAAGTGACTACTCAGCAGTGGAAGAGTCAAAAAGCTGATTTTTCATTTTGAAAACTGCCAAAAATACTTAACAGACAGCTTTAACCCCCTAAATCAAGTCGTACAGTGTGCTGGAATTCCCCTTAGGACTAGGCACCAAGTGACGAAAAACACTCATTTGCCTAGCTGTCCCCACCGGTGCCACCAGCCAGCGGAGCGTATCTGGCTGTCGCCTACTGAAATCAGAACTATGCTATGACATAGCCTTGCCTGTGTAGGCACCTGGGCTCCACTCAAAACACCAGACTCCCAAACCCTGTTTCCGCCGTCCCCTGTCCTGTAACACAAGAGCACAAGGGCTCCGAGCAGCAGCTCCCCTGCCTGCAAGTCCTGGGCTTGAGACAACTCTGGGAGCCACAAAAATCCAGGACCAACGTGTCTGTGGAGTGTAAAGGCAGTTCCAAAACTTTCCACAGCTCGGGGAAGAAGGGTGCCTCAAATACCAGACTGGCTCATGTCCTTCCAGACAGCACACCCGAGCCAAAAGCTGCTGGTCAGCCTGGGCCCAGGGTGGAGAAGTGAGCAGAGCATTACGAATGAGGGAAAATTTAAGCTACTTCACATGGCAGTCGGTTGGAGAACACACTTTTTAATGCCTCCTCCATCTCATGCCACAGGTCTGCTGACAGCCACAAGGTGGTCTGACCCCTTGCAAGCCCAGAAGTTACGTACCTGACATGCTTCCAGGCGGGAGCATAGGCCTGTCTGGCAGCAGCTCATCATCAGAGGTGGCAATGGTTTTGATGGCATTGTGGTAAAGCGGTGTGGAGCTGGGCATGGCATACTTGGACATCTGGGACATCATCAGCGAGAGGGGGTTCTGGGAGGGGGATGGATCCGGAGAGGAAGTAAAAGGCATGTTGGGATTCATGGTGCTGGAGGTGTTACTGGCTGGTGCGGAAGAGCTGCTCCGAGGCCCAGAAGGGAGAGAACCTGCAAGCAAGAGAAAGACCAGCTGAGTACCGGCTGTGCACCATGGCTTGCTCCTGTCAGACACCAAGCCCGTCCCCTCCTTCCAATGGCAGAGGCCAGAGGAGGCTGCAAAACCCAGGGCTGGCACAGCCCAGCACCCTCCAGGGAGGCTCATGTGGAGACCTCGCTCCAGAACGGTGATGGACCTCCACACGTCAAACTGCCCAGCACAGACACATCTTTTGCTGCCTGTATCAGAGAGCATGAGCTGGGGTTGAAGTAAAAGCTGCTCTGTGCACCCTCCCATCTACCTGGAAAGGCCCCATTTGCACTCCTGGGAAAAAAAAGACTTGCTCCACGAGAGGTAAGGGCAGGCACAGGCACGAGTGTCTCCCCATTCCTGTGAGAGCACGCAGGCTGGAGGAGGAACCCCATCCACACACTCACCAAAACCGAGCACATGCACACAAGACACCCGGCATACCCTGATCCAGTCCTCCCATGGAAGTAGATGAGTTCATGCTGAGAGTCTGCTTGCTCTGGTTGACTCCTGGGCTAGGCATGGTGGCTTTGGGAGAGGGCACCCAGCCAGGGGAAGGTACAGCCATAGAAGGGGACTTCAGGCGGCTGGGTGAGCCAGTTGGAGACCGGACGTTAAGCGAGGAGCTCATCACCTGGGGGGACTTGAGGGGTCCAGACTGGTTTGAAGGTGGCATACTGACCATCTGCGAGGGTGTCTGCGGGGACTTGAGGTTGGCAGAGGGGGAGGTGACCAGCGGTGAGTGCACCTGGCTGAGGGTGGGGGACTTGAGGTGACCCATGCTGGGGGAGTTCATCTGGCTGATGTTGATGGTGAGGTCCGAGGGCCGGCGGCCCAGGCCCCGGGAAGGTGCTGGGTGCATGTTGGCCAGGTTGCCCCCTTGTGCAGGAGTGGGATTGGAGGCTGGAGGCAGAGGGATGTGGCTAAGCCTGGTGGTGCCACTGATGCTCCCAACGGGCATGGTGCCCTGCTCAGGGGTGAACATGTCTGAGCCGCTGCCCATCTCCTGGGGCATGTTGGGGTACGGCCCCTGCCCACTCGGGAAGCCTTGCTGCCCTTGGTTGGGGAACTGGGAGGGAATCATCATTTTCTGGGGTCCCCCCAGCATTGCACTGCTATTGCCATTCTGAGCCCTCGCCCTGGCCAGCTCCTCAGGGCTCATGCCCTGGTGGGCCATCATATCAGGGCCCCTCATCTTCTGCGACATCATCATCTGCTGCTGCGGGGTCATCTGCACGTTGAGGTTCATGTTCATGTTCATGTTGACATTCATGTTCATGTTGAGGTTGCCAGGGCCCATGGGTGCATCCATGTCCCGAAGGCCCGACTGACTCATAGGGGGGCTCAGCATCCCCCGAGTGCCTGCAAAATCCATACCCATGGGGGCACTGCTCAGGCTGTCCCCTGCCATCTGCCCAGCAAACATGGACGGATCCATCTGCCTGTGAGCCTGTATCATCCTCTCCATTTCCATGCCCTGGCTCATGGAGTTGCTGGACATCCCCATGGGTCTCTGCATTGCCACTGGGCGTTTTTCCATCAGCTGTTGCCGCAGGATCTCCTCCCTGGCACGGGGATTCATGAACCTTTCAGGGTCCCCTTGCCCCGATGGGTAAGGCAAGGTGCCTTGCGGAAAGTTCCCGGGGCCTCCCATAGGAGGCATATCGTCACTCCATCCCATGCCGGGCCTGACCGGCCTCTGCATGGCATTCATGGGCCCAAGAGCATCCAAGGGCATGTTCTGCATCCCTCCGAAGCCAGAGACTCTCTGCATTTGATTCCCAGGGAACCGTGGCCCTGGGAAGGGTGGCCCCCCCCGCAGCTGCATAGGGTCCTGCACATCTATGGGTCCCCGCAGCTGGCTGCCCATCCCTGGCGGCCACTGCTCTCCAGGCTTGCTGTGATAGGGAGGTGGGGGTCCACGCATCATCATGCTCCCCATCGACTGCGGGATCATGATCTCCTGCATGGGCCGGCCGTGGATGCTGATCTGCTCCTCTTTCCGCCGCTTTTCCTCATAGTACTCTTCCTGCAGCTTCCTCCAGGCCATTTGCTCCGGTGTCAGGCTGTCCTGGTTCAGCCGCTGCATCATCATGTTCATCTGCTGCCCCATGTCAGCGCTGGGGTGGTGGGGTACCTCATGCTCCAGACTGGGCCCACCCAGGCTCTGGGTTTGGGAAATCATGGACTGCAGAGGCTCTTCATACTTCTTCATGCTGGGTGGCGGCGCAGGGGGCTGGGCAGGGGCAGCCTGCGGCTGGGGAGCAGTCCCACCCTCACCTGCATTTTGGCTGGACTTCATGAAGGGCTCGGCCTCCCCGCTGCGCAGCAGCAGCCGCTCAATGTCCCGCAGGGTCTGCAGAGAGCGCTCTCGGTGCTCCAGCTGCTCCTTCGAGAGCCCTTCTGAGTTCATGGGGTTCCTGGGGCCCAGGCCTGCCTGCCCGTTCCCTGGCATCCCCGGACCCGGGCCCTCCCCGAGGAGGCCAGAGCTGGACGTGGCGGAGGAGTCCCCTGTCCCGGGCTGCATGGCATTGGCAGAGGCAGTGGGCGTGTTTGGGTGGTTACTCCCAGGCTGGTTGCTGCTGCTGCTGTTCCCCAAAGAGTTGGGAGTCAGATCTCTCCGGACATCTTCACTTGTCCCTTCCTGGGGCAGGCTGCTGGGTGCTGGCAAAGGTGCTTGGCTGATGGTCTGCGGCGGAGGCTGTGGCGGCGGAGGCTGCGGCTGTGGCTGACTCACCTGCGGTGCCGGTGGCTGGGACTGCGGAGTGTTGGCAGCAGGAGGGTTAATCGGAAGCGGCTCAGCCACCCCCAGCACTTTAGGAGCTGGTGCCTAGCAGAGAAAAGGGAAAAAAATGTAAGCAGGAAAACCCCTGGGTAGGTATTCTTCCCTTGCACCCCACAGGAGATCTCTCTGTCCCAAAAACATACTCCGTGGCAGTTCACCTTCATCCCTTAGGGGGAAGAAGCAGGTCCTGTGCATGCCCTGGAACGCAACAATCAGGTATTCATTCTGCCCATGTGGCTGCAGGGCCACATCCCAAACGTTTCACAGCTGACAGCAGCCAGGACACCAGAGAGGTTCCACAGCAAAGCAGCTTCTCGCCCCACTGGCAGGGCATCCTGACAGCTCCTTCCTCCACAGCTGAGCCAGGGGAGAACGGCCACATTGGAAAAGAATGGTCAGGCAGCAGCACGTGCCAACAGCAGCATTTGGTTCAAGGCTGGTTACCTGGTCTAGCTTTGCCCGTGGGACATTCTGCTGATGGTAGGCCAGAATGGAGTCAGCTCGGCCCTGCAGGACAGCTTCTGCAGCTCTGGGGAGAGAGCACAAACCGCTCAAGAACAGGCATCATGCCCCATCCCACCCATCCCAGGCCCCAGGTGCCACCTCCGCTCTTCAGTCCTGCGGGAAGAAGGAAATCTCTGCAGGTCACGGAGAAGGGGGGAAATTCTCAGAGTCCTCCCAGTGAGGTTCTCCAACTGACAATCACTTGCCCTGGAATTGCCCTCTTCCCATGTCCTGTGATGGGCACTGGGCTTTGCTTTGTGCCTGCTGCCCTAAGGTGGCTGTCGCTGAGATGCTCTGGGATCTACCACACCCAACCTGTGGGACAGCAGAGCTCTAAAACTAAACAGCCTCGCAAGGTTCCATGGCTGAGATGATGCAGGACAGAAGGGAGGAACTGAGCAGAGAACACCAAGTGTTACACAACACTCCCTGTGACGCCCAGCCCCTTGGGTACTTCCGAATCAGAGCAGCTTCCATGCTGCTTTGGTGAATCTTTTCGTTGGATGCTTACGAGGTGCACTCGACGGCATGTGTCACACAGCGTGCCAGACATCACTGGGAGGAAGCGTGCATTTAAGGCAAAGTTCACTCACCAGCAGTAGCTGCCAGGAAACTTCATGAACCTCAGGGGGGACCCACTCTGTGCCCCCAAAGTGACATGGCTCTGTTCAGCTCCCTTGTACCCAAGCACAGCACCAACTGTCGAGCTGGCCCCACGCCAACAGAGGATGGACAGACTGGGTTTACTGCTTACGTGTTAGCAAGGTGCGTGGTGAAGACGTAAACGAACTGTGAAGGCTGCTTTCCTGTTCCGCCGCCTCCGCCTCCTGCCGCCTCTGACCGTAAGCCAGGGGCAGCACCATGAGGGACGCTGGAGGAACCGGTCTCATTCAGGTTCGGCAGCGGGTTGGACCCTGGGCCAAGCTGTGAGGCCGTGGACATCGCAGGATCTGCTACATTACAATCTGTGGGAGCGCAGGGGAGAATCACAAAATCATAGAATTGTCCAGGCTAGAAGGGTCCTTTCAGATCATCGAGTCCAACCGCCAACCCAACACTGACAAAAACCATCACTAAACCGTATCAGTAAGCACTACGTCTACCCGTCTTGTAAATACCTCCAGTGGTGGTGACTCAACCACTTCCCAGGGCAGCCTGTTTCAATGCTTCATAACCCTTTCAAGTGAAGAAATTTTTCCTAATATCTAATCGAAACCTCCCCGGCACAACTGGAGGCCGTTTCCTCTTGTCCTATCGCCTGTTCCTTGGGAGAAGAGACTGACACACACACCCCACCCCACTTCGAGCTACACCCTCCTTTCAGGCAGTCGTAGAAAGCAAGGTCTCCCCTCAGCGTCCTTTTCTCCAGGCTGAACACCCCCAGCTCCCTCGGCCATTCCTCATAAGCCCTGTTCTCCAGACCCCTCACCAGCTCCGTTGCCCTCCTCTGAAGCAGCTGAGGGCAGCAGGACAGACCCAGGGGGGAACAGGCAAGTGGGAGGGAGCTGGGGCAGAGACCTGCGGGGCAGAGGCAGAGACGCCGCAGGTCGGGCCACCGGGAGGTGGCAGCAGCCACCCGGCTGTCCCTGCCACCACCTCCCGGTGCCCGGGCATGGGCCGGATGGTCTCCACTCTCTGCCCCCGGGAGCGGGGAAGAGAGGATGCTGTCCGCTGGAGCGGTGCCTATTAATCTTCAGCCGTTAGTAAATAATACTCTTAATATTAATAAGCAGTGCAATTACCAGAGGCATGCAGTGCCTTCCCCTTGCCTAAGTCCTCACACACACACACTACACTCGCCATGGCTTCCCTGCTGTCCTCCCCTAGACCTTCTGAACACCAGTGCCGTTAGCCTGGCCCTGGCACAAAGGCATTTAAAGAGAAGAAACACGAGTGGACACCTGGGGAGGGGTCATACACGCTGCCCAGACAGCCCCACCTTGACCTGCTCTAATTAGGCAGATCTCAGAGCAGGCTGCGAAGGGGAGGCAGCATTCTCCCTTCCCTCGAGGGCTGTGATCTGTGCAGAGAAACACAAGGGGATGTCCTGGAGTGCTACAGGGCACTGGCAGGCACAAAGGCCACCCTCTACTTGGTTTCATACACTTCCATGCTCTCCATCAGCTGTGGCCCCAGAGGACCTTGCCCTGTCTTCTCCATATTCTCCCTGTTACAATTTGAAAGTAAACTGAATTCTAGATGCAAAAAAAAAAAAATAAATCAAAGAGTTTGGACACTTTTGGAAAACTGGAGAGAGCTACAATTTGTTGCTCCAAAGGGCACAAGCCTTAGCCACCTCAGCACTGCCAGAGCCACCATCAAGACCTCAAGAGCCCCTTTAGCCTCAGTTGCCTTTAAAGCACAGCTGCGGGGAGCTGGGAGGATGGCCTGACACAGACGTAGCTGCTGCCACAAGGGCAATGCATGTCACGTGTCTGGCTGCCACTATGACCACAGTAGGTGCACACTTTACCACATTTTAAGGAGGCACACTTTCAGGGTGGCGATTCTGCCACTGGTGTGGCCAGAGCAATCTACAGCAGGGACATCCAACCTCAACACCTTCCCCTACAGAATCTTGGCAGCTTCTCCACAAAACAGGTCCCACGCCTCACTGCATGGCCACAACCACTCTCACAGCACAACAACCGCCAGCTGCAATGGTCCATCACCATGCCACGTCATCACACACAGGCCAACCAAGAGGTGTCAGTGCCATCTCCCTGCTGAGCTGCAGGAGGGACCTGGCTTCGGTCAAGCATCTGAACTGGTAAGGAGGTGGACACTCACTTTGTGTGCTGCTGATGGGCTTGTCGTCTTCCTCGCTGTCCGGCCCAGAGCACCATTCGTCCCCGCTGTATGGCTGCTTCCTTTCCAGCACACACCGCCGCTTGCTGCGGGGAGCCACCTCACCTGGAAGGGACAGAGCCACCAAAAGAGCTGCTGAGACCTGGCAGGGCTGGGGCCGTGCCCAGCCATGTGCCACATGCCGGCACTGCCAGCCCAGCCAGGACAGACTGGGCCAGAAGCCTCACACCAACATCCACCCAGCCCTGGGAAAGGTCCTGAAGCATCCACTCGGTCTGGGCTCCTTGTCTTTGCAGCCAGACCTGGTGAGACCCCTGCGAGAGCAGGTGATGCAGAATGGGATGTCTTTCTTACTGCCTGAAAGGAGCCTGCAAACACAGGACACATCCAACTGCTGCTCCAAATGGACAGCTTTGGATATTAACCTGAAATGTATGGGGTCTGTGATTTAGCAAATAAAACCTGAAAACAGCATGGGAGGGGACATTCACATTCTTTGTAGGAACACGAGACAGCCTGCCCTTCAGAGACAGCAGGCAGGCAGGGGCCTTTACACCCTCTGTAAACTAGGATGCTCCCTCCATTTCTCAGAAAATGCTGCGAAACCAAATGCTTTGGGGCATGAGCCAGAACAGCGGCTCTGCATTTGGGGACTGCAACTTCCGGTGGCCAGGTGCGAGTCTTGGTGGGAAGCAAGGGCACCGCTGGGATTTCTCCTCCGTGAACACCCCGTGAGATCCTCAAGCACCCCGTGGAGCTGTTGAGCACAGAGCTGGGTGGAACGTGAGAGGCTACAGGGAAGGCTAGTGAGGACAGGGAAGCCAGAGGGTTTGGAAGCACTGACTCAGCCCTTTTCCAGAAGCCACGTGCTGTAACACAAGAGTCATCCATCGCTGACGAAACCACAGAACTGTTCAGACAGAGACCCTCACAGCACCTCCTCGCTAACCACGGCCGAGTCGTCAGGCAGCTGCAAGAACACCACAAAGGCAGCTCTTTGCCAACAGCAAGGAAACAGAAAACAACTCAACTCGGTCGCAAGTCGGAAGTCTGCACACTGCAAAGCAGAGGTGTTCTGTGCAGTTTCAGTGAACCACGCTCTTGCTTAGCTGGCCCCAGAAGCCCATGAAAACCAGAGTCCCAGATTCTCAAGTGTGACAAACAGTTGAGGGAATGAAATGTAAAGAGAACGCTCAGCCACTCCGGTCCCAAAACCGCAGATGTGACAAGTGGTGATGCAAAGACACACAGGCAGCCAGGACAAGCCCGGACAGAAGCCGCAGCACAGAAACCCAAGATGCTCACAGCTGCTCCCATTCCAGGTCCTGCCAGGACGCTTGGAGCAACTGTGAGGAGGACGTGCCGAGGCAAGGTTTCGGAGAGTCTTACCTTTTGATTCTGCGTCCTGTGAAGGGGTACTGGCTTCTCGCTGTTCTCCAGAGTCCACCGAAATGCTTCGTTCCCGTTTCACCTTGCCTTTCAAGGAGCTGAAGTTTGGGACAGTGTTCTGGCTGTTTTTCAGTCCAGAGTTGCCAGGGGAGATCTGAGTGGCCTTGCCGCCATGGCTGCCTGCCCCCGCACCCTTAGAGCCCAGGTTGCAGGTGGGTACTTGGCTCACGTTGTGGTGCTGGGCCGGGGCACCGCTGCTGCCTGCCTTGCCATGGCTGGGCAGTTTGTTGTCAGGGTGCATTGGTTTGGCTAACGCTTCCCACAGCGCCAGTGGAGGGAGCTTCCAGGCCCTTCGGTCAGAAACCTGCAAGAGAAGAGGGTGGAAAGTGAATCTGGTGCCCCTCATGCGTGCACGGATGCTGGGGGCACTGCCCAGGGCCGGGGGATGCTGCTTGGTGGCAGGGACAGACAGCCTCTGGTGAGGCACAACCCAAAGCTGCTCCTGCCAGGAATTACCCCTTCGAGCCAAGGATCCTGCTCTACAGTGAGCTGCGGGCGGACAAGCAGCGATCTCCCATCTGGGCACATCAGGCTCGCCATCACCCCAAGGCACAGCTGCGAACACCAGGGCCCTCGTTTATGAGGCCATGACACGAACAGGGGGCTCCGTGCCAACCTGGGCCTTGGTGAGCTATTTTGCACGTGTTCCCAGAGTTCAGACAACTTTGTGACCCTGAACAGAAATCTGCTGCCCTACTGCTTTCAGGGACCCCTCCTGAAAGCAGGTTTCCCCTACTCTGCACGACACACAGGAGACAACTGAGCAGACACAAGTCTATAAAAAAAAAGTTGAAATGGGGCAGGGGAGGACTAAGAAGGTTGAGGCAACTGAGGAGAAGGTGGCAGCAGTGGGTCACAAGGCAAAGGCAGAGCCAGGAAGTGCAGGCGCTCATAAGCTAATTGATGTCGTATCCCTGTCTCTCCCAGGGGCCTGAGGGACCATCCTGGGTCCTGCGGTGAGGCCCTGGGTAAGAGGGAACATTCCCTTCAGTGGTTGCTTCCAGCCCATCAGGATGATGCAACGTGCCACAGCTCTGCCGGGACAGCGGGGTGAGGCTCCTGCTCCAGAGCCAGCCCTGCTGCCAAACAGCCCCGCAGGCCGAGGCAGGGCCCTTCATGGACAAGGCTCAGGGCAGAGTGCGCAGGATTTGGGCTGGAGGACATGCACGCAGCTGAGCATCCTGGCAGGATCTATTTGCCTTGGCAGAATCTCTTAGGCTCGCGCTGGGATTCTTCCCCTTAGAGCTCTGCGCGGGACCGGGACGCAGCTCCACAGTATCCGAGCGTATCACATGCTCTGAGAGGCTGCTCCCAACCCTCAGTTCAACAGACGACCCCGGTAACAACACAGTGCATCCCTTCTGGCCTATGAGTACTGCCCTACTTGTGGCAAGAAGCCTTCTTCAGCATGGCACAGGCGGTGGGGGGGACCAGCCAGCCTCACATCAGGGGCTACAGGAGTGGGCAGAGGATGTCCCTGACCTTCAGACACAGCTCTTACACACCGACTTTTCCTGGCCTGAACCACATTCACTGCTGAGCCCTCGGAGACAGTCCCAGTGCAGAACGATGCACATCCCCACGAGAACTACTCCAGGCTTTCTTCATTCGGAGCACATAACCCTTCACCAGAGCACCACGTTCCTCTTCAACAGCCTCCTCACTATCCCAGCCGGTGACCCTGAAGCTGCAGAGACCACCCCACCCATCACAGTCTTCTCTACTTCTCAGGAGGAGTGGGGAAGAAGAGAAAACCACATGTTCATGGAACTTGAGGTGCTACTCTCTGTTTGCTTACGTCTGCTACGTGCCTCGCATGACACCCCCACGACGCACTCAAGAACCTTTCCTGTGCGCAGGCAGAGAAATTTCCCAGCACGGGGAGGTTGCTGGGCCCGTGGTCTGCTCCTCCCATCTGGGCTGAGCAGGCCAGATGCCGCGCACAGATTTCTTCTGCCACCCAGGGACAGGAAGCACCGGCTCCAGACCAAACCCCGTGTCTAAACAGCGCCATGAGAGCTCAGCAGCCCTGCGCACGCCGCTCCCGGCTTGCCCAAGGCGGGCCTGGAGACACACCATCGGCAAAAGCCAACGGCTCACTTGGATTGGGCAAAACACTGTGCCCAGAACAACACATGAGCAAAATGCAAAGCACGCTCGGCAGATCCGTAAATCCCCGAAAGCTGGCCATGGCCACAGGGCATGGGCTGCAGCTTGCCATCCGCCGGCAACAGCTTCCTGCCGGCACAGGGGGCTGCTCGGGTGAGCCGGTGGCTGGCTGACATGCTGGCCGCCATGCTGGTCCCAAGCAGTCCACACCCCGGCAGTGCCATGGCACAGCCCACCCAGGATTCCCAGCTAGTTAGCGGGATCGCTCGTGCACAGCTTGGCCTATCACTGCTTCCTAACTAGTGGGTCGTTAGTTCTCCCTCCTCCGCCGCTGCCTCCCTGCACACCTCGGCAAGGGTTCTGCTCTAGCCTGGAGGAAGATGGTGAGCCACAGCGCTGATTAATTTTCACAGCACATAAGGGAGTTGCTAGCCCTTTAAGTGTCAGCCAGTCTCGCTCGCTCGCTCTTGTTCTCCAGGGACCTATTAATAGCAGCTGGAAAGATCACATCACTCTCTGGATATTTATACCCCTCATTCCACACCAGGAGAGATTTATGTCAGAGCTGCCGTCCCAGCGCCTGCCCAATTGCTCTGTCAAACCACTCGCAGGGGGAGGGGAGCGGAGCAGGGAAGGAGACATGGAGAGGGCAAGCGGGGAGGAGGAGAAGGTCCATATGGCACAAGCTGCAGCGTGAAGCACGCACACTGCCGGCAGCCACTGGCTGGCCAGCCGCAGGGAGCCTTCAGCCCTGCTGGAAGAGGCTGCTGCCAGACAGCATTCCAGAAAGCAAGCCCTGCAGCAGCTCCCGCTGCTGGTGGCCCAGAGCCCCCGCCTGCTGCGTCGCAATCTTTGCAACATGCTGCGCCGCAGTCCCCAGGGCCACAAACCCACCGGCCCAGCTGAGGGGCTGCTGCCACTGCCACCCCTACCAGTGACAGGCTGGGAGATGTGGCTCTGCCCCTGGCACGTCTGTACGGGCAGGACATTGCACGTCAAACGGGTCCCAAAGTGCCTCACCAAAAATGCGAGCGCTGAGCAGCATTGCATCACAACCCCAGAGCAACAGAGCACGGGCATGTGGGTACGCTGGGGAGGGAGGAAGAAAACTGGGGTCCCTGCAGAGACTAACACTCGAGATACGGCCCCTTCCCCTCTAGTTCTCAGGGGAGACCACAGGGAACACACGCGTTGATCCCGAAGGACCTGGCGGCTGCCACGGTGAAACCTTCAGACACTGCCTACAGCACGGACGAGCCTCAATGGCTGCGAGACCCCTCCAGAACATGACAGTTTGGGAGCATCTACCTTCTTCCTTCATTTTGGGAGGAGGCTGGTGCTCCAGGGAAGAATCCAATGCCTTGTCTCAGCCAGCCGCAGGGTGGAAAGCCACCACCCTGGGCTGACTGAGGGCCCTGGCTCAACCTTGGGCAGCCCCTCCTCTTCCAGCCTGAGTCCGACCGCACTCCCTTCGCAAATCCTAATGGGAACAAGGCCAGAAGCAGCTGCCTGCTGATTCTGCTCTGCTTCAGGGAGTAGCCACAGTTGGATCCTCATGCAGATGGATAGCGGGGATCCACCCCAGCCACCCCACGCTGATAGGTACCTCAGTTGCTCCTTGCACAGGCCCTGGGATTCAAACTGGATTCCAGCAGGCATGCCACACATCTGGGCCACAGAAGAGAATTAGAAAGTAGATACACTGACACAGGGAGACAAATGATCCAAAACATCTTGAAAAGAACATGACAAAAAGGAGATTGCATAGAAATCTGGCTCCCTCTGCAATTCAGCAACACACCCACTGCAGCCCAGTAGTTTTCAAGACAATAGCAAACTTAATTCCCAGTGGTTAAAGCAAGGAGCCAAGACTCCTGGCTTCCATCCGCAGCTGCCACCAATTCCACGAGTGACCCTGAGCGAGATGTGCTGTTTCTGGGTGCCTCGATTCCCCTGCCATTAAACGGGGAGGGTAACCCAGCCTACCTCATGTGGGGAAGGAGGTTTACAAGGCACGAGAAATATCCCTCTTGAATGAAGCACTACATCTAAATGCAGAGGGAGAGTATTTGCGCCTGGTATATCTGAAAAGCCACAGCTTCAAATCAAAGACTGAGACCTTAGCGGACAAGAAACCTCAAAACAGAACAACAAAACCTGCTTTCAGTAAGTCTCCTCCAGTCAGGTCTGAACAGCAGCAGAGGGGGCGGAGGAAGCTCTGGGTGAGCAGAGACTGGGCTGACATATTCGCAGTCCCGGAATTGCAGGCTGATAGTTCACGAAATCTGAAACCCCGCTGCGTTCCTGCAGGACTTTCTGGTGAATCATGCTCCCAAGAACGATAACACGGATTCCCAACGCTGCCGCAAGAATGCAGGGCCTGTGCCCGCCTCCCGACTGGCAGGGTGGCCCCCCGGCCACCAGCCCCGCGGCTCCCACTGCTGGGTGCCGGCAGGCATGGCTGCCCTCTACCCTTGTCGGGAGGAAGGGCCAGAGGGGAAGCCGGGAAACCAGAGCCGCCACAATTCCAAAAGGCAGGAGCTTCACTGCAGGAGAGCTCTTGCGAAACCCAGACCCCTCCTGACTTGCGCGAAGACCAGAAGCCTCCAGAGCTGTGCTGACATGCCCCGCAGACCGTGAACACCCAACCTACCAGGCGAGATGGGTCGTGACAGTGATGCAATGAGCAGAAAGTCACCCAGCCCCTCTCCGCCAGCCAGTCCAGGCAGCAACAAGACGAGGCTGCCGCTGCAAACACCCTCCAAGCACATCGCCCGTGCTGAGAGCCACACACCCACTCCCTGCAATCCTGGGATGAGCCCAATCCAAAACATCCCATGGGCGCCACCATGAACTCAAATGGAACACCTTAGCTTTGGAAATGAGAGGTCCTAAGCAAGCTCGAGGGCTTCTTGAAGAAAGGCATTCGGCAGGTTTCCCGGCTTGAAGTAAACCCGAACCAATTTTCTGTTCTGTAACGTTACATCCCAGCCAGGCCTCTTCTAACTGTCTGAAGTTAACGGTATATTGTGGAGAAAACTGCTCCTTCCCAGAATGATAAGGCCAATGTTTGTGCTCCATGCCAGGGAGTGGTGAGCAGAGAGGCCCTTGCTTATCCTCATTGCTGGAACAACCAAGGTCAGCCCATTTTCGTTATTTGCCCCCTCAGAGGGTGGGAAACGGAAGGAACGTAGAGGGGTCACATCTGTGGGGAGGAGTGGACAGGAGAGGTGACCCAAACCTGACCAACTGGGGTATCCCATCCCATCTGCCCCATGCTCAGGATAAAAGCTGAG
>JAOXNH010000010.1:7904637-7932576 GCA_028566575.1 Bartramia longicauda | reverse complement strand
GGGAGGAGAGGGAGATAGAGGGAGAAAGGCCATCTGTCGGTCTGGTTTTGGTAAATTTGGCTGAAACCACGACAGCAGGGAATAGCAAAAGGAGAGACGCAAAGGACCCGCCACCCCCTTCTGAAACACCTCTCACCCCAAGTCTGGATGAGATTGTGGGCACAGTGCTCAACACCTCTCCATGATTACCAGCCTTCCCAGGGTTAACAGCAGAAGGGGCTGGAACACCTCCAAAGAAATACCATACTATTTCATTAAGGTCAGAGTATTTCACTGGGGCAAAGACTACAACAAACTTTCTAGAAGTGAGATTTCTGAAGTCTGAGACTCTTAGATCATTTCTGATTTGAGAAAAAGACCAGAATCAGAAACTTGACCTTTTCCATTTAAAAATGGTTGTTCCAAAACAATCCTTTTCGCAAGACCATTCAATGGGTTTTGAGTCCATTCCAGTGAGAAACAAAACCCTCAAAAACAGTAGCAAAACAGCACTGCTGTCACCCAGCCAGCTCCAGCCAAGAGTCAGCGACGGGCTCAGACGAGCCCTGGAATCCACCCGGAGCCCCACAAGCACCACTCCGAGCCAGTACGCTTTTTAGCCAGCAACGATGGCAGGAGCATCTCTAACCCCTGTACGGGAGCACTCGCCAGAGGCGGCTGCTGCTGCTAACGGCATTCTCATTTGGACCAGCCAGACTCAGGGACATTGTGAGGCATGGAGTTCTGCAGGACAACGCTCCTGCTGACGAGAGTTGTCCATTTTGAATGTGTTGTGAAATTATCTTGCTTTCACACCGTCAAACAGATAGCCCAGAGAAGCCTATTTTCTCTTCTATCCATTTCTTGGATCCTTCTCACGCCCTTTCAAATAGCAGAAAAGGTGGTACCCTCACAAGCTGTACAGGAGGAATCCAAAAGACCTACACAGAGAACTAATGCTCTGCTGAGTCCTACCAGTTCTCAGAGTCCTTTTGGCAGGCCCCGCTGATTTCCTGCCATTTGGAGCTGCCTCAGGAATGATGCATTTCAGTGGGCTGCTTGGACACAAGTCTCAAAGGTCTTTAGTAGGACAAAACCCCAGATTCACATTCCCTTCCACCTAGGAACAGATATCCCCAGGCAACATGGGTCGAAACAGGCTTGGAGAGAGAGAGGTGAAGTGGGAATGTCGTTTGCTTTCTGCCCTGCACCCTATTACCTTTCTCCTGCTGCAGCTTCAACCCGTCGGTGTTAGAAGGGCTTTTCTTAGCACTTCCTCAGCCCCAGCTCAACAGTTCCTCCCACTCTTCTGCTGCCTCCTGCATCCCCTCACAGAGCCTGCTCCCCATCCTGCGCTCAGGGAGTCTCCAGGTCTACCACCGAATCTGCAGATCCTTCCAGCTTCCGAGTCCAACTGGCACATTCCCTACAGAAACCCTGCATGTGCCAGACATTACTCGACAGCCACACGCGGCTCTACAGGAACGATAACGAGGAATTATTGTGTGCACCAGCTCAAGCGACCTGCTGGGGACGGGTCAGTGAGAGATGGGCAGGCAGCAGAGTCCCCTGCATGCTGCAACTGGGCAGGGTGTGGTGGTGGAACAGCATCTCACAGGGCAGGAAGCAAAGCCAGAAATGTCTTCCAAAGGTATCACTGCTGCTCAGGGAGCTTCGACTTCCTCTGAGGCAGGATCTCTTCCCAGCGTATGTGAAATTTGGCCAGGGTCAGGGGCTGCTGTGACAACAGGACACCCCGATAAAGCCTTTGGTAAACGCCTGGAATATCTTGGCTTGCCAAGGCCAGCGGCATGGCTCAGGCTGGTAGGAACACCGGGATACACCCAGCACTTCTGCAGTGGCACCTTCCATCTGAACCCCTCAACCAACCACCGCCGTCTGTCCCAGCTCAGGGCAGGAGACCGTCCCAGACCCCAGCAGTGCAGGGTGCACAACGACAAGCCCACCCATACACAAAGGGGGCGGTTTCCCTGTGAAAACCACCATGGCAGACAACACTGCAAGCAGTAACGCACAGCCACAGCACGGACCTCACTCTGCAGTTGTTGCACGTGATTGAAAGACCTCCTCGGGCAATTCCCACTGTGTTTGTGAACTGGGATTACTGGGATTGGCTGAGTAATGCTTAAAAGCCTACCTGGTGACCTGCCCTCTGCTACACCAGCTCCTCTGGGTAGCAGGGCTCATAGGTGAGACCCCAAAAACACAACATTCCCACAAAACCATAAGGAGACAACTCCTGCCTAGAGCCACGCATGTTGGGTAAACAGGCGTTTAAAAACAGACATTAGCCTGACGCAGCTAACCCTACGAGGAGAGTCTTTCAACTGCCCCTAGAGTTCAGTAACTGCTTCAGGATCCTTCAGCAATAATAAGAGAAGCCTGTGAGAAGCCAGCAGCACGCAGGACTGAACCCAGCAACGCTGGAGTTCAGGAGGAGCTCCCGAGATCAAACACAAGAATTTCTGCTCTTCTTTTTTAGCAGAAAGTCTCTCTGCAGGGCTCTGTGACACACTAGCCATCATCAACAAGGACACAGCCCTTGGTTCCTTCCCTGTGCACTGTCTGAAACAGAGACATAGGGTTCCCAAGCGCTACAGGGTCTCTTGCCCACAGCTGGTCCTGCTTCATGCTGGGTGGGCATCGGGAAGCACCGGGAGATTTTCTGGGGTGTCACACCCAGCACCCACCGTGGGACGAAGCCACTAGGTGTCACCGTCACCCAGGGCACCCGCAGCCCCACCAGGGCTGAGCACGGGCCAACTCGCTGCACCTTCCAGCTGGCACAGGGGCTTGCTGTCCAGACCAGGGGCTTCCTCCGCACCCCATCCCTCACACCGGGGCCTGTGCAGGGTGCGGAGGGGGGTGCTGGAGGGCAGAGCCATGGGCCATACCCCCGCAGCAGGCACTTACCCCACTTCCTCAGATGCGGGCAGCACTGTTGCATCCTGTGAGCAAGGGGCCAGACATCCGATGCCACCTCCAGAAAGTCTCCCCCAAAACAACAGCTCTCCCTTTGAGCCTGACCACACAACCGGGACACTTTCTGGCCTGAGGAAGGGCACAAACTTCGCAGGACACCCCTCAACACCACCATGTACCCCAGCTACACCCCACATTACAGCCAGCAGTGCAACACGGTTTGCCTTTGAGGATGCAGAGGAAATGAGACATTTGAAGCCACACGCAGGACGGCTTTGTCTGACAGTGCTACTTTGACCGGACTATATGCATTTTTCAGATCACTCGGCGTCCCAGGGTTCTCATCCTGCTCTCCAAACAGAGTTGGGTTCCCTTCCTGTGCCCTGTCCTGGCACTAAATGCGACGCACAAAGGACACACCTGCACAAGAAGCAGAGGCGGGAGCAGCTATGGGCAGCAAACCCACACATAGGGAGCTGAGCACACGCAGCGACCCCAGGTCACCTGGGGAGGGGGATTCGACAGAGGAATGCTGGGAAGAGGGAGGAAAGCAAGGCTGGCTGCCCCGGCACCTTGCCCCGGGGCTGCCCTCTGCCAGCAGAGACGCAGAGCATCGCCCAGCACTCCTGCAGGGTTATAAATACCAGGCCCAGCACGCAGCAAGCCTGGCTCTATATTTAAACCCCAGCTGAGGTCACTTCCTCTTCCCAGCAGCTCCCACCAGCCCCCACTCTGCCGCCTCTCCTATTTGCATGCCATCGTGACTAAGGCACATCGGGGTTTAAGGTCAGAGGCGAAGCGGCCACGCATCTGCCTCGCAGGAAATTCCACTCTGGGAAACCCTTCACCTTCCCCAGCACCAGCCACATCGGGCTGCAGAGATCCCACTGTGGCACCGGGTCCCCAGCACTGGGCTGGAGAGAGAGGGAGGGACCCAGAGGAGAGAGGACCCCATGCTACCCCCACCTCATTTAACCGTCAGAGCCTGGACTCGCACCACTCCGGAGCGGGGTTTCCCCTCTGCGCACCCCAAAAGGGCAGCTGCTCCACCTCCTCACCATGCTTCACCTCCCCACAGCCTCCTCCGCACCTCGAGCTGAAATTCCCCACCTTCTCCCACTCAGGGGGTGCAGAGGCACGGCCTTCCCCACAGACCTACCCCAAGTCCCAGGGGCTACCCCCGCAGCTCCCCGAGTTCCTCCAGAGACACTGTGATCTAACCCTGACCCAGGCCTCCAACCACCCCACGAGAAACTGGCAGAAAGAGGCAGAAATTGCCCTGTCTCACTGACTGCAGCCCTCTACACTCAACTTCAGTTACGCCATTACAACATAGCAAAAAGAAGTTACTGCATCAACAAAGACTGAGGTACAAAGGAGAGGGGAAGAGCACAAATGCTACCTAGTGGGAGAATTGGAGATAACGGATCTTTAGGAAGCAGGGTAGCTGATATAAGCAGGGTAATGATATAAGCAAATTAGCTGTGCGGTTTGCAGTAGAACTAGTTGGTGACGCTCACATGGTGTCTATTTGGTTTCAAAGTTCTCGGCCATCTGCATCACCAAGATGATTTGCAAGTCTCTGAGCTTGCACAAGACACACTGGGATTGACATCTCTGAAGACCAACAGCCAGCAAGTTTCCCGTACGCAGTCTTGGCATGCTGGCCAAATGCCTCTTCCTCTCCCTCATCCCATGGATTCTGGAGAGGAAATCTACGACGGAACAGGGGTGCTGATGCAGCCCTATAATCCCCGGGGAAGCAAGTATGATAGACAGCTGCAGGGAAGCATCACTGCTACGAAAGGACAGGCAAAGCTACGAAAGCACAGAGCCAGCCAGCAGAGAGGGACGCGGGTGTCCAGCTCCTCTGGCTGGCAACCGGGTGTTTGCCATCCTCTTGGGCGCATGAACACTGCACTCTGACTCCTGGCTCATGCCTGTGCCCTCCAAGGCTGTGCCCCTACAACAACAGGAACCAGAAGCCACAGCAGGCACCACGATCACATTACAGGACAGGAAGGAAGGAGGCACTTTGATCAGGCTGGAATCACTTTAAACAGCTTCCACACCGATACCTCAGCCACTGGAATTAGCACCCCAACACCCCAAACGTCCCGTTCCCAAAGACACATCCTGCCCTGGCACGTGTCAGGGCCAAGGCAGCCACATTGGGGTTGGCTGCGGGCTGTTCCTGAAGCAAGGTCAGGGCAGCAAGCAGCCTGGAAGAAGGCAGAGGTCCTCCCTACACCTTGTCAGAGGAAATCAAGGCTCAGTAGGGCCCTGCCTCTCCGTGTTCATCTTCACCACAGGCGTGTGCCAGCAAAACAGCAGAGACTGGCAGGTTTGGAGGCTGCCACTGCCCTGCAGCTCCCCGCTGCCTACCCAAGGGTGGCAGGAGCTCCTCCACCCATCCAGGGCACCTCCTGCTCTGCATGCCCCGCCACTGGCAGGCAAAGGGTTAATGATGCCCAGGGAGCTGCAGGCAGCCTCCTCCTTGCCCTCTCAGGAACAATGGGACCATTGTGGGAGGCGAGGCAAGTGTGGGCAGATCCCTGGGACTGGCAGTTACCCACTGGGTGGGTCGTTACTGCCACAAACTCTCCTCCTCCTTCGCTCAGGTAGGAGGAGAGCAGTGGCTGCCACGGGCCCTAGAAGAGAACAGGGCCAGCCCAGCCGCAAGAACGCCATGCCAGCTTGCCCGGTGGCCCTGCCGAGCAACCTCGCTCCCACCAATTTGTCTGGGTACAAAATCCAGTCAGACAGCCACAGGCGCAGAGCTGCCAGCCGACACCAGCATGCAGGCGCCCAGACTGCTAGTGGCTGCTGAGCACCGCCGGCGCTGCCAGCACCGCAGCTGGGTCTCCCAGCAGGACCAGCTGCGCACTCGGGATGTGCTGCAGCGGGACCGGAGCAGGAGGAACCAAGGCTTTCTCACCCCAAAGTCATGTTTCAATGATGAGTGCAAGTGCTGACCTGAGACCAAGAGCTTCTGGGAAACCCGAGAACTCCTGGCCTTGACATACAGGAGAGCAGTGAGAACACGGCTGTGTACGGGGGTATGACAGTGAGGGTTTCCAAGCCTCCACAGTCTGAAACCAGGATGAATAAGCAAGGGAGCAAGCAGCTCCAACGTACTCCCACTCTCATACAGATTTGCATCTTCTGGCCCCAGCACATCAGTGCAAAGAGAATGCGGGATGCTCCTAATTCACACCCCCAAGACACAGCGCTGATCCCCGACACAGCGGCAGCACCTCTGGGGAGTCCTACGCCGAGGCACTGTCATGCTCCCAGACTTTCCAGCGGAGCCTCGCACCCCCCTGGGCACGGGACCAGGGTACACAACAACAAACTGGGCTCACTGAAGTGTACACTCAGCATCCGCACGAAACCCTTGGCCAGGAACCTAACTCTGGACAAACAGCCCAAGTTACAGCCACCACATGCTGCCTCCAGCATCAGACGCAGCTCCGGCTGGTCTACAGGAGCAAAACAGGAGTCCACACTGCAAACAGGAGTGTAAAACAGCTCGTACTGCTTGGCACTGCTCCCCCAGGGCCCCTCGTGCGATGCCACAGAGTGCAGCTCCAAACACCTGGGTTAGTCCAAGTTTGGACAAGGGGAAGGTGCAGCTCAGGTGTCTGCTGTGTGTGCTGCTGTGCACAATCACTGCAGCTCGAATTCTACGGGACCAACTGCCACACGGACGTGAGGGAGGTGTGTCCTGTTCCACTCAACACAGCAGCTTCTTCCCCCATCTCACAACTAGACTCGATCTTCCCATTTTCAGGAGCACAAACAGAGGCCAGCACAATTCTCTGAGCTGGCAGCACCAGCTCGGCCAGCAGTTCCCATCTCTGTTTTGTTTTTACCCCATCTCCCGGTGTCCCGCACTCGCTCAGGAGCGCTGCTGCTCCCTCATTTTCCCGGAGCCAGGCTGACGAGCAGCCTGAGCATCTCACGCAGCTCCCTCGGGCTGCACCCCGGGTCCTGCTTTCAGAGCCGGAGTCTTCTCCCCTGCAACTCCCAGGTAACTACTCTGTCATTTCTTTACATTTCCCACCCGAGGGCATCGCTTTCTTCCTTGCCCCCAGATCTCTCTCTCCTGCTGCTGTTACTCAGCTCCACCAAGCCCCCTTCAAGACACGCTGTACAAGTTAAATACAACACTGTTTCGGGTCCCAAATAGGAGGCTGGCTGCTCTCAAAGAAAGGGCTACAAATAGATCTGTCAACACAAACGTGCCATGCCTCCCGCTTTGCTGCCAGCTCCGTCCAACAAACCAACACAGCCCGCAGATGGATTTTGCTCTTCCCTAAATACTCGAGCAAAAGGGCCTAAAACGAGGGCAGGTAAAAACAGGCAATGGATCTGACAGGGCAGGGTTTCGTCTGTATATCTTTGCAAGACAGCGTGCCTGAAAGAAAACACAATCTCTCCTCCCAACAAGGAAAAAGAACAATCTGGGTAACCTCTGGCAAGAAGAGAAGAAAAAAAAGAAAAGAAAAAAAAAATCAGGGCAAGAGGGACAAAACAATCTTTGTCCTCATTTTGCTGGTCACGCAAGCACAGGGCAGCCTCAGTACCTGCTGCCCCGGCTTGGACAGCGAGTAATAAGCACGACCGGCCCAGTTTCACTGAGGCTTAGAGACACCAGGCTCTATGGTCCAGGGAAGGTCGCATCCCTGCGCTCAAGAAAGAGGTAGAGCATAGATGGGATTTCCAGACTACGCTGATAATCGGCTCACAGAAACCAGATAGGACAGCACACCCTCAGAGGTCACTGCTCCACTCCACAACCTTCACTTCGGAGGCTGCTCCTTTAAACGTGGCTCCAGAGACCACACAAGGGTTAAACCTGCCTATAAATATCTGTTCTCAGCAGGGCTGCTGCTCTGAACCCTCCAGCCATCTGTTCTAGCTTTCCCTCATCTAAGACTCTAACATCTGAAACACGCTCACAATTCTTCGGAGCGCTCCCAAAAATAGCCCAGTGCCATGGCTCAGCCTCGTCGCCAGTGAGCGCGGGAGCGCGTCTGCCTGTGCCGGTGCGGCACCAGCCCGGAGCTGTGCAAATACGAACACGTCTATGATGGCTGTGTTTGCCCCCATGCTGGCGTGGGTGTGCCTGCGGAGCCCTGTGAATCCGCGCCAGCATGTTCGCACCGGTACAGACCTGCGTCTGCCCGTGTGTGCACGTCTGTGACAGTGCGTGGGCGTGAGAGAATGTGGAAGCCTCTCGCCCATGGATGCGATGGCCACCCTGCTGTGCCCCTCTGCGCCAGCAGGACACAGCCAGGCACCTCTCCTGCTGCTCAGCCTCAGCATGAACCAGCTTGTCCTGTGAGGTCTCGCTGTCCCCTGGCCTGGGAGGAATCCATCCATCCATCCTGCCCTACGGCACAGCAGGGAAGGGAGAACACTGGTTCTCTCGCTCAACGCTTGGCTCAGCAAGTTCAGCAACCCCACCTCCGGGCACCAGAACCTCACTGCAAAAGCAAGTAAAGCCTGATCTGCATGAGGCCAGAGACACGTCGCCCTGCTCGCATCCAGCTGGGGCTTGCAGGATTCCCTCAAGCGCTCCATGGAGAGAGATGGGGCAAGGCTCCTGCTGCCAACAGAACAGCATTCTGGAGCAGAGTGGGCTCCAAGTCTCTTGTGGCTCTTTCCAGATATCAAAGACATCGGTAGGTCCACCCTTCTAACTGCCAAGGCCATTAGCCTCACTCCAGGCAGGCAAATCCAGGAGACAACGATCATCTTCAGGCTCACAAGGCAAAACGGGAAACGAGCTGTCTGCTCCCAAATCTGGACATACTGTCCTGGAGCAGACTGTCCTCCTGCACATCCTCAGGGCACGGTGCTGCCCATCTGCCCTGTGCCAAGCACAGCTCATACTCACACACCCATTACACAGCGGGGACCATCACAAAGCTCAGCCCCAGCTCCTGGCCCTGCTGACACCACATCACAGGGCGATGTGCATGCAGAGCCACAGGGAGTGTACACCCGGCGTCCATCCTCCACGCAGCAACAACAGTCCGGGGATCAGATAGCAGTTGGGTTCTTACCTCTAACTAGTTTCACAAGAGTGATTTTCCCTGCACGCACAGGGACACACCTCCTCGACCAACGCACAGGGAGCCCGTGGGTGAGAAACACAGCGGGGGCTCTCTCAAGACCGTACCTGCATACGTGGGCTGGCAGAAGGGACCGAGGCTGCTGCACCGGAGCGCTGCACCACTGAAGGGTCATTCGGTGTTTCCTGGAGAGCATTCCAAAGGGAACCTGGCAGGCAGGAAGGTGGAAGGGCAGAAAGTACATACCCCACAGTGTTGCTCAGGGTTTGCCAAGCTGCCCAGTCCCTTTCACCCCTCTGATGTACTCACGATAGCCAGCTAGCTACAAGCAAGAACTACAAGCAAGACTTTCTGAGAAGTCTAAAATGCCGGTACACCTTACAACTTGGATGACAATGTAAATGGAGAGAGCTTGAAATTCCAGCTCTTTGCTTCAGGCTTTAGCGGGGAGATGTGCTGGGAAACAGCCTCAACAGATTGAGTCAACAGAGCTATACTCTATTTCTGACAGGCAGGAAAAAAAACCCATTGATCCAGGTATTGATTTGATGCAGGAGTTTGTGTTTGTTTAAAAGTTTGCCCATGGGTCAGGCCCCGTTACAAGCGTCTTTCCTGGTGATGAGGTTAGGAGTCCGTGCCAAACTCCGGTCACCCGCCTGGGGAGCGGAATGTAAGCAGGTGTGGAAGTTAAGTAGCCCCTCAGGGATTCTTCCCTCCTCCGCTCCCCCAACATTAAAAAACATCTTGCTGGGTGGAGGAGCACCACAAACAGCTGTGAGGCAGCACCCGTGTTTTGAGGAGTACGGTGC
Organism: Bartramia longicauda; assembly: GCA_028566575.1. Taxonomy (NCBI): domain Eukaryota; kingdom Metazoa; phylum Chordata; class Aves; order Charadriiformes; family Scolopacidae; genus Bartramia; species Bartramia longicauda. The sequence continues at coordinate 7,922,762 of JAOXNH010000010.1, read as the reverse complement.
AATTAAGGGTGGTAAACAGGGGGCTGAAGGCCAGGCAGTGTGTCAGAGGGTTCAGATCACGAGGTGGAAAGGATTTAAACAGCAGATCCCTGTCAGGATTATTTTTCCCCCTCCCTTTCTCTCAGAAAGAGCAATGGGATTTCAGGATCCCCACAGGTTTGCAACCCAACCAGGCAAGGGCCCGAGAACCAGGAAACGACACTGACTGGGACAACACGGAACTGACAACTCGAGCTGCTTTCTTTCCGCAAAAGCAGAAGCAGGTAAGTACCAGGATCGAGCTGGTACCCACTGACACAGACAACCTCCAAAAGCACCGCACACAAAGAGCTTCTGTACCCGCTCAGGCCCCCAGCGCGCTCCACCTTTGGTAGAAAATAACCGCTTCCAGCCCCCAGCCACGGGTGCCAGCAATCCGCAGGTCACTCCGAGCTACTACATTCCCTTCCAAACTGTTCCTTCTCCTGTCCCACACATTTGCTGAGCAAATGACCGCAAGTAAGTTTAAGGAAAAAGGGTGGCTACATCAGGTGCAGTTATTCCATCCGAGACACTTGGGTGTTGCTACAGAGCTCTCCTCTTCCCACACCTCCTCAACTCTATGGGCACAAGATCTCAAGAGACAGGGAAGGGAAGAGAAGTGAGGACAGGTTGAGGACTAGGCACAAATGAATGCAGGAGACGCATCCCCAGCAGCTACCTCCTGACCTCAGAGCTCCTTCCCTTAGTGCCCAGCAAACGCGCAGCATCCATTGCCCCCTACTCATTTCCAGCCCCACAAATCTCTGCCAACAAATGCCAGATCCCAGCAGTGCTTCTCACTTTTCCTCACCGCTTCTGTCCTGCTATCACAGCTCCTGCACCAGCCGCAGATGCGTGCATACTGCAGCGTTTTCATAGCCGCCTCCAGCAGCGTGGCACAGGCAGGGCACCGACCACCGGGGGAGAGGTGGGGGCACCGCTCCGAGCACAGGGAGACATCTCCTAGAGGCTGAGATAGCTATCGCTCCCCATGTGATGTGTGGCAGAGAGGCTCGGCCTCACCAGGAGCTCGCAGACACCTTTCACCACCGCGCTCTCAAGCCTCCTTGTGCACCTTTATGTTCCCTTCGTTTCAACGAAGCAAAAAATCTGGAAGATTTATTTTGCCTTTTACATTTCTTAGCCCATCACATCACTTCCTGCTAAAATAAAAAGCAGTAAATCAATTTCTCCCCTTCCCTGCCTTTGCTGCCTTGGAAGTGCATCTCGCAACTGAGAGGTGATATATGAGGGAGGAAGCAGCGAACGAGCGCAGATCAGCGCGGGTATCCTCAGATACCCGTGTGGCTCTCAGCAGCCAGCCACCCACTCGCCCTCGCACAGCCCTCTTGCTGAAGCGCACAGAAGCCAGAGTCAGGCTGGAGCATTTGCTGTGATTTATGCATCTGAAATAGCAAAAAAATCGACATACGAATTAAGAAAATCTGTCACCTATTTGCATCTGAAAACTGCTCTCGCCCAATAAGCCTCCTTTGTTGGCTCAGCAAGTGTTACTCCCATGAGATGCCACACACTTGGGTGCCCCGTGACCCCCTGGAGCTGGGACATGGCGAGGTCCCACGGCCTGTCACGCAGCTCAGGCTGGGACATGGGCTTGCATGGAGCCGAGCTGGCAGCGCTGAGATCACACCTCAGCCCCTGCACCATCTTCCTCTCCACCCTGGGACCAGGTCACGAGGTCACCCACGGAAGCTGGATGCAAAGGGAGTGAAGATGTTGATGACCAAACAAGAGGCCATGGTGCAGAAAACCACCCCCTAAACGACATGCTGCTGGGCCGTTCACACAGGGGGGCTGTTGGCTCCCATCTTCCCAGTGGAGGAGCCAGCCCTAGGATGCATTTCAACCAGCCACACCTGAGCCACAGTGGCATTTATAAACACTGGGGAACAATGCTTCGCCTGGCTTCTCAGCTCCCATCCTCCCAAGCCGGGCCCTGTCCTTTGTCCCTTCATCTAACTGCCCATTGGAGAGCAGAGGCTGCCATGGAAGGCCTGGGCACAGCGGGCAGCTGCCCCTGCTCCCAGGCAGCATCACTGCGGGTGAAACCCGGCTGCCATCCTGCACCTTCTCCCCCAAGACCGATTCTGAAAATAAAAACCAGCTTCCACTTGTCCTGGCCCCGAGAGACGAGGAGGCAGAAAGAGGTTTGTTGTCAATACATGAAACTGTCGCTAAGCGAAGGAGAAAAAAAATCCGGGGGGAAGGGGGGAGAATGAGGGAGGGGACGAAACCGCATTTTTACTTCTGGTGGCCAGCCAGCTGACTGACTCAGCCAGTTTGGTCGCCTGCCATATAGATTTAAAAACAAAACCAAGCTCTCAGAGAGGGGAAAGAAGGGGATTGGGATGAATGTGCTTTTTTGTTGCATGTCGAGCAGGTCCTAGACCGGTCAAAGATGTGTTTTCGGAAAATGGCTTCCCTGCCACATGGTGCCCAGGGGCTCAGTGCAGGGCAAGGTGCAGCACGGGTCTGCCACCACCGCACTGCCAGGGCCAGGCTCCAAAAGGAAATGCAGTGAAAGCCTGAGACTCCAGGGCTGCCCCCAGAGCTGGTTCCCTCCAGCCGTCTCCAGGGCTAGAGACAGTGGTCTGGGTCCCCAGGCAGGTGCCATCTACCAGCATGGCCGAGGCAAGGGTGACCAGCTGCCTCCAAGCATCCCGCATCCACCTGGAAGAGAGCTGCGTCTGCCGCTGTGGCCACCTCCAGGCCACGGGCAGCTCCCTACCTTGGCCTGCTCCTGCCGGAGGAATGTGCACAGGAGGCGGGAGGAGTGGGGAAGAGGTTGTTTTGAAATACCAGCTCCCGTTTTTATTTATCTGAATCCCACAGCGCCCATGGCACGGTAGCCGCTCGTAACGAGCGCTTTCTGTTCCCGAAGCGCTGTGCAAACACGACCACGCGCTCCCCACGCCCTGCGCAGCAACGCGACGCGCTGGCAGGCTCCGCGTGGCACCAGACATGCCGAGCTCGCCGCCCCGCGCCGGCCCGGCGCTTCCACACAACTGGATGGTCATGAAATCTTATGTGAACAAGCCGTACTTGGCACTCGGCAGCTGCAGCAGGCATTACAAACACGAGCCGGCGGAGCCTCGTGAGCCTCCCACGCAGTGATCTCCCATAGAAACTGGCCGGCCTCCCTGGAGATTAATCCCCTGCTCGCTCCGGGGAGGCAGGCAGAATAAGTTACCTAAGGAGCCGAGGACAGGCAAGCACAAACCCTGCGACTCTCACTCCTGCTCCAAGAGAGTGGAAAGGACACATGGAAAACCCAAGGCATTGCCCAGCCACCAGCAAAGCCACGAAGAAAACCTTTGCCCTTTGGCTCCCAGTGCCCAGCACGGACACCACAACGGTGACACCACAGCCTGGTCTGCTGGCAACACCGCAGCCTCGCCTCGCCGGGGCTCCGAGAGCGGTGCCGACACACAACCACCCCACGGGCAGGGGGAGCAGGAGCCAGGCATTGCGAGGGAGCTGCCGCTGCTGGCACCGGTGGGCAGGAAGCAGGGAACCGACGCAAGGAGAGCTGCCCAGCTACAGAGGACCCTCAGGCTGTCCTCAGCCCTCAGCCTGGGGGAAGAGGCTGGCCCCACCACCGGAGATGTTTCTGATTTGAGCAGAAGTAGCAAGACATGGGGCTGGGGGCAGGGGAGGGGAGCGACGGGTAGAGGTTTGCAGTGGAGCTAAAAGGGGAGATTTAGTAACTGTCGGAAAAAAATGGCTGCTTTATTGCAGGCAGCTTGTAAACCCTGGAGCCTGAAGGTCTGGGAGTAATTTCTGCCTCCCACGTGCTGGGCTCAGTTTGTGCTGGGGGTCAGAGGGCAGCGCTTTTCCAAAGCATTCTGGGAAAGACGCCAACTGGAGCAAGCTGCTAAACACCGCTCCTTCGGCAGGGCTGCAGCGCCTTAACCCTTCGCGGGGACATCCCTCCCCTCCGTCCCTCCCGCCTGGGGAAGGTGGATGCTGCAGACCTGCCAGGGTTGGCCTCCCCGAGCCCAGCCCACACACCTGCCTCCATCATGCCGCTGCCCCCCAAGCAGCCTCCGGGCACCAAGTCGTACAATCATGGAACAGTCTGGGTTGAAAGGGACCTTAAAGCCCATCCAGTGCCACCCCCTGCCCTGGGCAGGGACACCTCCCAGCAGACCAGGGTGCTCAAAGCCCCATCCAACCTGGGCTTGAACCCGTTGAGGGATGGGGCAGCCACAGCTTCTCTGGGCAACCTGGGCAAGCCTGAACCCCCCCAACTCTCTCAGCCTGTCCTCACAGCAGAGGGGCTCCAGCCCTCGCAGCATGTCCATGGCCTCCTCTGGCCCCACTCCAACAGGTCCATGTCCTGATCTTGGTGGCCCCAGAGCTAGAGGCATCGCTGCAGGGCGATCTCCCCAGAGCAGAGGGACAGAATCCCCCCCCTCACCCTGCTGGCCACGCTGCTGGGGATGCAGCCCAGGATGCCAGTGGCTTTCTGGGCTGCAAGTCACAACCGGGGACACTGACCAGGGCACCCACAGGAAACAATGCTCCCGTGCGCAGGGTCCTGCCAGGCTCCTGGCAACCCTTCTCCGCTCAGGGAAGGGTGTCTTCCCAGTGGGTGCTCCCTCTGCCTCCACCCCTCCGTGCTTTGTTCCCAGGGTACCACCATGCCCTGCTGATCTTCTGGGGGAAGCAGCGACTGGCCTCCACCTGGCACCTTCTGCTTCTCCCCAGCATCAGGTAAACACCAGGACCTACCAGGCTTGCCTTGGGCTGCTGGTGATGCTCCCATTCCCTGGCGAGGGTTTAAAGGCTGCCTGTCAGGGCTCCCTTATCGCCTCAGCCCCCGCCTGCCAGGCTCTGGGTCCGGCAGGCTGGGGCAGCCATGGCTCTGCTGTCTCCCCCCTGCGACGTGGCGGCTCTGGATCACCTGTGCAGGCGAGAGCATGGCTTCCTGCAGCATTTCAGCTTCCTCTCCCGGGGATGTGTGCGAGCGTTTCTGGCCTGCAGCCCAGCCCCGCTGCCCCCACCCCACCGAGTATCCGCCAGCACACAAAGAGGAAGGGCGCTCAGTTCTGTTTCTCGGCGGCATCTCTCATCTTCCTCTCAGACGCATGCCCCATCTTTCCCTCGCTTCATCATCTCCTTCATGCTCAGCGAGGAGGAGGGGCTGCGGTTACTGCCCAGGCAAACAGCAGACCCGAGCGCTCGACTCGGGTCGGATCCTCTCTGGGGTCTTCCCTCCATGCAGCAGCACCGGCCCCAGTGGCACACTGAAAGCATGGCGACGGTGTGCCGGGGCCCTTCCGTGGTGACACCACAGAGTCTTGGCCCTGCCTGGCCCTCGCTGCTCACCGTCAGCCCGGCCCCATGGCTCCCATCTCTATCCCACGTCCATCCCTGACAGCCGCTCGGAGAACTTCACTGGCTCCTCCGGTGGCAGCCACCTGGTTCTCTCATTTCTCCGAGGCTTGGCGCAGGCAGGGACCGCAGCCGGACTAACCAAACGGGGTGGGGGCAGACCCTACTGTCAACCAAGTGCGTGGCGAGTGATGCCCTTCCGTAACACCACACTTCCCTAGAAGTGGCAGGGGGATCTGGCTGTGGCTCTGCCCCTCTCCACCACAAAGACGGTCACAGCGCAGAAGACAATCCCTCTCCCTCCAAACACAGACTTGTGCCTTCTTGTCTCAATCCCTTTGAATCACGCTCGCATCTTTCTGATCCAGGTACAAAATGGCAAATTTCCCCACCGGCTTCATTTATTCCATCTTTCCAAGCTCCTGTTTTCATGTCCCACCTGCAATCCCTCCAGCTCCTTCCAAACCTCCCTTTACAGTCAGAGCTGCTGAATCCTCTTTCATCCTCTACCATCTCTTCTGACTAATCCACATACCTCAGCCCTCCTTCTGGGCTTTCCCTGAGATCACAGCCTGGCGTTGCCTTCATGCTCCCAGCTACGGCTTCACCAGTTTCAGGAGAAAAGGAGTTTGCTACGCCCCCCCCATGCACTCTCCGTTAAATCCCTCCACTCCATCCCTCCCAGCTCCTCCATTCTCACCTCCGGAGAAGCCCCCGTGCCAGAAGCACAGGCTGTGCAGCCAGGGCATCTTGGCGACTGACCTGTTGGGGAACTGGCTTGGGGCAAAGATCTCCTCTCAGGCTACCACCACCCTTTCTGGTACCAAAAGCATACCCACAGAGGGGAAGCTGGGGCAGCAGCACCGAGAGGCTGAAGCCCCAAGAGATGCCACTGTGCAGGGTGCTTCCTGCTGCCAAGACAGCAGGACTACCAAAGCCTGGGAGTGGCTCTCGGGAGGCAGAAACCCCCAGCCCTGCTGCCCCTGCACCCCAGGCACACGCCATCCCTCTGCTCAGCCACAGTGGAAAGGAACAGACCTCCCTTCTCCCTGAACGGGCCAGAGGAATACCTGGAATAGCGAACTGTGCCCCCCCACAGCCGAGCCAGACAGCGGAGCAAAGCATCCTGCTCTGGTAGCGGGGCCAGTCGCTTAGGGCTGACCTCGCTGCATCTGCTCCAGCCAAACGGCTCCAGGATTTTCTGCCCCAGACTCCGCGCCTGCCTGCGGTCCCAGGCGCCGGCTGGAAACCTGCCAAGGAGAGGGCTGCCTGTTTGAATCACCAGCCAGAACCGGGTAAGCATCACCTTTAATAAGTCTTTCCCCTCCATCAGGCACCCTGTGTTTTTTTTCAGCTATGATCTTGTGAGACGGAAGGCTGCTTGGAGCCGAGCCAGTGCCGGGGAAGCCACCATTTCAAGGTCCTGCGAAGGAGCTTGTAGGAGCAGAAGGGAGGTTTGGTGGGGTGTGCAGGGGGTGATGTGAGGAGCAGGCTGTTCGCTGGGAAGCTGCTGCTGCTTGCCAGGCGGCGGTGGGGGAGGAGGCAGCAGATGTCCGCAGACAGCATTTGCCGAGAGCCTGCAGCGCTTCAGAGCCCAGCCAGGGGAGGAAGGCGGCGGCTGGTGCCACCGCTGCTGCATTGTAATTGAACAGGACAAACGCCACAGTCTGCCGAGAAACCCTACGCTGCCATTCCCTCCCATCACCGCTGCTGCAGCGATGGGAAGCAGGAGTCTCAGGACCCTGGCTCGGGATCAGAGAAAGACCTCAGGATGACCATCAGGAGCCCTCAAATGCAGGAGGAAAAAGCCCTGCCATGAAGACTGCGAGACCCATCTTCTTCTCCGGGAAGTGGTGGTGGCTGCAAACCCTGGGGCAGCCGTCGCGCCGGGGATGAGTCTGGCTACAGGGGCCTGGGCAAGGGCAGTGGGCTACAGCCCCAGAGCTGCCTTTAGCCCTGGCACACACGACAGCCAGGCACTAACAGACAGAGCCCGGGCAAGTGCCTGAGGACAGATGCACAGCAGAAAGAAGAGCCCAGGAGACCTGGCTGCAGCCTCCTACTTTGGGCACTGGGGCACCAGCCCCCTTTGCCCCTCCCTGGGGGCCACCATGGCAGCCAGCGAGCCCAAGCCCAGCCATGCTCATTGGGTGCAAGGTGCCACAGGGCTCAGAGGCGGCCCACATGGCTCCCATTTCCTGCCTCTGGGGCAAAGGGGGTTGGCTTCCTCCCCACCCCACCACAGTGAGGCCGATCAGGGGAGCTCTGCATCCAGCAGCACCCCACAACCACCCCACAGGTTTTGTCCCGCACCTGGAATGTGTGGAGCCGGGCCGCATCGGTCCGATGAGACAGATGGGAGCAGCAGCATATAGAACTGGTCCCCTGTCACTGGAACACCTGAGGGCGGCAGCAGCAGGTCTTAGGCGAGCACCGTCCTCCCATCAGACAGCATCCTGACCATCGCCAGGGTCTACACAACCCTCTCTACCCAGACTGTTCAAAAGCACCTTCAAACCCCCAGAAAAATTGGCACTTGCCCATTTGGGATGGAAAGGAACTGACTTCAGCCAGAGGGGTCTTTGGCTCATTAAGCGACACCACCCTCAGGCCTGTTGTTCAAATCAAGCAGTTCCTGGGCTCTTGCTACAGCATACTGAGACGCGGTCTGGCGCTTGGGTCCACTTGAGTCCTCTTAAAATAAAAATTAATTGATATGCAAATCAGATGAGGCATTAGACTAGTCTACTGGCCAAGGGCAATGCACAGATTCCCCGCTGTTTCACGCTATGATCCCATCTCCCCCACGCCTCTCCTCCTTTCCAAGCCCAGGGCCAGCTGTTAGCCCCAGCTCTCTAGAGCGGGGAGGACCTCGTGGGTCCTTCTGAGACCTTCCTGAGCCTCATCCCCTCCCTGACCATCAGCATGTCACCCCTGGTGGGAGCACTGTGAGGCTCTCACCTCAAGCTGAGCCTGAGTCTGCTTTGTGGGACAACGGAGCTGCTCCAGGCACATCACCATCTGTGCCCAGCAGGAAGGCAAGGAAGTGGCAAGAGAAGCAAGAGCCTGGCCTCCTGGCGTGTTTGCTATTGGGATTCTTCCATCAATTTCCCAGAGAGGTCGATTCTTAGCACACTCCCAATAGCTTTTCCAAATCTACTGCAAACAGCAACCACAGCCCCGGCCACGGCACCACCCGCAGCCAAAACAGCCACAGATCAAACACGGACACAGCAGCAAATCCAACACGCTCAGGATCAGGTTGTGGACAAAGGGCAATTCTAAAACATGCCATCACTCTTGGACACCGTCACCTCTCCTCTTTCCCTTTCCAACCAACCAACCACCGACTACAGCTCCCCTTGTCTGCGATCTTGTTCCAGCCTGAGGTTGGGCAGTGCAATTAACCTCTCCATCTGGCCGCAGCGAGATGAACACAAAGCTCAGCATCACCCGGACAGGGATCACCGAAAAGATCTGTCCATACCACCAGAAAAATAACTGAAGCCCTAAAAAAAAAAGCCTAAAACCTACTAATGCAAGTAATACATTTTAAATAGAATAGAACCTTGTGAAATTACTTTCGACTAAAAAGCATAATAAACTAACTGATAAACATTTGCCACTGGTAGCTGACTCTCTGAATATTCCAAAGGCGCTGTGCAGGGTGGGCAACCGTCACTTACAGGTGAGGGTCTGATCCCACAAACACTCAGGCACGTAAACCACTCTTCTCACTAAAATAACACACACACCTACAAAATCAGGGCTAAAACTACATTTATAGCAAAATATTTGTAAGCAGCAGGACCCCTCTTTGCTAAAGTTCTGCTTAAGGTGAAGTAACTCCTCTTACACCAAACATTTACAACTTCAGCTCGTGAAACTGACTTTCAATGAGCAAAACCGGGTTTGGGAGGGGTTTTTGTTTCTTTTTGAAACAGGCTCCAAAGCAGATTCAAACACTGAATACTGTGAATTTTTTTATTTTTTTTTAAAAGAGAGCAGGGAGCAAAACTCACACTGACTCTGCAAGGCAGGTGGGCAGCCTGGGCAGACCATCACTGAGCAGTGACCTGCGGAAACATCTGGGGAGGAAAGGTGCTACCGAGCGAATCGCAGCCACGCTGCTGCACTTATCTGTTCTTCCTCGGGTTTGTCCTGTTCTCGCAGCAAAGACAACAAACAGGGCTTTGGACTTTTCTCTTGCAGTGTCAGGTTCACATGAAACAGGATTCCCCACTGACAATTAGGAAACTAATTAGAGTACAGAAAACATCCACTTCAGCCATTCTAAAACAGATATACACAGATGGCATCACAGAAATAAATAATAACAGCAAAAAGGTATTTGACTATTTCTTGAACACTTTTTCCGAGAATGCAACGGGACAGAGAAGCTCATCCCTGTGAGAAGCTGGCGGGAGAAGCTGTCCTTGTACTCGCCAGCGGCAGAGCAAAGGCACTGGCCTCAGCTGTCAAACGCAATCTCAGCTTCTGCCCGTGGACCCTAAGAAAGGAAAGGGGACATTTCACTCATTTTCCAGGTGGAGGAGGGGACACAGCCCCGGGAAGGTGCTATCTCCTGCCCAGTGCAGCAGAAAGCTGGGGATGGGTGGAGTGACGACAAAAAGGGAGAGGAGGGCACGGTTCTGGTGCCTGCATCCCATGCCGAGGGCTGCCAGCCCCGCACGAGCTGCCAAATCAAATAGCTCTCCAGAGCCACGCTCCTGACAGGCAGAACAGGCAAAGCCCTCAAAGGGGGACCGACACGAGGTTCCTTCCACCCAGGGCCATCACTGCCCACGTCTGATGCTCATCCACCATGACTGGCAGCAGCTGATGCCTACGGATCGCACAGAAACCTCCATCCGTCCACTGAAGAAGCTCCACAGCTCCCGAGGCCCCCGCAGCTTTACTGGCTCCGACCAACACCCTTGCCGCGCTCCCTGCAGATGCCTTTGTACCATTGGAAAGGGATCCGGGACACTGTGAGGAGCAAGCAGCCTGCACCCCCAGCGCCTCTCCAGTCGGGAGATGAGTGATGCCATGAGTGGGCTCTGCTGAGGGAAACCAGACAAACACAAGGGCAGACCTTTGGCATCTCCACATGGGAGTCTTGACCCAAAACCAAAGGCTCCTGGCTCCCTTCTCAGCATTGTCCTGTCAAGGAAAGGCAGGCAAGTCACAGATTATACTCTTACCATAACACAGCTGCTCAGCCAAAGGGGCAAATTACACAAGACTGTCCCCTTCAGCTCAAACATTGTGCTGGCAGCACCTGTGTTCCTACATCGCTGTGCCCACCGGCATCCTGCCATCCCCCGAGGTGGGGGGACCACCACCATGCGGTGGCCATCCCTCCCACGAGCCTTTCGGATCAACACACAGCGCATCCATATGCAGGAGCCTCCACCTGCAACCACAGTACAAATAAAAACACTGCCATCCAGAAAAAGCACAATTAGCAAAGATTAAACAGCTGGTAGCTACGCCGGCAGCTGGGAGGGAAGACACAAACCACCACCATCTCCCCGAAGAAGAGGGGTCGCTGCCTCCCTGCACCCATTGCGCATCCTCCAAGAGCCGGATGTGCCCCACACTGTGCCCAGCTCCAGCGGGAGGCACCGAGCTCACTCACCCCCATCACTAGAAAGTGTATACACCGCAGTACGTTAAATCCTTCCTGTCTTCTTTTCCAAACCCATCTCGCCCCCTCTCAACTGGGACCCCCTCATAAAAATAAGAAGAGACAGGCCTTTCCTGGCATTTCCTTTTTCTGAAAAGGCTGTAAAGTTTTCCAAGCGTAGCCAGAGCCAGAGCAAAGTTTGTCAGGAGCTCAGCTCATTAGGCGGCTGCTCAAGGAGCCCCGCGGGAGGCGCAGGCTGCATAATTCAAAACAGCTTGGACCCTGGAAAAGAAAATAGAAAGCAGGCTGCGAGAGCGAGGGGGGCAGCTCCAGCTCCAGCGTAACCCCCGCTCCGGGAGCACCCCATCCACAGGGCTCCAGAGGAGCCCCGGCCCCAGCCAGAGGCGCTGCGGCCAGCCCGAGAGGAGCTGGCACCAGCCGGAGGAAATTCCAAGCCTGTTGCTTCTGGCAGCCGCGCCGGGCCCTGGCTAGGACCTCGGCAACCTGGAAACCGGCTACTCAGCAATTTTCTTGCCATCCAGAGGGCTTGTTCTGAACCACAGTTTCACTTCCCCCTCCCTGCATCGCAGCCCAAGAGGCAGGGAACTGCAGAGGCAAAAAACCCCTTTGCTCAAAGGCTGTTGTAACCGAGGCCCCCACAAACTGCTCCGCTCCGGGACAGCAGTCGGGAGCTGCTGCCGTTTCCCCTGTTGCATCTGGGGGCGGGGAGAGTAGAGGAAACTTGCTTGGACCAGCCCTAGGTCTCCCCGGTTGCTTTTGCTCCTTGCCAGAGAAAAGTTCAAACAAGGCTGCGCGGAGGCAGGACAGAGGCAGCTTTCAGCCCGGCCAAACTGCACGCTCGAGGCTCGCCTGCGGCCGGACCCGCTCCGCTCAGGCCCCATCAGCCCCGTCCTCTGCTGCAGACCGGCGCTGGAGCGAATCCTGCCGAGGAAGTGGTGAAAGCTCCGGTGCCGCGGGGGTTTCCACAGCCTTGGCCAGTGTGCCTTCAGGAAGAGTTGCCCAGAGATGCAGCCCTTGCTCCCAGTTACTGGTCATTGGAGCTCCCCATCCCGCTCCTCACCGCCTTGAGCCCACACACTGCCGGGGCTGCAGGAGACCTACAGCATGGCTACTCAGGACCCTCGCAACCACCTTTTTACAAGCCAGCATCCTCCACCAACTGCAGCCTCGCACCGTGCCTTTCCCAAGCAGCCAGGAGCCCATCACAGTGTAACAACAGAACGAAGCAACAATCATTCCACCCACTGCCAAAACTCCTTCCCATCTGAATGGGAGCACAACCGCTCACCGATACTCAGCTGTTCCGCAAGATTCTTCTTCCAAAGAGGATTTTAAGAATACATTTTCTAATAAGAAGACTGCAACGCTCCACAGAGTCTGCAGAACAGGCAACCAATGCACGCCCGATCACGCAGTTACCAAGCCCTGGGTGGCAAGTCAAGGAAGACCAACCACGAAGCCAACTTCAGTAGGGGAAACATTGCAAGCAGAGAGAAACAGCTTCCCTTAACTTAAACCCCTAGGAGAAACCTGGTGCTCCTTGGAAACACGGTGCTCCTTGGAGAACCAGACACTCGACTCACCACCCAAGGACACTGTTTGCTTTAACCACACCAGTCGTAGCTTTTTAAGTTACGGTTCTCTCTGTTGGGCAAATCCTGGAGGGGAGACACTCCGGGACTGGAAAGGTCACAGATGCACCAAGCATTGAGGACACTTCAAGAAAGAAGCTCTTGACCTGCAGCTTCTTAGGGGGCTGGAAAAGGTGCCGTACACCCAGACTCGAATAGCAAGGACCCAAAGACGCAGCTGAGTAGGAGCAGAGTGATGAGCAGGAATCGGGAATCCTGGCTTCTGTCCCTAGCTCTGCCCCATATTCCCTTCCTGTCTTTTGTGAAGCCATTTCCTTCCACTTTTCCTCACAGTCTCTATTTCGGAGGTGAAAAAACCCAAGCCCTCACTTCTGCAGAGCGTTCGAAACCTCCCCTGGCCTGTGACAGTGCAGAGCATCTCTCCCAGCAGAGGCTGCAGGACACGCAGCGCGCAGGAGCCGCACCACTCACACAGGCAGAGCCTGGCTCTTGCTCCACTGACACCTCCCAGAGCTCAGAGCCCGAGAACAGTCAGTGCCGTGCAGCATCTTCTACACAAACCAAATCCCGGCCCGGCCCTCTCCTTGGCCACTGCAGTGAGCAGCCAAGCAAGGAGAAAGAGAAGGAGAGCTGCTCAGCTGAGCTGTGACAGACGCAGCATCGCTGTGGACAGCCCCTGCAAGGAGGTGGCCCTCAAACAAGCAGCATCAAGGACGGATGAGGGATGATACAGCAATGAGAGAAGCAGGGTTAAAAGGGGGGGAAAAAAAAAACCCAAGGCCAACCCAACGAGCAGCCCAATGGGGCAGGCTGGAGCAGAGGTGCCTGAGGAGCACAGCCATCCCGCTCCGGAGCGGAGCCGTCCTGTGGCCTCCCACATACTTGAGGGAGAGGGAAGACCAGTAGGCACAGGCAGGAACAAGGAGCACTCTGTGGCTTCGCTCGGTATTTCAGGCCATCTCTCACACAGGAGGAGTTCTGCTTCGCTTTCCAAGTCTCGCCCTCTCTGGCACGGATCACAGACCTGGCTCCGAGCCCAGGCCTTGGCTCCAGCAGAACTCCTCACCAAACAGGGTGACGCCCCACCTCTGGGCACAGGCACAGCCCCGTCTTAAAGCCATCTTGAGGCCATTACCCCAGCACCAGAGGAGGCTCCATCATCCCCTAGCTGGGATTCAAGACATCCTGAGTCGCAGCTGAGAAAAACCAAGCCACAAACCTCGCTCCTTCTCTCGGTGGAAGCAAAACCCAGTGACAAAGCACTGTTTTCTCCAGCAGCTCTGGCCGAAGCTGGGAGAGGATCTGCCCACATCAGGGAAGCGCAGTCTCCCAAAGACACCCAAGGCCTTGTTCCTCTGCCTACAGCTGTCTGGAAAGACAGAGCAGGACAAGATGACAGGCAAAGGCCCTGCCCTCCCATCGCTGGCAGTGCAGAGGGGCTGGAAACCACTGCCTGATGCTCCCGTCTGGTGATCCAGCACAGACACTGGGATACAGGGGAGTCACTTGTGCCCAGACACCAGTAGCTGCCGAAGAACCAGCTGAGCAAGTGGGAAGCAGGTCTCACCCCAGCAAAGGCAGAACGGGTTCCCACTTGGCTCTTCAGGGTGCTGCAGTCCATCATCCTCACGCCACCTTCTCCAGCAGAGGGTGGCATCAAGGCAACCCTGCCCATCGAGGAGCTGCGTGTCTCCAACGGCCCATCTCACACCCTGGGAGAGGGACAGCAGGAGCACAATCTGGGAAGGAGGTTGGAGTCCAAGTAAGCTGGACTTGGAGCTGGTAAGGACGCCCATCAGCATGTTTCTAAGGCTTGGTGAGAGCTTTGGATTGCAATGCTGAGATGTCCCCGCTCCCTCTCCTGCCTCACTGGGGACCAGCCTGGCCAGGGCAGTGACAAGCCCAGCTCTGCTGGCCCAGAATGCGGGCAGCACACAGGGCTCCTGGCAAGCCGCCCCTGCATAGCATGGCTCTCCCTTAAATCAAAATCAGGTGCCAGTGACACTAACTGCTTCCTCTACGCTGGCTCCTACCGAGCACAGCCCTGTGGCAACAGCAAACGCCACCGTGAACCAGTCCCAATTAGAGAAAAATCCATCACCCTTTCCACCTTTAGGTTTCAAAGAAAATTGGGGAGGGAGAAAACAAAAGCAGCTCCTTGTTCCCAGGAAGGGCCTGGTGCCAAACAGATGACCTGGAACAGCCACCACAGAAGGAGGAAGGGTGCCTGTCCTCCACGCCACGTGGTCCGTCTGGTGCTGCCTCCCGGGGAGAGGCCGAGGGAGGGCAAAATACAGCAACAGAAACCATCCCCACAGCCTCTGGTACCAGCTCCTGGGTACCTTCCACTTGGGGCTGCCGGGGGTGGTGCTCACAGAAGGGAAGCCAAACCAGGGGAGCAGAGACCGACCTGCCAGAAGGCAGCACGCAACTTTGAAACAGGAGTCGGGAAGAACCAAGGAATCTCGTTTGGGCTTTCCTCCCCCCTGGCTCCGCATGGGGCTGCTGGAAATGCACAACTGAGAAGCAAAGCAGTTGTGATGCTTCCTCGGCCCCTGGCTCCCAGACACTCCCACACCCCTTGGAAACACGGAACCATTTGCAAGACCACCAGAAAACGTGTTTCCCGGTCAACATCTTCCTGGGAGGGAAGGAGAGCTGAGTGACACCGAGTCCTGACCTGCATTAGATTTTCATTTGCCAGAAGACTCATGCTGGCAATCCTCCTAGCACTTCACTGATGCAGCTTAAATAACACTGACAAAATATTGCCGCATCTGTACATCATATCGCTATGATACCTCTGTCCTTCATTATATGGCATATCTATGCATCTGCGTACCACATTTCCTGCTAAAAATGCCAAAAGCAGTCACAAACCTGGCACAAATCTCCTGTGCTCCCCCTCGTCCAGGGCACTGGCGTGACTCTGGGTCTTTGCCAAAAGAGCAACAGCAGAAGGAAAATGACATTTGCAGGGTGCGCTCTGGGCTCCTGCTCAGCTACAGGGGGTGGCCGGCGGCTGGGCAGGAGGCAGCAGGAGAAGCCCAGGAGCAGACTCAAAGGTGGAGCAGAACCTCAACGCACCCCCAGACAGGAACAGCAAACTTGTGCTTTTCCACAGGGGGCTTACTCCCCCAGAAGAGGCTGCCTGGGTGATCTGTCCATCAGGGTGTTCAAAACTGGATGGAGCCCTAAGGAATTAAGGGCTGGAAGCCAGCCTGTGCCACCCCCGGGAAACGGCTAGACCGTTGAAGCAGCTGAAAACTCATCGTAGCTGCTGGAACACACAGTCAGTGCCAGCACAAGCACATCTGGACCACGGGGGACACAGACGCATCCCCGAGCACTCCAATGGCTCAACAGTTTCACTCTCAGCAGCAGCCAAGCCTGATGTAATAACCCGAGACAGCAAAGGCTGTCCCAATGTCAACACCGAACCGGACATCGCACCAAGAAGAGATGGGGCACGGCAAACAATCCCAGGACCCATCTTTTACTTGGGACTCCGCAACCAGTGGCAGATGATCAGGTAAACTATGAAGAGTACTGCCTCTAGAGCAGCACGAAACAGCCAGTACAGAGGACGTGATGCCAGCCGGGTGGCCGACATGATGGGAAAGTCAAAGGGTGAGTTGAGCTTAGACACTGGGGACTCCAGGGCGGCACAAGCAAGGTCCACAGCTCCACGGGCTTGCATTAGCTTGGAGCTGAAGCGTGAGTCCAGTGCAGCCCAGGCCAGCAAGCTCAGCACTTTCAGCTCCGCCATGGCCCAGACACTTTACCCAGGGGTCTGTCCCCTCTGTCACATGGTGGCCAGAGCAACACAGCAAGGGGCAAAAGGTGGAGGGATTTAAAGTACAAAACAAACTATTTAACTTTCTTCACCTGAACAACCATGGTTTCAAGTTTCTGAGCAAGCTTTCCTTTAGCTGCTGTGTTTTATTCTTTCCAGCGGAGGGGTCTGGAAAAAAGAAAGGAACTTTTAGGGGTAGGGACATGTAATAACACCTACGACATTACACTACAGAAAGTGCCAAACACTGCAAAATGCATCTTCTAGGTAATGAAGATACAGGTCGGGGTGGTGGGGAGGCACCGATCACACCATCTGCCCAGCTAAAATGGCAAAACCCATGTTAAAAAACAGAAAGGTTCTAGAGCATTTAGGGCGTGAACGCTCTGGAAAAAGTCCCTGATGGAGCAGACACTTGCTGTAGAGACAGAACACTGATACACTCATCTTTCTACCAAGGAGAAAGAGAGAATCAGGCAACAACGTTGACCTGGTGATTTCTGCACTAGTACCAGCCTCGGGTGCATGGTATATACCCACGTGCGGCGACAGCCAGCCTCCTCACAGGCACCAGAGCCAAAGCAGGTCTTGCTTCAGCACTGCCACGGACTCGCCATGCGACCTTGGGGAAACCACTTCCTCCGTGACTCACTTCTCTTATCCCTCCTGCCGCCGAAGTAGCAAAACAAGGTGCACACAGATTTCTTCTCAGAGACCTGGCGACTGAGCTGCGTGTCGTTACCGCGTGCCTGGCATGAAACAGCCTCTGGGCCGGATAACGAGCGGTAGCCACGTTTGCAGCGTGGATCCTGCAGGTCAGGAGCACACAGCTACGTCTCCTGCAGCCCTGCTCGGTGGGGACGCACTGCAGCCAGAGGTGCGTGGTCCTTCGTGCTGTGCCACGCTGTCGGCAGCCCTTTGCCTGGCACAGCCAGGACACAACCGTGCGACACTGCAGCCCGACACCCTGTCATATAGCACTGCCCCCAAGGCGCGCAGACGCCGCACACAACAACACAGCAGCCTGCCCTGTCATGCAGCATTACTTATATGTTCAGATATGCATCCTTCTCACATTTCTACTCCAGCAAGTGGTTGCTAGCAGAGCGGGGCTAGGACAAGTTCACCACCTGCTAAAGACACGTCCCTAATACAACGTGGGGAAGGTTTTGTTACACGGGTTCCTTTCTGCGTGCAAGGAAGGCATATACGTGTGGTGCTTCCCCCCTTTTTCCTCCAAGCCGACCGCACACCTGATTCACCTCCAGGAGCCCATTGCGTAGGACACTGCACAGAGAGGGGAGAGGTCTCCCCGGACACTTAGGATGGGCTCCCACAGGAGCGTTCACTCAAACCCCCAAGTGAAACGCGCCGAGTCCAGCTACAGGAATCCCAGTTCCAGCCCTCCCTGGGGCTCTAACAGCACCCGCAACGTCTTGCCAAATCCAGAGCAGCCCGGGTAAAACTGGGCGAACGCAAGTAAGTTCTTTGCCTCTACAGCGGAGCGCCACTCGAGACAATTTGGTCCTCGAGGAATTACCGAGCTGGCGGCGGTGGGTGACAAGGACCCGGGAAGAGAGTTCCCCGAAGCCCACGAGCGAAGCGGGCCGGGGGCGACGTCCAGGACGCGCCGGGGAGCAGCGGGAGCGCTGACAGCACGTCCCGGCCCCCGCCGGCGACAGGACGGAGCTGACCCGCCTGGGGAGCG
>JAOXNH010000010.1:7883047-7898777 GCA_028566575.1 Bartramia longicauda | reverse complement strand
TCCCTCCCCTTCAACCTTGCAGTCTCCACGGGGGTGTCCCCCCTTATCCTGGGGGGGGGGGGGCTTCCCCAACCCTGGACTGCAGGAGGGTCCAACAGCCCCCTCCCTTCTTACCCCCCCCCAGCAGTCACCTCCACAAATGGGGGGGGGGTCTCCATGGCCCCCCCTCTCCTTCCCCACACCCCATGGTCCCATGGAGGCTTTGATGCACCCCACACGGCAGCCGGACAAGGGGGGCAGCAACCCCCCCCCCCGATTTATTTATTCGGTGCCTTCATCTCCAGAGTATTCCTGGGGGCTCGGTCACTGCAGACCTGTGTCAGTGAGTGGCAGAGCGGAGATCAGGGGAGATTTCAGGGAGGTCACAAGCCTGACACAAATTCAATTTTATTCTATGTCTCTATTAGTATTTGGGATCACTCAAAATCACTGCTTTGCAAATGGGGTCATAACAGGAAAAGTTCGTGAGCTGCTGCCTTGCGCCATCTGCCAGCGTGACAAGGACTCGTGGCCAGTAGCCTGGATCAGCACCTACCGCCCCCCGTCCCCACACACACCGCCCCTGAGACATGTTGTACCTTGGTGTGCCCAACACTTCAGCCACAGATCTCCAGCCGGGGAAAAAGCCTCTCCCCTGGCATCTCAGGGGCAGATCTGCCCTGCAGAAGTGGGGAGCCTTGCCCGCAGGGCTGACCCCCCTGCATCGACACCCAGCTGCCTGGCCAGACCCTTCTGTCCTGTGTGCTGCAGGGAGGGCGACCATCCACGTAAAACCACAGACACTACATGTGTGTTCAGGCTCTGCTCCCACTTCTACCTTAATTTTCACCCAGCCCTTGCTCATCTGCACCCCCGTCTCCAAAAATATGCATGCAAATGATCAGAGGCTGGAGCCCCTCTGCTGTGAGGACAGGCTCCTAGTGCTGGGGGAGGCTCAGCCTGGAGAAGAGAAGGCTCCAGTCCCTAAAGGGGCTTCAGGAAAGCTGGGGAGGGACCCTTGATCAGGGAGGGGAGCCACAGGATGAGGGGGGGTGGTTTTAAACTGAAAGCGTGGAGATTTAGACTAGATATTAGGAAGAAATTGTCTACTGTGAGGGTGGGGAGACATGGGCCCAGGCTGCCCAGAGAAGTTGTGGATGCCCCATCCCTGGAAACATTCCAGTCAGGCTAGATGGGGCTCTGAGCAACCTGATGCAGTTGGAGATGTCGCTGCCCGTGGCAGGGAGCTGGAGTAGGTGGCCTTTAACGGTCCCTTCGCGCCCACACCCTCCAGTGACACCGATTCCCGCAGCTCTGATGTGCCCGGGATGCGGGACAGGAGCAGCTCCTCCTTGCCCCTTGACGCGCTCGTGTCTGTCCCAGTCCCAATCCCAGTCCCGGTCCCTCTCCCGCCCCGTGTCCCTCCGATCCCACCCCCCCGGACCCCTCCGGGCGGGCGGGGCGGCGCCACCTGGCGGCGCACCGTGCGGGCTCCCGGAGCGGGGGGTGCCCGGCGGAGAGAGGAGGCAGAAGGGGCACTTCCCCGGGCCCCCGCTCCCACCCCGGCCCGGGAACGCGGGGTGGTTCCAGCCGCAGCCGGGTTTTCCCCTCCCGCGCCCCGGGCGGAGATACACCGGGCAGAAACACGAGAAAACACGTTCCCTTATTGCATTTACCCTGTTTTCTCTCTGCGATGATGCAAAGGAGATGCAGGGCTGTGCATGACAGAATAGCAGCATGTGCACAGCAGAAGGGGATGTTTTAATTAAAAGGAAAAGGGAGAAACTGTGGCTCCAGTGGAAAATGCCAAAAGGAGCACTAGCATCCAGGCGCAGAAGTGAGGAAATGGATTTCCGCAGCGTGTGATACATCCTGGTACGAAGAGCTGAACACACCCTCCATCCCTGCCAGCAGAGTGGCTTACACCTGGCACCTGAACCATTAAATCACACAGCCCTTCATGAATATCTTTGTAACAGGCACCATAACGCACTTTACAACTACCCTTTACACGGTGTGGATGTTGAGAGCCAAGCACCACAATTCTCTCACAGGTGGAAGGAACACGAGGGGCTGCAGGAGAGTCACGTTTGCCAGAACACCAAATACAGGGGTTGGCCCAGCCACAGGTATTGAGGTCAGATGGACGCCGAGGTGCTCAGCCAGGACAAACACCCGGATTCAGAGGGGTAGAGATGGAGGGAGGCTGCCAGAGACCTGATGGCTCTCCAGCAGCGTGACCAGACAGGGTGAGGGAGTGGTGAGGCTAAAGCAGCCCAGCTGCCACAGCCCCATCACATGTGGGACAGTGACAGAAGGGGCTTAGGGAACCTCTCCCCTTGACCACTGCCTCTTCCTCCTTCCAGTGCAACCGCTCTCCCCATTTAAACAAACAGGCTTGAAAGTGTCAAGGCACGGTTACTTAAGGAACAAAGAAGCCAACAAGTGACAGTTTGTTAAGATGCAGCATCGCAATTTTTTCCCACTTTCCGTGGACAGTCTAAATCTACCAGGCCAAAGCACAAAGTTCTCAGCCAAAGCCAAAAGCGTCAAGAAGGTGACCGTGCAAGAGCCTGGAGCAGCGTCTCCTCCCTTCCTGTCTCTCAGCCATACCGCAGCCCCGGCACCAGCTTGGACTTTGCAGAAACAGGCAGGAAAATCCCTCAGCTACGACAAGGAGCACGGTGTGCACCACCCTGGGTCTGATTCCTGGGCCACCAGAGACAACGGTGGACTCACAACAGGAGAGATCCATGGACCCGAGGGCATCCAGGACCCCCTTTCATAGCTGCAGGACACAGAAAAGGCCAAGCTAATGACCACGTAAGCTTAATTACTTCATCCAGTCCCTAACAGTCTTGCTGTATTCCCCCAATTCCTCCCTCTAACCACTGCCTTCATCCCTGTTAGCAGGAGCCCTGCAAGCTTCCCCATCCTCTGACAGCTGCAGCTCCGTGTCCAACTGGAAAAGGGGAAAGAGACAGGGGAAAAGGGAAAAAGGAGTTTTTCCAGAAGCCAATGAAATTCAACTGTGAACATAGTTCCCATGGTAACAGCAGGATCCAGGGGAAGAAAAGGGAATGTAAATCGGATTATCAAGGGGATGAACAGGGAGGGACCAACGAACCAGTTGCATCCACCAGCCCAGCCAGGCCGCTCAACCACTGCCTGCACCATGGGCCCAAGGAACGAATCCCCTCCTCAAACGCCCACCCAGAGCTGCCCGTGCAGCAGCTCACCCAGCAAGGAGAGGTCCCTGCGGCACAACAGGGCTCATGGAGGCCACTGCGGGAGTCCCACCACCTCCCCCAGCCCAGAAACTTTCCCCTAAGCAGAGCAGTCGCCCTATAATTGGTGTGATATATTACTTCCACTGTCTGACGTCCTAACCATAAATGAGGAGGAGGCTCAAAAATGCCCAGAACATAAAGAAAAATATAAGAGTCACAGAGAAGTAACTCACGAGACCCAAGATTTATGCTTCTCTACCCACAGGGGAATCAGAGTACTCCTCCATGACATTCTAGCAAGGACTTGCACTTTGCAGAGTGAATACAGCGAAATCAAGGTGGCTTTCAGTAAAGCCAGAAGCAGCTCAGGAACTCACATCAGATAGATTTAAACCAGCAGCAGAACCCCCTGTTCCAGCCTGAGAAAGGACCACAGGCCCTGGGCTGCTCCCAGATCTGGCTCTCCTGGCACTGCTGCGCCTCCTCCCGCACACTCTCTCTAACGGCGCTTCCCTGCCTGGAAAGGGTTAAGCCTCAAAAGCACCTCCTGGGGTTTTGCTACTCCTTTTCTGCTCTGTTTTATTTCCTCAAAGACAGAGATCAGCTGCCTGGATCTAGCTTGACCCCGCAGCAGCCCTTGCTGCAGCACCGAGTGCCAGCATAGTGGAGAGGCATGGGAGGGACACAGGGATCTGCTGCCTGGAGCCTCTTTGGAGACGGGCATGAATATTTCACAACAGGGAGAGAATGCTTCAGCAGCACCCTGCAGATGTGGATTTGATCGGTGCTGTGCAGGACACAAAAGGACAGAGCCCAGGTCACTGCTTTCCAACCCCCAGGGACCCACCGAGAAGAGAAGCCCCCCAAGGGTGAAGCAACCTCCTCTGCCCACCCAGCAGCCTGAGGAGCCGCAGGTGGTGCCAGCAGCTCCTGCACAAACCTGGCAGCAACATCCCAGCAGACAAAGCTGGACCTTGGCCTGATGCGGGCAGGGGTAGAGGGACAGCCTTGTCCATCCCCAGCACATCCCAAGGATGGTAACGCCCTCTCAGAACAATGCACCGGCCCCAAAACACAAGATCTAACCAGACAGCTATTCCTAACGGGACCCAAGGTGTCAAGAAAAGCACAATATCCAACTAGAACCAGACGAGGCATCTTCAGGAGGGCTGGACGGCATTTGGCACAAAGCATGCAGGCACCCTTTGATTCAGGCACTTCCTCCATTCAAAAGGAGAGTGAGGTTTGAGATCCCTAGTTTGACTCTCCACATATGTGGAGTGGGTCCTGCCTGAGAGTCTCTGAAAGTGTGGCATAAAAGGAACGCTTGTGTCTCCAGAGCACATGGAGAGGGTGGAAGGAAAACGGACTGAACAGCACGATGCAGGACTGCCTGGAGCAGGGCTCAGCTCACCTCCGAAACTCTCAAGCACAATCTAACAGGAAAATTACCAGGGCTACAGCATCAAATCATGTTCCCACCAGCAATCCTGCTTGAAAGGAATGGCCAGGAGCCCTGGTTCAAGTTTCCCTCTGCAAAATCCAGCCATGCAGAGGTGATGCCAACAGGCAGAAGGAGTAAGATCTCAGCAAGGGGAGCCCGTGGAGGACCATGGCTTTGGAAGTTAATTGAGACAAAGCTGCCACACTTTTCTTGGACATGAATTTGAGTGGGAGGTGTTTGTTACTGCCAATACATTTTCCCTCATACAGTTCTTCCACATGAGGTTGAACCGTTAAGCGTTGACAGTGCATCTGTTAAGATTGGCTCTAGAAACCAAATGTTCTTGAAAATAAAGAGAGAAACATGCTGTGCTTGCCCTTTATCTTTGCAGCCATCCAGCTCCCAGTACCGTGAGGAAAAGCCACGTGGAACAGCCCATGTGCACAAGAATGGCCCGAGAGCAGCCGTGAAAGGTGTAGCCGAGGAACAGAGAGAAGTTCCCCAACGACGGCAAGACTCGGTGAGAGGGTGGCACGACAACATCAGGCTTGTTTCTGCTGACAATACAAGGCTTCAAAGAAAGGTCCCACAGAAGATCCGGGAGAAGGGCTCTTCCCAATATTTTCAATTTCTCTCCTACTTGGTATTTTCTTTTTACAACCACATTTCTGTCCTACCTCCCATGGCAGCTGCCTTGGGCTTAGGGCAAACGGTGAGTCTGCTTCTTCAGAAAGATCCTGCGCCCAGCAGAGAGCACCGAGATCACCATGAACTATGAGCACTGGAAGAGGACATCCCTGCAAACAGAGGAAGATGATCTTCCTCCAAGGTCATGAAATCTTTCCTTCACAGGAAGAAGAAAAAAAAAAAAGGCAGGCCAATGCAGCCTCCTCACTTGCCTCCCTTTAATTAGTAACCATCTGGTTTTGAGAAGAGCTGTCAGCCGATGTAAAGCATTTGGCAAGTGTCCTCCGCTGCTGCTCTCCTAACTTCAGATCTTCTTGGAAACGCTCTAAGCCCCAAGATGCCAAAAGGAAATGAAAAGCAAAAAGGAGAGGGCACGAGCGAAGCAGAAGAGCAAGGACAGAGTGTGACTGAGTGGATGGAGCCAGACATTCCCCAGTTCCACTTGCAGGTTGGGGAGCAAACTGCGAAGGCTGCTGCCCCTCCGACAGCCGGGAACGCCCCCTGCCTTGGCAGCTGCAGGAGGGACTGCATCACCTCAAGCACCGTATTTCAAACAAGCCAATACAAATCCCTCAACATTTTCCGGAAGCTGGGCTGCTCAGTTTGGCAACCTGGCCAAATTCCAACTTAGGCAGTGACTTTCTGTCTTCCTACATTCCCTTCCTCACTGTAATTTCTCCTATGTCCCACCCAACCACTGTGCGGTGGCACCGTGTGCCTGCAGTTACCGGTGCTGCTCCAGCACAGAGTTCATCCACTGGGCAGACACAGACAATCTCACAAACCAAACTCATTGTGGTCTGTGGACGAGAGCTGCGACGCTATTCCTCGAGTTTTGCCCTGGTTCTGCCTGATGCCACACTCAAATACAGGGGTGGTGTTCTCCATTGAGAAACCCACAGGTGGGAAGGGAGTGTTTCACCAAGCTCATGGAGGCAGTGAGGAGGGACCATAACCCTTCTGCTCAGCTCAAGTCCTCAGGCTCTGCCAGCACAAGCCCTTTTGCTCTTTTCTGGGGAGCAACCATGCTGGAAGCGAAGCCGGGGGCTGCCGCATTTTGCAAGCGCTGCCTCCTCATTAACATTCAGCACAAGGCTCAAGCAGCTTTTAGATTACTCCTTCCTGACTCTGGGACCTTGCGCGTGAGTCAGAGCCTTGCACATTCGCTTCTTCCGATCCCTGTGAGCCCGCAACACATGGCAAACTACATTTTGAACAGTTCCCTTAATTTCTGTGTGCAGACAACCTTCTTCTGGCTTTTGTGAAGAAGCCGAGTCATCCTCTGCTCCCCGAAACAGCATCGCATGCACAAGGACCACCACCCTCTTTTCTCACAGACCTGTTCTGATTTTGCAATAACCTGAGATTGTGCGGGCCCCTCTTGTAAGCAGGTACAGCAGACACCCTATACTCACCCCCCTCTATTTATTTCCATCCTGATTCCCACGCGGTGCTTCAGCTTCCCACAAAGCACATGTAGGAGCCCTTTCCCTTCCCCAGACCCACGGCCACAGTACAGGCACAGCTGAAGGAGCGAAGGATCCCATTAAATACATTAATTCTCCACCACAAACAGGGCAGATATCATTTCCCAATGCATTTCTGCAGACCTCTCCTATGTGGCAAAGGAGCCTGGGATCCAAACCTACAAGATCCTCCCATTAAACCTGCCTTGACATCCACCAGCCCATCAGCGCAGCAGAGCTGTAACCTTGTTGACTCCTGACCCGCGAGTAAAAGGCAAGCATAAAATTCCTTATTAGAGCTTCTGAAACCACTAGAGACCTTCACCTGATTAACCTTCTCACACATTTCCAGGGGGACAGATGAGCAGGTTTCAGCTGCCCTGATCCGCATGGAGCTAAGAGAGATTCTCACTTTCAGATGTCTCAGGAGCTGCACGGAATTCGGAGTTGCCTGGGATGCTCACCATTGCCAGGGCAGCGGGAGCTCAGGAACCCTCTCACATCCACTTTTTTTAAGAGGATGTGTGCTGGTCTGACATGCTTGGAACTGGAAATCCCTAGGCAGATAACAGGGAGGCCCCAGGCAGGTGAAACACAAGTCATCGGGCCTGGACCATCCTCCCGTGAGCCTCGACACGGCCAATTTATGCCAAAGGACCAAAAACTGTGGACACCATTCCTCTTTTTGGCTTCCCAACCTCAGTGGGGGAAAACAAAGCTTTTCCTTTACACTCTATGCTCTGCTCCAAGCCCCAGGAATCTCCACGCAATACTTCCATCTTCCTTCTCCAAAGCCTTTCTTCCTAGTCTATTAGCATTATGCAAAGTGCCCAACTGCCAATGCCAATGAGACTTCAGGCACAAATCCATCTATTTCTCCCCTCCAGCTCTTAATTAACATGTGGACTTTAATTACATTTGCCGTTTTCACAACAAAATATGTCTCTCTCCTTCACCTGCCCCTCCCCAAGATCATTATGAGAGCTCTAAGAATCATCATGCATCTACCCCGAGAGCGAGGTGGGGGGCACCCACTCCATCTCCCCAAGCTGCCCCGTCCCACCAAACCCTCAGTCCTCAGAGCCCTGGTCCGCTTCCAAGGAGAGGGGTGGAAGCACTGCTAACAGGTTGGCACGACATATTGCCAGGGCGGGATGGTACCTGCAGGCTTTGGCTGCAGTGAAAGACATCACAATTCAAGGATGGACACTGAAACAAAGACAAATTGGGGAGGTATTAGGGATTCTCTTCCTTTTCAAAGGTAAAGGTGGGCCTCCCTCCTGCCAAAGAAGCTCTGTCCTCACTAGGAAGCTTTGCAGTAACACTCAGCTGGGTCACAGACTGATGCACTAAAAAAAGGGGGAAAGCTTTCTAACAAACCGCCCCATCCTCCCTGATCCAGCCACTAGAAAAGCCTTAGTAAATCACAAAGCATCCTTTTCCGAGGAGAATGTGAAAACTGAGAAATTCTTCCCTACCCAGCCAGATGGGAGCGGGCAAGAAGCTGACAATTTACTAGAGCAGGGACCTTGGTGCAGTCAGGCTTTCATGGAGCTCGGGCGTTTGTCTGAAGGTAACTCAAACTGGTACCAGTCTCCTTGCCAGCCCAGGAACGTCACACAGATGCAATCTATCACGGCGGAGAGACCAAGTCCTGCACAACATCAACCTTGATTTGCAAACGTGGAATCAGCTCTCAGACTGACTATTGTATCTGAATGGTCAAGATTCACCAGTCAGCTGGTGGCTTTGCCCACTTACGGAGGTCTGGGAAATGAGATTGTCCTTAGGTATTACTTTACACTTTCAGTGTTACTCGAAGACAGTCTCTAGCCCTCCTGGCAGCAAACAGTAAGGAAATATCAAACTGAGTATCAAGCTATGCAATATTTGCTTTAGTTTGACAACAGACGGAAGGCAGTGAGCTGCCCACCTCTCCCAGTGCCGAGTGGTGAAGAATTAGCAATACTTCACAGAGCAGACATGACATCAGGCTCTTGGGACAGAGACAATAACATAAGGGCAGCACTGAGGTGACTGCAACACAAAGGAGATATAGGAAGGACTAAAAATATGGCCCAGACAGAGTCTACAAGGCAAGGAGCGCGTGATCCCAACGTGCAGCGAAGCACATGGTGCATAACTCGGGTGGAAATAAGAGCTGGCAGCAGAGCTCCGTGGGGCAGCGAGCACCCCATGAACGGTGACGGCATCACTGCTGCTCGCAGAAACCCACAGACCAACCGTATAAGAAAAAAACAAGTAATCGCCAAGAAGAGGGTGTCGATAAGCACAGCAGAAGGGAGACGATGTCCCTTTAAATGCGACTAAAGTGTTGTCAATGGATCTGCCATGGTAGAGGAGTTAATCCCCCCCCAGCCCCTCTCAGCCACTGTGATGGGATAATTAGATGCGAGGGCTCAGTGCAGATGATGCTCCAGTTGCTTAGCAACTAATGGTTTCCATGGAAATGGCAAAGCACAGCCTTCGGAGCAGTAAGTGAGCAGTGCAGCAGGGCAGGGAAAGATGCCTTAAACTCCTGCACTGATCCTCTCCTCCAGAGTCACTCAGAGGCCTTGAGGTATTAGGGGAGCAAGAAGGGGGTGCCTTAAAGATACAACATCCCTGTTTCAAGCAGCAGTAAAAAGAAAAGGTTTTTTTTTTTATGCTAAACTTTCAGTCACCTGGTCCCCCCCGATCTCTGTGCCACTCTACTAACAGGAGGAGAGAGGCCGAATCACAGAGTGGTCTTAGGCAAAGGCTCGTGCCCTGATACATGGCTCCTCCTGCCAAAAGCAGCTGAATGCGATTCCAGCATCAGTTCTCGCAGCCAGGGCCTGAGGTGAACGCGCACACACACACTAACGTGCTGAGATTTTCAGTGCTGTTCCATAAGATGCCATGTACAGGCATCCAGCCTGGCCCTGAACCATCAGGCAAGAGGCTTCCTCTCAATTCTGCAGCTCTGCAGCACATACAAAAGCGACACTGGCTATAAAACACCAAGACCCTCACCAGAATAGCAGAGATCAGATTTATTAACCTTGGCCCCAGCCTGTCATCTGGTACTTCCTGCGACAAGACCGATTCCTACTGCTTTATGACCGCCGCTCCCTGCACCAAGTCAGCGCCCCGCTGCTCCTGAGCATCGCAGCCAGGACCTGCCCCTCTCCTCGCCAAGGAGGGCACGTGCTGCCCATGCAGCAGCACTGCTGCCGTCCCGTCATCTGCCGTGCTGAGCAGGGACGAGCTCTCTTTGTATTTTGATAAGGGAGCTCGGGGACACCCAGGTGGGGCTGTTGTTTCAGTACTAGGTGGTCTTCACCCCCTCACAGGATGCAGGGACAGCATCGCTGCCTGCTTCCCCATGACAGCCTTATGAGTTAAAGCTTTGCAAACGCCTCGAGCACTGGTAGCACAGAAGAGGGTACAGACGCTCATGCCGCAGAGACAAGCCCCTGCTCTCCCAACCTCCCTCATGACAAGAGGCGTCCCCAGCAGAGACAGCAGCAGAGCGGGTGCTGCGGGCACTGGCTGCAGATCACGCACGCACTGCTCTGCTTTTCCCCTTCCCACCCGGGAGGAGACTGGCAGCATGTGCTCCGCTCCACCGGGTGCTATATCTTCTGAGCAAAAAGCATGTAAAAAGGGAGAATAGGGCAGACCCCTCCCTCCGGCAGCAGCTGAGCCAGGAGGTGGTACATACTGCTGGCAAGGAGCAGCTGGACCAGGTGCCAAGCCCCCCACGGGGTCAGTCAAAGCCACCGACCCCAAGATGCTCTGCAGCTCCTTCCTCCCCTTCCTGCAAATCCAGGGCATGCTGGCTGCGACATCCCCTTGACCACCCTGCACCAATGGCTAATTCAGCCACAAGTGAGGTCTCCTCCCTGGAGCCCTGTCCTCATCCACCCAGCGCTTCAGGAAGGAACTAGAGTAGAGTCACCAAAAAAGTTGTGAAGCGTTTCAGACTCTGTCCCCTATGGCTTTCAAAGGGGGAAATCAAAGGGAAGCGCCGCGCTTTGTTCCGCGGGGGAGCGGCAGGAAAGGTGAGCGGCGGCAAGCCCAGCAGAACCGGTCGCTTCAATCGTCCGCCAGCTCACCTTTGAAGTGGTTTTAAAAATCAGGGAGGAGGGGCAGAGACCCGAGTTCAGCTCTTTTACTGCAGCTTCACAGAATTTGAGGATGTGGGGGGTAAGAGGCCGCCTTTCCCCCACCAGAAAAGTAGCATATCTGTTCAGAGCGAATAAGATACAGCTAATAGAAAAGGCTGCGATACTCATCAAGTACACACCAAGTCCTCACATCCCATGGAGGCTACGAACAGCTACGACGGCAGCAGCATCTGCCTACAGTACTGACAGAGACAGACAGGGATCCACAGAATTAAGCAGGTGCAACCCCCGATCTGGTCTCGATGGAGCCACCGACTCCTCCCAGTAACAGAAAGGTCTGATTTTAACCCCAGCCTGCGCAAAGCCCGGGAGCTCTTTCTATATTATAGTCACAGCATCAGCTCTTGCTGCAGCGCCGGGAACCGAAGCAATGCCACCCGGCAGGAATGGCACTGTGCGAAGCCAGGCCAGGCCCTACAGTACACCCCGTGCTAGGGAGATGGGGAAAAGTACCAATTACTTAATTGGAAAATAATCTGTACCACTATATATATATATATATAAAGAACACAGTTGATTGGCATGACCAGTCCACTCAAGCCCACTGAAGCTGCTTCTATACTAACACCACCAGCTGAGCAAAGCCAAGACAAGAGGCGACACCCTCCTGTCACCACAGACAACTGGATGTCACTCCATACAAATACAAAACTTTCCAGGGCTGTGGAATACAAGAGCCATTTGAGCCAGACTTGAATAACAACTCTGAGTCAGAAGCCAAGTTACAGAGCTCCCCTCTCTTTAGGGCAGAGAACGAGCTCAAATCCAACATCTTTCAGAACTGGGAGCAAATCCAGTTTCTCTGCTTGCCGAGGAGACCCTGCACCGCACATCACGCACACATGAGGCCACGAGCCCAGCCAAAGACATCTGAGTGCACACACAAACCTCAGACACCCCGAGACGCAATTGAGCATGCTCACAGTTACATCTTGAATCTGAAATGTCTTTTCACTCTTGATTTGCAAACACGACTTAATCTAAAACATCAGGACATAGGAATCAGAACGGATAGAGAACTGCAACTGCCCCCCGACCTCATCCTTACAAAGCTTCCCTGGAGTTCTTGTGGTTACGGGGCACGTGGGAGTAGGCGAGACCAGTTTCCAGCAAAACTATCCCATCAATTGGCTTCCGCACCAGTAACACTCACCTGAGAAGAACTAGCTTTGAAGAATCCAGACGTCCTGAGCCGGGACACCTCCAGCTTGTGGCTCCTCTACATTTTCAGCTCCATTCATGATGCAGACAGAGGTGTTGGCTTTGACCTTCTGCACGTGTCAGCAGGTTCTCTTCCAACTTCTGTTTCACCTCCCAAAGCTAGAGGGGGACCCAAAAAAGAAACAGCTTTAGGAGACAAGTGTGAGCTGCTGGTTAAACTGTAAGGCATAAGGAATCAGCAGCCTCAGACAAACTGGCTCTCTCAATCTGATGAAGATCCCTCTCACCTGGGAGAGCAGGGGTAGAAGCCAGAGCTCAGAGGTTACAATGCTTCCGCCCAGAATACACAGGACACAAACTGATGGGATTGGGATTCAGCAACTGAATGGCCAAAAGCAAAATTAAAGCCTTTTAGCCTTTTCCTAAACTTAAGGGAAAGGTCAGTGGTTACAAACATATATATTTAAAACATTCTTAGGCTTTAAGCTGGAAACCAACACTTCTGCTCCCAGTTTTGCTTCACTGCATGGACTGGGCAGACCACAGGGCCCATTTCCCTGCTTTCCCTGTCCGTATGAGAGCAGCGCCTCAAATCTCTACCAGTAAGAAGTAAATGTTATCACACGGGGGAAATCCTTTCCACCCCTGCAGCAGGGGCAGCAAATATTAGCAAGCTCTTTTCACATCTTTTTTTGAGGAGGGTCTAAGTAGAACTACTTAGGCCTTCTCTGGGTAGAGCACTATATTATATTAAGTTATATCTTCTCCCTACCCGTCTGTTACTCACCAGTTCCACCGACGGGCACAGCCTCCTCTGAGGACAGAGGAACCTGGGGGAAGATAGGAGAAAGGAATCTCTAATCAGCTGCAGGCGGCTGCTGCCAGCAGCCTGAGCTCTGCAGGTGTTTCTCATCTCCCTCATTGCTCTGGAGCAGCTTTTGCTGGTGAATACCCCCCACCCGGCCCGGGGGCATCGGCCCTGAATCAGCCACAGGTGAATTCAGTTGCTGCCTACAAAACACCAGCTCACAGGGCCTGTTGTGGCCAAGCCTTCACTCCTGTTGTCCTCTGCCAGGATGCTCCTGGAAAGCGGCATAGGGAACCGGGTCCTTTCCAGGGACAACTTCATCCCCAAATATCCTACTGTCTTTTTTCTGTTCACATCGATGCCTCGCACACTGCCCCACTTGCTTTTCTGACAAGAACAAGCAGGTTAAGATGCTCCATCTGCACGCAGGGTCCAGCTGTCCCAGGGCTTCTTTGTCCCAGAAAATACTTACATGGTTCCAAGATGATTAACATAACTGCATCCAGGCTGGCGCTCCTGTGCGAGCTTGTTGGTGAAGTCCCAAAGGTTAGGTGGGTAGGTGAGGCGTCAGTTGAGGGTGTTCACAGATAATCAGCGGCTTAATGAATTACTCTGCCTCAGCTGATGCCTGCCCCACTGCAGGAGAGTTTCACTCCAGATAGGAAGGGGAAAGCGACTTTGTGGTGCGACAGGTCGAGTGATACATGGTAAATTATTAAACTATAGTAGCTGGATTGTTTGCAACACATCTCAAGTCAAACACCGGGCTCCAGTTTCAGGAAGGGGAAGGGATTTTGATTGGGGCACGCTCTGGCTTTTTGAGGAAAGCAGCCAACGAGCAGGCTGTGGGCACACCTGAGGAACCTGACGGGGAGCACATTGTCTGCACTAATGACTGAACTTTGTCACACCAGGGTGGGAAAAGCTACGTGACTACAGTAGTTTGCATCTAGCAAAAGTCAAGCCGTGCTGGCTGGACAGTTGTGAAATGCCCAACAAGTACACAGGGGAAAAACTAACCGTGCCTGCCTTGACTCAAGAGGCAAAACTCAGAGATCCTCCTCTGCCCTTTGAAAGTTACCTTTGCAAGAAAAGCTTGATTTTCTGTCTGATTTATTTGTCAACAGCCCATCTCAAAAGATGCAAATAGGCAAAGGGCGAGAACAGCAGCAGCCAACAATTCAGCAACATCTGGCCCAAAGCACTGCAGAGCAAGCCCGTGATGGGGAGAAGCATTTTCTTTTATCATGCAGGAAAAAAACCCACATAACCCAAAGCCAAACCTTTGGTGCAAGGAGAAAGGAATTCACTTTTAAGCTGAGATTCCCCCATCATCATGACGCTAATATTGTGGTGCAATCTTTGCCAGCAATTGCCAAAAACAGCCTCTTTCCATCCATCTCCCAGCAACTCCCTGATGTACTCCTCCGCTACGAGCGTAATCTGCGTCCTCCTACAAAATGCTCAATGTACGTAGAGTCTGAGACCTCATTGCCTGCTGGTGCCAAGCCAGGGCTTAGATTTTGGTTTGAGGCCACTCCATTTCCAGCCATGCCACCCACCTGCCCTGCCCCCTGAGCAGAGGAGCGGTGGTGGATGGGCAAAGGGGCTGAAGATGTCTAATACCCACTCCGTAACAGCACAAACCACACAGCTTCATTTGAAATACCTGGGACAGATTAGGCTGGGGCCACGTGTGAAAGACACAGTCAAAGAAACAAGACCAGTTCAGGAAGGTGTAGAACTTAGATTGCATCTCCAGGCTGTACAAAAAGTTTCTGAGAGACACTGTGAGAGCACACCCCATATCTGCCCAACCCGGCTCCTTTTCCCCCTCCGTGGCACTCCCTCGGTGTTTTGCCTGGGCTGAGCTAAAGCAGTTTCCATCCTTAAAACCCTCCCCAGTACCTGCAAACACATCCTGAGGGCCCTCCGCATCCTTCAGAGATCCCTCCTGCTTCCAGAGGCATCCGAGTTCTCGGGCTGGGGAAGTCCAGGGCAGAGTGTAGGTAACACTGTGATTTTATCAGAAGCAGAGAAAAATAAGAAATTAGCCTAACAAACACAGGAACTGTTCATTTCTTGAGACTCTAGCAAAGTAAATGGGTAGAAAACAGAGCCTGTGTGCTGCCACCTATCCTATTCTCAATCAGCTCACTTACCCCACCAGTATGGACCCTCACTTACTCACCAGAAGGGGCTTTAATAGGTATGTAGAAGTGTGAAACAGAGACTAGCCTTTCACCCACCTGTGTGATCCCCTTTAAAAAAAAAAAAAAAGAAATCAAGTCTCTTGGCACACGGAGCCCTTCCAGCTTGTGGAATTCTTTGTGCTCCCTCATAGATCCCACTGTGCTCTACACCCAGGGGTCGCTTCGCCACGCAGAAAATGTACTTGAGTTTTCAAAACAAGTCGTTTTGGGAAAGCCTGCATTTAAAAAAGGGCCTTGAAGACTGGGATATGGCAGAGGAGCTCAAACTCTTCGTCACTACTGAAGAGTTTCTGAAAGGGAAGGGCCGCGAGGGGATTGATTGGTTTGGCTTTGCTTTAAGAAGATTCCCATCTATAAAACGCAGGTGAAAATTGTAGAATCTGGTAAATAGTAAGTTCCGCTCTCGAAGTTAACAAAAGGCCCATTTTCTTTATGTTTTGATGTGTCCCGGTTTGAGGTAAAACTGAACCAATTTTCTGTTCTGTAACGTTAAATCCCAGCCAGGCCTCTTCTAACTGTCTGAAGTTAACGGTATATTGTGGAGAAAACTGCTCCTTCCCAGAATGATAA
>JAOXNH010000010.1:7863652-7878518 GCA_028566575.1 Bartramia longicauda | reverse complement strand
GGGGGGAGGCGGCCCTGCGACCCTACGACCCGGCGGAGCACGGGCGGCGCGTCTGGTGCCTGGTCTGCGGCCGGGGCGTGCGGCGGGACGGGCGGAGCGGAGGCATGGCCCTGCCGCAGGCCGGCCTCCTCCGCCACCTAGCCGGGTACGTGTCGGGGGGCCACCGGAGGAGGCCACCGGGGCGGAGGTGCGGTGTACCTAGGCGGGTACCAGGGCGGCGGAGCCGCGGTGCGGCCTAGGCGGGTACCGGGACGGGGGTGAGGCCTAGGCCGGTAGCAGGGCGACAGGGCCAGCGGGAGGGCGACCGAGACGGCCACTGACGGGCGCTCCGCAGGCCCGATCACCGCCGGGAGACGGCGCGGTTCTGGCGGGAGCAGCGGGCGGAGGCGGCGCTGCGGGAGCGGGTGCTGGTGCCGGCCGAGGAGTACGAGCGATTCGCCCGGGGCCTGGAGCGGGCGCTGGACGAGCACCGGCGGCGGGAGGAGGAGCGCATCCAGCAGGTACCCCCCGCCCCGCCCCGCCCCGGGCCCACGCCCCCCTCGGGCCCAGGCCCACCGTCCCCTCTCCGCACAGATGGCCGCCGGCATCCGGGAGGCTGAGCGCAGGCAGCGGGAGACGGTGCGGGATGCACTGCAGGTGGGTGAGCCTGGTCCTGCCTGCCAGTACCGGCACCAGGAGCAGGGGGAAGCTCTGCTCGGGACCAGAAATACCGCTGCTTTTTCCTGAACCAGCATCAAATGGAGCCGGAGCCCAGCATAGGACCCCTCCTCGGCAGCCTCCCCACGGCACCAGGAAGGTGAGAACCATTTCCCATCCCCTTCCCCACCAGACTGAGCCACAGCTGGTGCTACCATCAGCGGGACCTGGCACTCACTCACACCCTTCACAAACTTTTATCCAGACTCTATTAAGCATCGTAGCTCCAGAACAATTAATACACGAGCATTTAACATGATCATACCCTGAGAATGTTTCTCCTTTGCCTTCTTACTGCAAAGCTCCACACACAAACACTAAACCTGCTCCAGAAGCCTCCGCTGCCCACCTGGCTGTGGCCATCACTTGCCTCCGGGGCTGCCTCATCCCCTCTCTTCCAGGGATGCCTCCCGGGATGCAGAGCAGCCTGGCCCCAGTGGGACACAGACGGGACCCGACTTAAACTGGATGGAATCGGGTCAGGCTTTGACTTTCATCGGCCACCAGGTAGGGATGACTCACTAAAGACCGTGACTTAAACGTGACTGTGGATGACACGTGGCACGTGTCCCAGCGCAAAACAAGGGGTTGCCGTCTCTGGTGCTGAAAACAGCAGCTTGGCAGATTCAAGCTGGGAGTTTCAGTCCTCCAGTGCGCTAACCTGTGATTCGTTAAACAAATGTTCTTTAACACACCCTGAAAAAACAAACGCTCCTTAAAGAAAGTCGAGAAGAGCCTCCCTTTTGTACCAGAACACACAACGCTATTCTGTTCAGAGATAGGCTTAGAAGCATCAGTTTCTCACCAGTTTTTCTGTCTCTGTTCACAGGAGACAGAAGGGAGAGGGAACGTGCACACAGGTAATCCCGCTGGCTCCAGGCTCACTTGGTTCCTCCCCTGCCGAAAAATCCCGGCCTGTAAATGGAGGGGGATAACATAAAGCAATTTTAAAGCAGTTACAGCATAACCAGGAGGTGCTCAGTCTTGCTAACATTTGATGTACTAGAGAAGAAAACCCTTCTGTGTTACGAAAACTGCTGGTGCTGCTGTATGGTTCAGGGTGTGATCTCCCATGGCTGTAACCAAGGCAACGTGGCTGCTTTTGCTGACAGAGCCCAGAGTTTATTTTTCCTTTCCCACTTCCTGGGCAGTGCGAGCTGCAGGGATGGGGAAGAGGGGACACTTTTCCCCATCTCCAGCTCAGGCCAAATGCATTCTCCCCACAACTTCCAGGAGCAAAACCTCCGTGGCTAACGGAGGAAGAAGAGGATGGGAATACACGAGAAATTGGACCTTCGTATGAGGAATTCCTCAAACAAAGTGAGTGGGCTGTGCATGTTTCGGTTACCCTTACAGTCACTGCACTGAAGAGCCAAAGGCGATCCCACTTCAAAAATCCCACTGAACAAAACCATTTTTCCAGAGGAGAAGCAGAAGCTGAAGAAGTTGCCAGCGGAGCGGGTGGGCGCCAACTTCGACCATACCTGTCCGACGGGCGAGAGCTGGCTGCCCTCCTTCGGGCGGGTTTGGAACCATGGCAGGCGGTGGCAGTCGCGGTAAGGCTCAGCGTGGCTGGACGGTGCCTGGCGGGGAGTCCCTCCAGCCGAGCTGCCTGCAGAATGGGATCTGGGGGGGCTTGTCCCGCTGGTGCCATCTAACGTGCTATACACGTGTCAGCTACGGAGAGAGCTCACCAGGAGACCGGGAAAATGCCGCCATGCGAGGCTCTGCTCTAACACTGTGCACAGTGCTGTCATGTGACACGGGGCAGTGCTCCTTACCTCTCTGAAGGCCGCTGCTTTCTCACTTCTGTGCTCTCTTTCAGGCATCAGTTTAGAACCGAGTCAGGGGAAAAGAAGAAGAAAAGGTGATGGGGAGAGGACGACGAAGGAAACCGAGCTGTGGTGCTGTGGAAGGCAGACTGTAGAGCAGCATCTTTGTTGGTGCCGCCACCACCATGTTTTGTGCTGTTTTTTAATACACACATCTGGACGTGCTGGTCCCCTGGAAGGCAGGGACTGCAGCACTGCACTGGGGGTGTCGCAGCAGATCCCCCCCGTACCCGACACTCAGGGCACCAATTTCTGAACTCTTAAGCTAACACCAAGGCAGAGCGTGCAGCAAGAAGCATGTGCTGACGTGTTCTGCACCGATGTGTAGCATGGCATCCAGGAAATAAGTTTTTGAGAAATAAACCTTTTTTTTCTTTTAAAATTACTTGTGTTAGTAGACCAGCTCATTTCAGACGCAGGGCTCGCTCTGGGGGCAACTGATGACAAGGCCTGATGTTTTCATTCGCATTTATGTGACTTTCACTCGTTCTGCCTCACCTCAAGGACGACTCACGGGTCCTGAGAAGAAGAAAGGCCTAAAGGCCTTTGCTGTGGGCAGTTCTTACCTTTAATTTCAATAAAATACTTACAGCCTTATTTAGAGCTCCTTTTCTACACTTCCCCACTAGACTCTGACCTGAGAGACACTGCTGCCATGTACGCACAGGGATCTAAGGGCACAGCTTGGGTAGAGTCCCACTAGCACCTTCCCTGTCTATACTGCAGGAAGTGGCCTTCCATTTTCCTCCTGTTAGAACTGAATACAGTTCAACATTGCTGGCTGCTGTAGGCGGTGCAAAAGTTCCTCCCCTTTCTGCAACATAAAAGCACGTTCTTGGTATAATTTTTTAAGACAGTTTGAGTGCAAAAAGTGGCTGGTGGAGGAGGACAGCCGTGACCTGCTCCAGAATCCACTCTGATCCCATCAATAATAAAACGTACACATTCTTGTAAAAGCGAGAAACATTTTGATAATTTTATTGTGTGCATCTACATATGACACATGGCTGAGGTCACTGGAGAACCTGCAAAGCAAGGAGTCTCAAATCAGACAAACAGGTCAAAGCAAACACTCCCAAAGCTCCGCTCCAAGAGAACACAGTGCCTCGGGCAGCAGGGCAGGCCCTGCCCAGGGACCCCCAGCCCAGAGCAGGAGAGCACACACAGCTTTCCTCATCCCACAGGCAACACGGACAAATATCGCTAATTGCTCTTAAATTCTGGAAAATCACTGTTTACAGTAATGCCACCCAAGAAGTTGCTCAGAGCACAACATCCAGAGCCCGGAGAGAGTGTCCGTTAACGGCCTCACGCCCTTTGTTGGCCCCTGACAAAGCCCAACCCCATGTCTCACCTCCCTACGCGTCCTCCCCAGCTGCAGGCGCATCTCCACCCTTCGTGTTTCTGGTGTAGATCACCTGGGCTCGGTGCTTGGACACCAGCTTGATCAAACCTACAAAAAAAAGGCACTTATTTGAGTGTGTGCATACTGGAAGATGCTGGGGATGTTGTGCTGCTTTCCAAAGCGCAGACCAGAGGGCATGCGATAGGAAATACCGGGGTACCCAACGCTACACGTGCTTATACGAGGCTTTTGTTCAGGTCTGGCAGTAGTTATATCACAACCCGTCCTTCTGGCAGCATTTTATTAGCACAGCAACGCCAATGAGAGCAACAGAGCCTCTGCTCCTTCCACTGGAGCTCTTATGAAACCCACGCTATGGCAGTGATGCATCAAAACCACACCAGCTTCCATACTTCACATGCAGCATGAAATCCCTAGGCGAGCAAGGAAAAGAAAACAGCTTTCTGCTTTCCCACAGTTTTGAGCACTCACCTTTGCTGAGCAGCTCCTGGAGGGCGGCCCTCGCCAGGGAGCCGCGAATCTTCAGTCTCTCGGAGACAACCGCTGGCGTGATGAGCTTGTAGTTGGGCACTTCTTTGCACAGTTTGTCATAGGTGGCTTTGTCGAACAGGACGAGGTTGTTCAACTTGTCTCTCACTTTCCCCTTGGACCACTTCTACTCGAAAAGAGGGGAAAAAACCAAACCACTAAGCCACCTTCCAGGCAGTAACAAAAGATAGAGCAAAAAAAGTGCACCATTCAGTATCTCTGTATCACATCCCACATTAGAGGACTAGAGATGCACAAGAAGCTCTTTGTAAATGCACATGTTGCAGATAACACCTGTGCTATCTCCAAAGAAAAGGAAAGAAGCCTTTTTCTACTCGGATTTGACACCCTCACGTGCAGCACACTGACTGATAGAGAGCGCACCCCCCCGCACCACCAGGAGCACCCACACACCCTCTCCCCAGGTCCAGGGAGACCCCCGGCTTCTCCCGTCTCCCTCCGCGGTGCCCGGCCCCGCAGTGCCACCCCGCGCC
Organism: Bartramia longicauda; assembly: GCA_028566575.1. Taxonomy (NCBI): domain Eukaryota; kingdom Metazoa; phylum Chordata; class Aves; order Charadriiformes; family Scolopacidae; genus Bartramia; species Bartramia longicauda. The sequence goes on along the minus strand of JAOXNH010000010.1, from coordinate 7,873,602 downwards.
CGCTTTCCACGGCGGGATCGGGGCCTGCCGCCAGCCGGGACGGCTCCTACCTTCTTCTTGGCTTTACCGCCGGACTTGTTGACGGGGTCCTTGTCCTTTTTGGTGGACTTGCCCGCGTCCTTCTTCTTCTTGTCGTCTTTGGGCGGCTGCGGGGGTGGGAAGAATGGAGTAGGACGGGAGGGTCAGCGGCGGGGGACGGGGACGCCCCCCTAGACTCTCCTCAGAGTCCCCCACCCTCGGGGACGCCCTCCCGTCCCGCCCCAGCCCCGCCGCCCGCCCCGGCCCGTCCCGGCGCTCACCATGCTGCGGCGGCGGCTGCTCCCCCAAGATGTCGGCCGAGAAAGGAAGATCCTGGCGCGAGGCGCAGGGAAGCCCCGTGGCCTGGGGGGCGGCTTCCGGGGCACGACGTGACGTCACTTCCGGGGCAGGCCGGGCTGGGCCGGGCCGGGCCGGGCCGGCGGCGCCATGGCGATCTTCAGCGTCTACGTGGTGAACAAGGCGGGCGGCCTCATCTACCAGCTGGACCACTACGCGCCCCGCGCCGACACCGAGAAGACGTTCAGCTTCCCCCTCGACCTCGTCCTGCGCCCGCACGACGAGCGCGTCGTCGTCGCCTTCGGGCAGCGCGACGGCATCCGCGGTGCGGCGGGTGGGGAGGGCCGGGCCGACTAACAGACACTGCCTGACACACTGACTGACTTCTCGCTGTCCCCGCAGTGGGCCACGCCGTGCTGGCCATCAACGGTGCCGAGGTGAACGGGCGCTTCACGGCTGACGGGAAGGACGTGCTGGAGTTCTTGGGCAACCCTGCCAGCTACCCGGTGTCCATCCGCTTTGGCCGCCACCGCCTCTCCTCCAACGAGAAGCTGATGCTGGCCTCCATGTTCCACTCGTGAGGCTGGGCAGGAGGCGAGGGGATGGGGGTGGCTGGGACGGGGGTGGTGGGGAGCGCTGAGAACCGTCTCCCCGCAGGCTCTTTGCCATTGGGTCACAGCTGTCCCCTGAGGTGGGGAGCTCTGGGATCGAGATGCTGGAGACCGACACCTTCAAGCTGCACTGCTTCCAGACGCTGACAGGTACCGTCTGGCCCCGGGCACCCGGCCCCATTCTGCTGTGCCGGGGCTTGGCTTTCCTCACGTTCCTGTCATTGTGGCTCCAGGGATCAAGTTCGTTGTTCTTGCTGACCCGAGGCAGGCGGGGATAGACTCCCTTCTCCGCAAGATATACGAGATTTACTCTGACTTCGCTCTGAAGAATCCTTTCTACTCCCTGGAGATGCCAATCAGGTAAGGAAAAGCCCAGTTTCAATAACGCAGCCCCAGCCCCCCCTCACTTTCTCCCTACGCAGCAAGAAATGTCCGCAGCCCTTTGGCAAAGTGGCAGAACAGACCCTGAGGTCGAGGGGAGCAGCCGCTGCAGGGAGGGGACACTGACCTGGGCCTTGTCCAGCGCAGCTCTGCTGGGGAAGCGGGAGCAGCTCTTCCTCGGCGCAGTCCCTGCTCTCCTAACGTGACCCTGCAGCCCACACAGGCAGCTTTACTGGGACTTACCGGCCAAGCAAACGCTGACAGCAGTCCAGTTGCTGCCTCCCAACTTACGGAATCTCTTCTTGAAGGATGCAGAGCCAAAGGATGTGGAGATCCTGTCTTAGCCTGTTCCGTAGGTAAAGCCATCCCCTTTCTGCTTTTCTGACTGTTTCAGATGCGAGTTGTTTGACCAGAACTTGAAACTTGCTCTGGAGGTGGCGGAGAAAGCGGGACCCTTCGGACCCGGATCGTAGGGAAAGCCTTGGCTGCTGCACGGCTGCTCTCCTCCCTGGCTGCCCTCTCCTGGATCTCTCCCCTCCACAGCAGAGACTGCCTATCCCCAAAACATGCTTTGTTACCTCCCAAGATCCCGGCTGCTCCCCTTTGTTGTGAAATTTACCTTAAATAGACTGGTTCCTGTTTACATTGGGCCACAGAAGCTTGTTCTGCTGCTGCGGCTCCACTGCCCCCGGGTGAGGACAGACAGGGTGTGGGACCATGGCCTCACCGTAGCTGACTCTCTTCTTTCCTCTCCTGTTTGTACATATGTATTTTTCCTGTATAGCTCTAACTTAGGGTTCTGCAGGGGGTTTCTGTGTAGGAATAATAAACATTCTCAGAGGAGGCGGATGGCTGCTTGTTTGCTGCTGCTGGGGCAGATTCGCACCAGGCTCGGGGGCTTCTGCTCGTGCCATTCCCCGTAAGACGACCACAGCCCTTGTGACACTGCTCCATTTTTATTTCGCAGATAGTGGAAGATCATAGAATTAAGTACAAAATGTAATTCACTTCCATTGTTTTAATTAAGGCTGGCTACCAGCTCTTGCAACCGAGCTGTTCAGCAGAGCACCTGTGTGCAGGTTCTTCACGAGCTGAACTTGCCTATTCCGGGACCCTAAAGCAGTAAATCCTTTTGGGGAAAAACAAGAATATTCAACAAAATTCCAGTTAAAAACCTGAGAGTAGTTATTGCAGAGAGCGCTGGGCCTGGCTCTCAGCGGGGGCTCCGCTCAGAGGTAGCCAGTTCCCTCCCCGCAGCCCTGAGAGACACAGCTCAACCGAAAACATCCCAGACTGTGCTGAAAAAAACAAAAGTCGATGCCAGAAACAGGGGTTTTCAGGAAACCCAGTGGCTGTCGCGATGCCTGCTGCCGGCTCAGTTTTCTGGCCGATTCCCCACGAGCAGCCGCGGCAGCAGCTGCCTCCCTCGCTAATCATTAACGGCGCGTGCAGAGAGCACAGCGGGCGGGATGGGCTCTGCAGATGGAGCTTCTCTAAACGCTTGCCCCCGACACGCCAATAATTTCTTGGAAACCTGCCTATTCCTAAGCGCTTCCACGGCCCCCGCACCCCCCTCCCATTCCTCCCCACCGCTGAGCCCGGGCAACGCTACAGCCGCACTGCTCAAACCAACCGCGACGCCGAACCATCATCATCATCACTGCTTGCTGCTCTGTCACCCTTGTGGGGCTGAGAGCATGTCGGCAGCACTGGGATGGGGCGGACGCTTGCTGCAGCACCCCTGGAAAACGGGGCTGAACTGGTAATTAACGGGCAAGAGGAACAGCCAGGACAAAACTAAAGGTGACAGCGGCTGGAGCTGGTCCTTTCAGAGAACGTTCAGTGGAGAAGCCGCGGAGCCTGCTCGCTTCACCAACAGTGCTGTGAGGAGGAGGTACAGTGAAATCATCGCAGCTGTAAATGAGCTGAATTATCACATTTTGAGAGAAAAAAAAAAAAAAGTGATGGGTAGCGGGAACCTTGTGCCCTGGGGCATCAGACAGTGGGTGAGACACTGAGAGACTTTTATCGAGGTTGCAGCAATAGGTAACTCACTCCTAGGCCAGTTAAACCCAACAAGGGCAGTGCTCACGTTGGCGCAGGAGCATCCCCACGCCACGCGGCTCGTCCTCAGTCGGCCTTCTTGGGGACCCGGCCCATCTTGGTGCGGATGTTCCGCAGGAGGAAGAAAGCCACGGTGGTGGCGGTGCAGGTGATTTCGGCCACCCAGAAGGCAGTGGCCCAGCTGTAGTGCTTGGCGATGGTGCTGAAGGGCAGCCCGGCCAGAAAGCCCCCCACTGCAAGGAAAAACAAACAGAAAAATAGCAACGCTAAATTGTCTTAATTTTATCTGCTAATACTTCCTTTTGCATGCATAAAAATTCCTGGTTTGACCTTAAAGCACAAGCAAAAACCCAACCAGGGGCAGCAGGAAGCTTCCCTGAGGCTCCCAGCTCTACTCCCTCTGCTCCTCGGTGCCTTCCTGCCATCCATGACCTGGCATCCAGGGGCCAGACCATGCTTCATCCAGAGCACACCTGGGTTCTGTTTGTGTTTTTAGGAGAAAAGGGCAGTACTCACCATTGGCCATGAGGGCCACTATGGCGTGGGAGGTGCCGCAGAGGTTGGCGGGGGCACTTTCATTGGCAATAACCCCAAAGAGGGCGATGGGCCCATAGGAGGAGAACCCAAACACAGCTCCCAGTGTCAGGATCCACAGCTGTCGAAACAAGATCAGGTCAGAAAGGGGATCTGGGCACCTCACCCCCGTCGGTCAGCAGCTGCTGACAGATCTCGGGCCCCATGCGCAGGGTTGTGACATTTTCAGGCTGAGGGCAGAGCTGAGACACAGCCCAGCTCCACCGCACCCTCCCATCGGCCAGTGCGAGCCCTGCTCTCTCCCACAGTTCTCTCCCCTGCACCCTGCACACACGGTACGTGCTGCTTTGCTAGAACAGAACTTCCACGAGAGATGGGCAATGAGCCCATGAAATCACAGGAGAGCACTGTGAATTGAGGCCCTTGTAAAAATGATCCTGGAAACACCGACTAAAAGTGTTTCTCATTTTAGATGCCAGCGGCCGATCGAAGCATCGTTATTTGTGAGCAGCCACTATCTGATAACCTCTGTGTGACCAAACACACACAAACACATCCAACAAGCCCCAACAGCCTGAACGTCAGCATTAGTTTATGCTCTAAGAAATCTCCCAGGCTCAGAATTTATCAGTTGCTTGTGAAAGGACAACAAAGGACAGGGAACGTGACTGTCTCAGGACTGCAGCAGGCTTTTTGACCGATAAACACCATTTCAGGATGCCCAGGAGCAAGTAGGTGCCATCTCATTTTCCAGAAGGCAACAAACACAAAGAGTTAGGAAACCACTCGCCACAGTTAAGCAGGAACAGCCTCATTCCTTCCAACCTCACTCACGAGACCCCTGAATCGGCTGCATTTTACCTGACAAACAAACATACTCAGAACCTTCTACACTAGAACTTAAACATTTTATATTCAGGCTTTTCAAGTCAGTCAGTGTGATCCAATGATGAGAAGAAAAGGTTTCTTTTACAAAACTTACAGTAAACTTCTCAAAGCCCTGGTTCTAAGTTCTGGGTGCTAACCAGCCTCCCAGGAGAGGGAAAGGGCAGATCAGCGAAAGCAGAAACAGGCAGAGGGAGAAAAAAAGGCAAGGCAGAAACCTCATGTTCTTTTAGGCCTGTAAGATCAGCTAGAGGTTGCAAGGCTACAGTCCAGAAGGGATTTTCCTGAAGAAGAAAAAAAGAAAAAGGAGAAAAGAGGTTTCATTTATTCAGCAATCATTCGGGCAGATGCAAGTCATGCCTACGCTACGGCTGCCCGAGCCAGCGGAGGCGGCAGCAACAGCCCACACCAGACTCAGCTTCTCTGCAGCGCAAACAAATGGAATCCAAACCTACAGCTCTTGGGAAAGGTGAAGAAAACAGCCACACTCCCTACCATCACACTCCTCACTGCTGAAGGGTCGTCCCTACAGCTCCTGGTGACGTTACCTTGGGAGAGTCGCCCGTCACCGTGACGCGGAAGAGGAACATGGACACACACATCCCGGCCATCATGGAGAGCAGTAGCGTGTGCCGAGGGTTCCCGTAGCTCGACAGACCCACCTGTAATGCGGGAAGGGAAAACGAGGGTCAGGAACTCCCATTTTATGCTGGGAGTAACTGGCACCGTCCACACAGCCCAGTCAGAAACGCGGACGCTACAGCCAAAGCATGGCTTTTAGCAAAGCCTCTTGGTTTGGTGTAAGGGCCACCCGCAGTCAAACTGTGCTAAACAAGCAGCTCTTAGTGATGAATTATGCTTCTGTTATCAACTGCACCCTATTTCCACCCTGAATTTGCCTTCAGAATCCACCACTGGGTCTTAACATGGGGTTTTTTTCAGGCAGAAGACATGTTGAGAACCAGATCTCCTTCAGCATGAAAATCCAGAGAATGCAGCAAAGCTGACAAATCCAGCAGATCAAACACCTCAGACCCGAGAGGTGTATCATGATCCCTAACATCAGCACACGTTTCCCAGCACATTCACGAAGGAAGACAAAAACAAATGTAGAAATTCAGAAGCGGCTCAAATTGACACTGTGTCAACTGCCCAGTGCGGCTGAGGGCCTGCATTACTTACTCTCGCTACCGCTCTGTCGGAAAGGTACCCAGCAGCGATGCTTCCCACCAGGCCCCCGATCTCCAGGGCGCTCATGTAGGAACTACCTGGAATGCAGGCGAAGCAAGAAGGGGTTGTCAGGTTCAGTCACAACATGCTTTAGACCACGCTCAACCGCTGTCAGCTCTCCCCAAGCTCAGAGCAGCTCTGCTGGAGAAGACCCTGCGGCTCATCCCGGTCCAGGGATGGCACAAGAAGGCACCGGGGTACGCAGTGACCGTGGCAGCGAGTCGGTTCAGTAACTACGTGTATCTGAACAGACAGGCAGGAGGCGAGCAAAGTCCCTCAGATGGAGGTACCTGTGTCCTTGTGCTGTACCCAGTCAAGCACAGCTAGCGTCTTACCCACAAGCATGGATTGTCCCCTCTCCTGGATGAGGAAGAGCTGTCCCCAGTCGGTACAGCACGTTTTCACTCCGAAAACCACCAGGTAGCCCGTGGAGAGCACCCAGAGGTACGGGGAGAGCAGCAACTCTGTCAAAGTGCTGTTGTCGCTGGATGAGCCTGTCAGGAAGATGAGGGGGAACATTATTACTGCCTGAGCTCAGCTACTGAACCACAGTGGCACCACGGACACATGCAAGCAGGATTTACGCACAAGGACATCCTTACAGGGGAGATACTCAGAGTTACTGGGAGTGACTGGCTCTACTTCACCCTTGTTTTGGGTTTGCTGCGATTTCAGAATCTTTTCTGTCAATTTATTCCACGTTCATTACAGATTTCAAAAAGAACAATCAAAGCACTACTCCCGGTAACCCTCTGTATTGCGGTTGCCAATAAACCCTTTGCAAAGGCCGTTAGAAAAAGGATCTGCTTCTCCAGATTTCATGGTAACACTTTTAAGCTCTGCCCGCGGAAGCCACTGCACAGACCCAAACACAGATGCTGACGTTCAGGTGCTACCTTCGTTTTCGCATCGGCCGTCCCAGAACGCCTCCAAACCCACTCTCCCCAGAGGCAGCCTGGGGAAGCAGCATTGGGGTTTGCACACAACAAGGTCCAGCCCAGCAGCGCGGGCACCGCAGGACGGTGTGGAAGGTGAGCTGAGCTTCCTTTGAAACCCCACAGCAAACCTCTGTTGCAATCCCCTCTACCTGTTCCACTTTCAGAGCAGCACCAGCTCAGTGGCCTGAACAAACATTTACTAATGAGATGTCCTGGGCTGGAGCAGAAAAACACTGAGCAGAGTCCACCGCCAGCCAGGGGTCACGAGAAGCCACGGCAGGGTGAGGGGAGAACTGCCTGTCCCTGGCTAACGGGGATGAGAGGAAGGTCGGGCTTGAGGAAGTGTTCCCTGCTGCTGTGTTTTTCCTCTCTCTTCAGCATTACCTGGGAGACCCACTCACAGTCTGAGCAAATAAAGCTCTGAGAAAACAAGGGCACCGTTAGGAACACATTACACAGATGGAGAAATGATGGAGAGATGAAAAAGCCAGCCACAAGCGCCTCAGTGACACACACATAGTCACCAACAGAACTGACGGGGGTCTGGCTCTTCCTCCGCTGCTGCACTTTGCTGTGACAGCCCCAGGAGCCCGGACACCGGCCCCTTCCCGTGAGGTTACGCTGGGGCTTGATTTACAGGAGTTAGAACTAACGCAGCACAGTTACCAGAATAAAGCTGCCAAAAACAACCCCTCACAGATATCACAATGGTGTGGGGAGGTGGGAAGGATAGAGGTCTCAGCACACCAAGAGATGCATTTGTGCCACAACACAGAGAAGGCACCGCACCTTCTCCCACGCTGCCACTCACACACAGCGAAGCCCCGTGCTCACCTTTCTTCCCTTTCTTGGCTCCTTGGTCAATGTTAGGCAGCCCAACATCCGACGGCTCGTTCTTAATAAGGAGAAGGCAAACAAAAGAGACGACGACGCAGATGAGGCCGGAGAAGGACAGCGTCATGCGCCAGTCGTAGTTCAGAGAGACAACAGCAGCGATGATGGGGCCCAAGCCTCCGGCCAAGTTCATGCTTGTGGACAGGATTGCCCACCAGGTCCCGAACTGGGAAGGCTCGAACCACTGCGCAACGACAAGGAAAAGGGTATGAGATGTGAGACAGAGCAACATTGCACCTGGAATTCCTCATCACGGCCCACGCTGTGGGTTTAGGGCAATTCTAACCCAAATCTACAAAAGCTGACAGAGGGAACACCCACTCCCTGCTACCTCAGTCCTGCAGAGAACCCCAAACGTCAGGCGAGTGCCAGCCACAGGAGCTGGATGGCCGCTCATGCTGCGAGCCAGCTCGGGGTCATTTCCATTTAGAGATGCTGAAACCGAGCCGTGTGGCAGGAGAGGCAACTGTAAGAGCGTGCGGTTCCACGTACTCACTTGCTGGGAACAGTGTCCTCCTGGAAAGCTCTGCTGGCACCGCACCGCAGGGATGGGCAGGAGGCACAGACTAACTTTAGGACTCCCTGTCACATTAAGTATTGGGCACGATGAGCTCTGCATCGCACCCTGCGCTCGGGCTGGAGCCACCGGGGTGGTGGCTGTTGGCAGGAGACCCCCTGAGGGCTGCATTTGGCTTCAGAAAGCACTGCATGTGCAATTTCTATTACTTGGGAACCCCTTTCTGAGCACACAACCATCCCGGGCAGCCCTTCCCTCCCCAGCCAGACGAGGCCAGATGCCTCACCAAAGGGCAATGCAGTTTGTCTCTCCTTGTCTTACAAGGACCTGCGTTCTGGGGTTTTACATCCTCCTGGAGAGGTCAGCAGGCAGCTCCCTGCTTCCCTTCCACCCTGGGGCAGAAATCAATCTGTTCCATTCAGGTTGCCACAAACCCCAGACGCAGCAGCTCAGCCTGAGAGGCTCAACTCATGCTGTTCTGCCGTATGTTGCCCGATTTTCTACCTGAACAGCCCACAGTTTGCAATTTCCGAGTTTCCCGAGCGTGCAGATGGAATTCTGCTCGTTGCCCCTTGACTGGCAGCAAACCGCTGCCACAGCAGCGAGACAGGCAGAGCTTCCCATGCTCAAAATACCGGATTCCACCAAAGCACGACTCTTATGGGGCAGAAGGTTTGCTCTACCAAAAACGTCACTTATCAAACCAAGCTAGAATCGAGGCACGGCAAGGCAAGGGCTGACAAACTTTTCAATCTTTGCTAGAACAAGCAGAACCTCGTGCAGCGAAACTCACTCCACGGGCAGAAGAAAGCCCAGCTGGCGAGTCTGACCTTGAAAGAGGCAGGAATAGCTGCAAATTCCTCTTAGTTCGGGGCGAGCTTCTCCCACACGCACCAGATAAGAGCCGTGAGATGTTCCCCCCCTCGCCCTTCCCAGCAAACGCTCACCTTCCGCAGCACCTTCCCGCAGGGCGGCCAGCCCAGCCCCTGGGCCAAGCCGTTGAGGAACCAGAGCCCGGCGAAGGCGGCGACGGTGGAGCTGCAGGAGAAGCCCAGGTTGACCAGCCCCACCATCAGCAGCCCGCAGGAGAAGAGCCAGCGGGCGCTCAGCTGGTCCGAGAGGACGCCGCTGATGAACTTGCTGATGGCGTAGGCCGCGGACTGGCTGCTGGTGATGAGACCTGCGGCAGCAGAGCCCCCGGGGCACCTCAGCTGGACTGCACGGCCACCGGCCCGGCAACGGCAGCAGCGGGGGGGACGGGGGAGGACCCGGGGGGTGGGTCCCGGCACTCACCCAGCTCGTCCTTGCCCAGCGGCACCTCGGCCATGACGGCGGGCATGACGAAGGAGAAGGTTTTGCGGTTGAAGTAGTACAGCGTGTACCCCACGAACATGGCCGCGAAGATCACGGCCCGGTACCGGCCGTACCCGGCGGCCGCCATCCCGCCGCGCTCCGACGACGACGGCTCAGGTCGGGTCGGGACGAGGCGGCCGAGGCCCGGTCCCGCGAGCCCGGCGGGCGGCGACACCGGGGACGGATGGAGATTTTTAGTCTAATTTTCGGAGCTGTGAAATATTTTCC
>JAOXNH010000010.1:7845071-7856695 GCA_028566575.1 Bartramia longicauda | reverse complement strand
ATCAATATAGTAGCAAGTCTGACAGTCAAAACCTTGCAGGCTTTCTCCATCCTAAGCAGGGTTAGGAGGTTACCTGGAGCAGGGTTGGGAAGGTTAAACATGGCTTGGGGGGGATTCAACATGTCACCTGTAGAGCAAGCTGAAGCCTAGGGAAGGGTGCACATGCAGATGTGGAAAAAAGGCAAGATAGCAGGGTCTGGAAATTACCTAGGCAGCTGGCCAGATGTGTGTTGCAAAGAACAGCGTGTGTCCTGGCTGATAGAGAACCGCTCTCTGAGAAATGGGATTTGGGGCACGGGGTGGAAATGGGGGGGAATGCTGGCAGTTTCATTTCAGGTTAATGAAAATATGATTAACAGTTGTAATTAACTGATGAAATGGTGGCTAGTTCTCTGCCCCCTCCTGATGATTTATGAGGTGCAGAGACTGCCTGTGTCCATGGTTTCTGCTTATGGCAGCACTCTGCAGCATCTCAAACTTTCTGCCTCTAACTCAGGCCTGGAGGGGGGTTTCTGTGGCTCTTGCTGCTGAGGTTGGTGTGTGGAGCTCCTCTGCACCCCAGGCTTCCTGACCCTGATCCCAAGCCCTCCTGTCTGGGAGGTTTAATAGCAGGGAATGGTGTGCTGAGGCAGGAATTGAGAGGGGATGCTGGTCTGCGACAGAGCAGCTGCTCAACAGCAAGGCTGAGGGGTGAAGCCTTGACCACAGCTCATGGAGGGCTGGGCACTGAGCTGGTCAGGTACCTGGATGAGATGGCATTCCCTAACCTCAGGAGCTGCCTAATGGATCTTATCAGTGCCCTAGAAATGTAACACATGCCAAGCCTCAGAGACCACAGGGGCTTGGGGTGTCCTCACAGGTTGGAACTGGTGTCCCAGGTTCATGCTGTGGGCTGTCTGAGCTTTTGTAAGTGATGGCCTCCTCAGCAGGTCTTCTAGTCCCTCTTCCTCCTTCTCTCAGTGCTAAGGTTTGATTGCCTGAGGTGGGGGTGACCCAGCACTTGTGGGTGCTGTCTCACGAGCCACAAAGTGCTGAACTGATGCTTCATCATCTGCTGAATTAGTGCCCCTTTCCTTTTGGTGGCACATTCATGGGAAGGTCACTACTGTAAAGTACCAAGAGTGATTCTTCCTGCCTCTCATGTCCAGGTAACAGCTGATAGACTGTATAAAACAGGAATAAAAGTACTCATTGCACTGAACTTGCCAATTAAAAAATCTAGATAAACTTGTACAAATATGTGAGAACAATAGTAGAGGAAGGCACTGTATGCATGACCTCCTAGTATGAGTAGGGCAACTGCATGGGTGACAGGGACACAGCTCTCCTTGGTTTATCCCAGTATGATGATAGCTTTGTCCCTACAATGAAGACAGATGGCACTGCTGGTGCAAGTGCCCAAGGCAGATCAGAAACTGGTCTCCTGTCCCATGTGAATAGCTATTGCTTTCTCCGGAGCAATTGTTAAGGATGTGCTTTTTGCTGTAGAGGGGAAGAACAGGGCAGGTGAGCTATATTTTGTTTGTCTGATTGCATATGCATGATCTAAAAAAAAAAGTGACTATCCATTTCTCTAAGGATACCTGATGAGCATTAAAAATACAATTGCAAGAATAATCAGGTCAGACTTCAAACAAATGCAGGGAAGCAGATCTGTTGAAGAAACAGATACCCTGTTATGTCACACTTTGTCTAAACAGTTCTTAAAGGCCGATCTTCCTCTTGGAGACCAAACCAAGGCTTTTCAACCTGCTTGCCCACAAGCTGTGAGTAGCCAAGGAGTTCTAATGGGAAAGGAAAGCAAAACCTATGATTCTATGGGGACTTTCCAGGGTTTACAGTGGTGCATGGCAGGTAAAGGCTTTCTGAGATGACCTGTGCCTCTGTGGCTTATGGTGGGTGCAGGCACAAGGTTAGGACCACAGTGGGTTTGGTGGGGGGGACTACCCTGAGAGCACTGAGCTTGACCCATCTTCCCATGGGCTCTGCTGCCTGAGCTGGTAAATACTTACTGCTAAGTTGCTGTCTGGGCATGGTTGAGAGTTGCAGGGACAAAGCCTGTTTGTCCTGAAGCTCTTTCTTCCAGCGGAACCAGGGTTAGAGGTGCTGCCAGCTAACACAGCTGTGGGGAGTCTGAATTTCCCTGTCCCTCAAAACCAATGATTTCTCAGATGTCCAACTGGGACAGTTGCGTGGGCAGGGAACTTCTGCAGATCTGCAGTTGCTGGGTTAGGGCTTTAGCCCAGTGGCTTTGCCCCTTACCTTGCAGTGTAGGTTTACAGGCTGGGGTCTGCCCTCTCTGGGGCAGTGGAGCTTGTAGCTCAAACCCTAACTCCACTGAAAAGCAGTAACTTGAAGCAGGAACTATCCATAGCTCAGCTTGTTAAAAATAGAAAGAGGAAAAAAAAGGGCCAGATACACAAAAAAGCCATCTTAGAGTCACTTTACCTGCAGAGGGACACTTTCATGCATCACTGGGATGCAAATGCTTGAATAAACTTCAGTTTAAAATGTAAGCTCATCTGGGAAAGCAGAGGTCTCTCGTGGACATGTCCACTTACCAGAAATGCACTGGTTGACCTGAATGGCTGTGGCACATGTCTGCAGGTGACAGTAGTATTGCTTTACAGTTTTTCTGAGTAAGTGAGCTTAGCAAAGGCACTCCGGGAAGCATGTGCTAAGGGCTCCCAGAAGCACTGTGTAAAAGAAGGGAGGAAGCCTCTCTGAGAAGACAGGACTGCGTCCATCCAAGCAGAGAACTTGGATTTTGCTGGAGTCCAGAGAGTGGCTCTTGAATCAGTCTCCTTCCTTAGGAACCAGGTGCTGGTGTTGCACGGAAATTCCCAGGGAGCTCCCTGCCTGCTGTTTGATCACTTCTCTGCAGGAATAAATATGCATAAATAAAACGAGCTGTATCTTTTCACACCTAGACCACTGCTGTTTCTGCCCTGTGGTGCTCATCTGGCAACCTGTTATCACCAGTGGTGGGGCAGAGGTTTCCATCTCACAGGTGCTTTGGTCCGAAAGCTGGGTGAGCGTTGGATGAGCATCCATCTCTGAGGCGTGGATGAGCATCCATCTCTGCCGGGATGATGGGTGGGGAAGGACGGGTGTCTGCCTGCTGCTGCTTTGAGATCCTGGTCCCCTTTAGCGTGGGGATGTTGACACATGCCTGCTGTCCCCAGAGTCCCTGGCCCTGCCGCAGCAGCGGCGCTTCCCGCCCGTGGCTGGCAGAGGGCAGCAGAACCCGCGGAACCGACGGCGCAGCCACAGCGGGTCCCGGCCGGACGGCGGAGCCCGGGATCGGCCCCGGAGCCGGGACGGGGACACCTTTTTCTGCGAGGATGGTGGTGACGGGGGCCGTGGAGATGGGCATCGTCTGTTGCGGTTATCCCAGGATCTTTGGTGAGCATCAACTGGAGCCATCCAGGGTCTTTGGTGAGCTCCTTCGCTGGAGCCATCCAGGCTCCCCCCTTCCTCGGGCAAGCCTGTGGGATGATGCCGTTGCTGCCAGCAATGCCTCTTGCCCTGATCTCTGTGCTGTCTGCAGTGGGCCTTCTGCTAGTAGGTAGCACAGAAAGGAGCAGGATCTCGGCTGGACCAAATGCACTTCATCCCGTGTTAGGAATCATCCTCATAGCAGTGTCATTCCCTGGCAAAATGTACAGCCCCTTCCAGTACCTAAAGGGGGCCTACAGGGAAGATGGAGAGGAGCTCTTTATCAGGGAGTGTAGCAATAGGATGATGGTAACAGTTTTAAACTGAAAGAGGGGAGATTTAGATTAGATATTAGGAAGCAATTCTTTACCCTGGGGGTGGTGAGGCACTGGAACAGGTTGCCCAGAGAAGTTATGGATGCCCCATCTCTGGAGGTGTTCAAGGCCAGGCTGGATGGGGCTTTGAGCAACCTGCTCTGGTGGGAGGTGTCCCTGCCCATGGCAGGGGGGGTTGGAACTCAATGATCTTTAAGGTCCCTTCCAACTCTGACCATTCTGTGATTCTATGGTGCCTCAACCACTGCCCTGGGCAGCCCATTCCAATGCTTAATAACACCTTCAGTGTAAAAATTTTTGCTAACATCCATACTAAACCTTCCCTGGCACAACTTGAGGCCAGAGAAGGGAGAATGCTGTGGATGCAGGACTTCCCTTCAGGGCAGACCTCCCCAGATCAGCAGCTGTGGCCGAACACACAGGACACAGCTCCTGTTGTTCTAGTTGCAGTGTTTGCCACAGCCACCTTAGGAGCATATGGCATTCCAGAGCTCCTGGCAACCACTTGCAAAGGGCTTCTAGGTATTTTGGAGCCGTACCTGCCATCAGAGGCTATGGCCGACCCTTTAATCTCCACGTCCCAAACCCACGGGCTTGCTCTGCTCAAAGCAATGCTCTGCTTTAGCTACCCCAGCTACCGTGGGTAAAACACAGATATCAAAGTTCAGCATTTACTTGTCAGCGTTGACTCCTCCTCCAGCTTGTCTTCCACCAGGGTCTCAAACACAGATTCCACCTTGGAGAGGGGAGCAGAGATTGAGTTTTAAGCAGGGACCAGAGAGGGGCAGAACTGGAAAATACATCCCAGCAGGGCAGTGCTTACCCGGTCAAGGCTCAGAACTCCACTCTCATCCATGTTGAAGTGAGCTTTGATGCCTTTGGATTCATAATCCGAGTGCTTCTTGAAACTGTCCCCAACTCCCTTCAGCCTCACGGTGGTGAGATTGAGAGAACCAAAGACCCTGGTGACACAGGGACGAAAGCAGAGAGAAAACTTAAGTGAACAATGCTGCAGAAGAGCTAACCCCTTCCCACAGCCACCTCTGCAGGGATGGAAAACTGCACAGAGTGAGGGACCAGCACGGTTCCATTTGCTGAAGTGCACAGGACTGAGAATTGATCTGCAAACGCGCTGGTGGCCAGGCAGGTTCTTCAGCTGGCCACCAGTGAAGTTTTCCAGCTGGACAAACTGCGCTGGCTTCGACTCACCGCAGGTCATCCTGGCTCAGGAAGGACAGGTCCCCGTAGTTGACATAGAACTCAAAGTCATCCGTGTAGCGGTTGAAAGTGATAACTTTGCGCTGCGGGTAGGGTGCCATGCGCTGGAACAAAACCCTCTTGTTGTGCTTTAAGCTCTTGGATTTATCATCCTCCTCCACCTCACGAGTGAACTCCACCTGCATCACAAACGGAAAACACGATTCAGCAACTGCAAACTGCCACTGTGGCACCTTCCCTCACAGGCTTCCGCAGCCTTGGAGCAGTTTGGCTGCTCCACCTCGGGCAACAGTCTGGGGACAGGCACGTATTTCCCAATGGATGTTTCTATGAGCCCGGCTTCTTGGACACAGCAGTTCTACAGTCGGGCTGACATTATTCTGCTTTCTTTCTTAGATTGGCAGAGAAATCTCTTTAAGTTCCTTGCTCAAAGGAGCCCAAGGGGTCACCCGGAACGTCTCTCCCAGCACAGCCCCATCTCCCCACACCCCGCACGAGAGACAGGAAGCCAAGGGTTACCTGGATAGGAAACACAGCAGCATCCCGAACCACGAAAGGCTTCACCTTAAAGGCTTTGCTCAGTGCTGCGGCCTGGTAGACGGCACCCATGGCAGCAGCCTCATCCGCATTGATGTTCTTGCCCAGTTCCTCTCTATGAAAAGTGAAAATCAACCAACATCAGCTTTGCGGCTGCTGCCACCAACATCGACTCATCACCAGGAGACAGACTGAAGGAGCCGCACATACTCACTTGCCCACAGCTTTCAGCAAAACCTCCTGCACTTTGGGGACCCGCGTGGCACCGCCAACAAGAATCACCTGGTCAATTCCATCCTAGGGATTGGAAACAGTCACCTTGAGTCCAGAGAGCAGCTGAGGAAAGCCAAGTTCAGGGCTGCCTTATGCTCCTTTTGCCACCCTCCCCAACACACACCATGACGACACGGGGAACCCAGAGTCACATCTGCCAAACGGGGATAACGTCACCAATGCCTCACGTCACCAGAAACATGGGACTTGGCTCACAATTAGGCAGATTACAGTTTAATACCAGAGAAGCTGGTGACTGGGACAGCAAGTGGGATCAGAAGAGAGGGAGATCTGGACTCTGAGATGTGACTCAGTGCCTTGCATGGAAAACCAGAGCCAAGAGATGCTCAAGGGCATCCTGGCACCTTGGAAACCAAGCACTGAACAACACAATGAGTCTCTCCAAAGGGCTGCAGTGTGTTTGGTTCAACTGCAGCACCCAAAGGGAGCGCTCAGAGGAAAAGCCAGAGCAGCAATAATTCTGTTTCCAGGCGCTTTGAGATTAAACTTCATAAGAGAGACAAGAGCCAGCATCTGAGACAAAAAATAAAAACCCCAGGAAACCCTCAGGGTTTCAAACCTCCGTCCTGAGAGCAAAGTTTTTAAACATAAAGAAACGTCTCCTCCAAGTCCTTTGTTTGTGGTGCACAGCACAGGGAGCCATGAGGGACTCCTGGCTTCAAACAGCAGCAACTCCCTGCAGTAGCCACACCACTCTATCGCAATAGGCGGCTCCTGTACCTCTGAACACCACCACTGATCGTGCCATGACAGCAGCTCTGTACGCAGAGACTTCAGGCTTGTTAAAGCAGTCCCAAACCTACCAGGTTCATCTCTGCACTGCTCAGAGCCTGCTGCACCGGTCCTGGGACTCGCTGGAACAGGTCGGAGCACAAATCCTCAAATTCTTGCCTTGAGACCTTGGCCTTGAAGTCGATGTCATCTAGGAGCCCCTCAATCTGTCCAGAAAAAAAACAGCCGGAATGAAATTATTCATGGAGCGTTCTCCGAGCGAAATCTTTGCCCAATTTGCCCAGTGTGCAGAACATTCTAGCTTCCTTCACGCACTGAGGACCTGACCACACTCATTGAACCCCACCATGGCTCAGGCGGTGAGAGAATGTAACATGGATGTAACAAACAGCTTCTGCCAGTGACAGTTATTTACCAACCCTCACCTTTGAGGTGACTAACTCCATCCAGTCCCATCATTTAACCACCAGTGGTACTAAGTGGGCACAAGTTGAGGGACCACCAGTGCCACCAGCGCCCCTGGAACACCAGCACCGATGCTGCAGAGGGAGACATTCCTACATGCCTGCCCTTAACCCACCCACGCTCAGTCCCAGAGGAGCTGGAGACCCTGAGAGAGGCTGGACCTGTGCCATGTGGTCAGCGTTGGCGCTCAGGACAGTTTTCAGGCGGTTGGCCTCCTTCAGGAGTTTGGCCATGGCCCGGGGGTTCTTCCGGACGTCTTTGGAAGGGTGCTGATCATTGAAGAGTTTTGCCAAATAGTCCCG
The DNA here is from genome assembly GCA_028566575.1 of Bartramia longicauda. Taxonomy (NCBI): domain Eukaryota; kingdom Metazoa; phylum Chordata; class Aves; order Charadriiformes; family Scolopacidae; genus Bartramia; species Bartramia longicauda. Next base: position 7,849,374 of record JAOXNH010000010.1, on the reverse strand, counting down.
GAGACGCAGCTCCATCTCTAAACCTCCCAGAGTACGGTCAAACCTGCGCAAAAGAACAAACAGAGATGTAACAACTTAAACAGAGCTGGAAAACAAATAAACTCTGTGTGTTACTTTCACAAATACACAGAGCAGCAAGCAGTCAAAAGCAGCTGCAGTACTATCAGCTGCAATTTAATGTGAAAGAGCAATAGCTGTTCCAAAAATAATGCATTATAATGAAACACAGAAAAGAAAGATTCACCACCATAACAGCCTTTGACCAGGAAACCTCATTATATTTACAGTAAAGGCCTTATTGCCAAGCATACCAGGGGCTGAGGAGCCAAAGGGTGGCCATCTTGTGTCCCAGGTATTTTTTTTATACAGCAGTGGAAATGTTTTGGGGTTGAAATTGCTGGGCTAGCGACTGACAGCACCCCCCCTCCTCATTCAGCCAACGCACTGCATTGTTAGTCCTCTCTGTAAGGATATTCTGCTTTTTCAAACTGACATGCTCTACTTTTGTAAGTTTATAGGAAGCAGAATTAGGTTAAAATGGCTTGAGGCTATAAAAAAAAGCAAGCCTGAAGCAAATTAAATACATTGGTGGCCTCCCGGGCTCCTGGAAGATCTCAGTTACCTTCTGCACAAGACAGTGACACCAGAATTATTACCAACCGGAGCCTTCTCACTCCAAACATTTCCCACTCTGCCACCCAAATTACTGCGCTGAAATCCCACCTTTATAAGAGACTGTGAAACAAATGGTTTCTTTCCTGAGACCTGCGGGTTCTGTGCGACTCATTGAACTCTTACCCAATGCCCTGTATCTGCAACTGAGGTTGGGTTCCCGAGTCCTTAGTTTTCACTGTCTGGTACGTAACAATAGTACAAACGGTGCTTCCTGCTCCCATGTCGTAAAACATGATGTTCTGAAAAGAGAAGCTGGGATGGTGAAGCGGAAACACCTGGGTGTCCCCCACGAGTAAGGAAAGAGCCCACCAACGTCCCAGCCTGACGCAGGCCCAGCCTGTCCACTCCCTCGCCCGCCTTCACACCGCAGCAGCAGGACTCGTTCTTGGATCACACATGGGGGGTGTGCAGGGTTACACCTGACACAGGTGGACAAGAAAGCTTTTTCATCCATTTCATAGATCAGAAAAAGAAGCTTTGCTCTTTCAAAGCTTCTTCAACCTCAGGAAAATCAAACATTTCAGAGTCTGTCTTCCAACACCTTAGACAATCGCTAACCTTATTCCCCCTGAGTTGATGGGAAAGGAAGAAGCTTTACAAAAGGGGGGCTCCCAGCCACCTGCCCGCACGCCAGGAGCTCTCGGGCTTCACCACGTATTCACAGATAGTTTCACCTCCTCCTCTTGCTGATGAGCACACGATAACAGAGGACACTGGTTGCCCAGCAGCGTCCCCTTCCTCACAGTCAAGTCCTTTAGATTTTATCTGCAGCACTCTCTCCCTGCACACAGGCGCTGGCACGGGACTCTCCACACCCCCCTAACCCCTACCTGCGCGGTGGCGTTGATGTCCTTCCTCCTGAACACCCCATAGTTGAGGGCCACAGCGGTGTTGTCGTTGATGAGCTGCAGCACCTTCAGGTCAGCCATGCGGGCGGCCTGCAGCACCGCCCTCCTCTCCGCCTGGTTGAAGTAGGCAGGGACCGTGACCACCGCGTCCTTGATGGGCTGCTCTGGAAGAGATGCAGGGAACACGTTTTTCCATCACTGCAGCCAGAGAATCTCAGGTAAAGACTCATACAGAACACAATCAGCAGCCAGGATCGCTAGGGGTGAATCTGTCTGTGTCCTCTTGACACCGAGCAGACTTTGCAGGTTCTCACAAAGCCACATGTCCCCTGACCTCTCTTTCACGTCACGACACTCTCAAATGCTCTGTAGTGCCTTAGATTTCAGCAAACATTATCTTCACAGAGACTGACTTTATCACTGGATTATGCTCACTCTCCAGAGCAAAAAGCCTTTGCCTGGCTGTAGTATTACTAACCAAACAACACACAGTAAGTCAAACACAGCAACAAAATTCATCCAGTTCTCATTACCGTGGTATTTCAGTAGCAACACAAGGAAAACACATGGCAGTCCCTTACCTGTTCGCCAGTTTCACAAGAGAGGATGGTTTTTGCCTTTTAATTGTAATTCGGCTCCATCCAGACCAATTCCAACACAGACTGCAGCGGAGCCACCTCCACCTTCCCCAGCAGATCCCTCCCAATGGCCCTCTGCTCCACTCACACACACAAGTGACAAAACACTTTGCTCTTTCTCCAGAGATGGCCAGAAAGGCTTCCTCACCACAAGGCTGGGTGGGATTGGGGGTTCCTGCCCCCAAGAACGGGATTAAGACCCCAAACTCACATTGTATTAGAAATAAGCGATGACTTGACAGCTGCTAAGTCCTGCTTGCAGCCCACAATGGAAGAGACCCAAGGGCCTGTTTCTTAACATCCCTGGGCTTTCAAACACCTTCAGTCTCTACTCAAATGCCGTAATATACAAACACACACAGATACCGTAAGAAACAGGTAAATCCTTCCAACCTGCAAACTCCTCAGCCAGCCCACGTGAATAATTCAGCACCATCCCCAGCATCTCCTCCGGAGAGTACTGTATTGTCCTACAAGAAACAGGCAGGAGAGAAAATTACAGCAACAACCAGAGCTGGTGGCCAACGTCCCACCCAGAAGGGACCCATAGGCAGCCACTCACTGGGACAGCTTGAAGATAACGGTCTGCCTTTTCTCATCCTTCACCAGTTCGTGCTCCGGGAAGCGGGACTGGTAGAGCGCGACGTGGGGGTTATCCATACGCTTCCCCAGCAGATCCTGGAAGTACCTGAAGGCCACCTTGGGATTCCTTATGGACTGCAGAAAGAAAAGCACATCACCCAACTGCACTTCTTCAGCTTTGCTGCTGTCAAACCAACCTCTCCCAAGCTACGTGGTGAAGAGCTCTCGTCATGGGATTCAGGAGCATGAGGCCAGAACACAAAGAGCCAGTACCACAACAAGGAGATGAGAAGTATGGGACAAGAAATAGAACTTCCTCACTCAGACATTCATCATGAAGGACCAAGCAGTGGGAGCATAAGTTCTACACACAGGAACTGCAGCTGGAGCAAGGAGTAACAGGAACTCTTACCATCCCCAGCGCACTGTCACCAAAGAGACGCTCATTCTCCTTCAAAGACACGGCCACTGGTGTTTTCCTTCGTGACTCCCTGCACAGAAAGAGGGGAATAAACCAGTCAAAAGAGGTGAACGTTCAATACAGAGTCCCCGTGAGGAAGGGCAATGTCTGTGTTTCAGAAGGACGAAGGGAAGGTGCTGGGGTGTGACCTGCAGAGAGGACAACCGGACTCTGTCCATCCAATGGGCGGCAACAGCAGCACCTTCCTTCAAGGCTGTGCTGGGCAGACTGTTATTTTTCCCGTAACACAAGAGAATTCCACAAGAGGTGGCCCATTTCTGCCTCCACACACGCATTCACACACTAAGGTATTTCACCACGATAACCACAAGAAGACCCTAAAGTCATCTACTGAGCTCAGCATATTCCACCTTCTTCCACATGCCTCCAAAAGCCTCAGAACACCTTATCAGTTCTCTAACATGAGGCTACAACACAACAACTTGCCACAAAGGAGAAAGGCTGGCGAGCAGCTTTCTGGAACGTGCTGCTTCGGACTTAGACAAAACTTGCTTTATTCTTGCTTCCCTCCAGCAGAGAGCAAAGTGAGACAGTTCCCTCCTTCTACCAACAACTGCCAAGTTTCAGGCAGCTGGGTGAAAAATCCATCTATTATCTCTCAGTCTAGACTCCCAGAAAACAAGGATGCTCCAGACCGTACATCCTCTCCCAGCTGTGGGTTTTCTCCCATTCAGCGTCTTGGGGACCGGCTGCAGCGACAGCAGCCAAGTGAAAGGAGACCTTCATCTGCTTCACAAATGAGCTGCAGCCAAACGAACTGTGAGCTCCCTCAAAGAGAACCGAGAATCAGGCTTCTTAACGGGAGAGGTGAGAACATGATACTACACCCTGTCACATCTGAGCCGCATCCACCCCTCTGCTCCACTCTGGGGAGACCCCCCTGCAGCTCTGGGGCCACCAACATCAGGACATGGAGCTGTTGGAGTGGGGCCAGAGGAGTTCACGGAGATGCTGGGAGGGCTGGAGCCCCTCTGCTGTGAGGACAGGCTGAGAGAGTTGGGAGGGTTCAGCCTGGAGAAGAGAAGGCTCCAGGGAGACCTTAGAGCCCCTTCCAGTCCCTCAAGGGGCTCCAGGAAAGC
>JAOXNH010000010.1:7829728-7842911 GCA_028566575.1 Bartramia longicauda | reverse complement strand
AGTAGGAGAGGGTGCGCTTCATGCGGTCGAAGACGAACCAGCGCTTCTTCCAAGACTTGATCTTGCCGCCCATCTTGACCAGGTAGCCCTTGCACATCTTCTCTGTCAGGATGAGGTGGTAGCAGGTGTCCACGCTGTGTCCCGAGGACTCGATATGCAGCCGCAGGTCGAAATCCTCCTTGCGGATGGGGAGGTACCGGGTCAGAGGACGCGCCTGGAAAAGCAATGCAGCCCTGCAAAGCCCGTGGGGACGCCAGTGGGGAGCTAGGTCCATCTCACGGGTCAGGCTGCAATGGGGGACCCCGCGCACCCCACACCTGGGAGAAGTGCTTCTCCCGCAGCTTGACCTCCTTCTCCACCAGCTTCTGCCGCCGCGCTGTCTCGTCCTGCAGCCGCCGTTCCAGCTGCTCCCGGCGCCGGCGCTCGTCCTCCAGCGCCTGCCGCCGCAGCTCCATCTCCCGCTCCTGCCGGCACACACCGGTGTCAGCCCCGATGATGGGGGACCCGCTGCCCGGCCGAGCTGCCCCCCCCCCGGTGACCCCGCTCACCCGGGACTCCATCAGCCGTGACTTCTCCGCGTGCGCCTCCTTCAGCATCTTCTCCATCTCCTCAATCTTCCCTGCGTCCATCACACTGGCACTACAAGACAGCGGTGGGAGATGCCATCCCAGCAGGAAGGACTGCGGGCCAGTGGCGTGGCCAGCAGAGTGGGCTGGCCCTCAGCCAGGGGAGCTTGTCCCAGGGCTACCTGGAGATGTTGTCAGGCGAGCAGGCAGAGTTGTTTCCGGTGGAGATGCTGGTCTCCATGCTGTCCGAGCTCTCCAGGCTGAGGGTGTCGTACGCATGGTCCAGCTCCTCAGGCCGGGGCCCGGTGCCGTGGGGCCGGTGGTGGTGGAGGATGGAGTGATGGACGAGTGGGGGGAAGGCAGTGGGGAAGGGGGGCTGCCCGTGCAGGGCTTCCCACTGGGACTGAGCCTCAGCTGCCGCCTTCTGCTTCAGCTCCGCCAGTCGCCGCTTCTGCTCCTCAATCACCTGCTGACCTGTGCCATAGGGAAAGACAACGATGATGGCAGAGCATGCCACACTCAGAGCCAAAGCACGGCGGGTGAGGGGACAGCGCAGACAGAAGACGCCACAGGCACTGCTGGAGCCAGGGTGGGATGGTGGGAGCCACTGTCTTAACTCCCCGGTGCGCACGGCAAGCAGCATCCCCCTGGGGAAGGAGGAAGGGGTCCAGGCAGGCAAGGGGGACATGCACCGGGCTGGGCAAAGCATTAGCGGGTCAGGAACGCAGAGGGTTGTCCCTAAGCAGATGCCAAGAGGGACCTGGGCTGGTCATGCTCCTCCAACGTGTGGCAGAAGGTGCCAGCAAACAGCCATGCTGCTGCCTCTGAGCCGCTCTAGGCACTCCCAGCCACCCCCCCGTCTCTACCTGGTGGATCACCCGGCTGCGAGGGCTCTGCTGGGAGCGGCTCGGCTGGAGACGCACCGTCGGGGCCGGGAGGGAGAGAGGGGGGGAAGCGAGAGACCGTGAGAGAGGCACTGCATCCCGCCGGAGCGCCACCGCCACCTCCATGGCCCGCGTGGCAGTGGGGGAAGCATCCCCCAGAGCCCCACTGCCCACGGAGCCAGAGCTCACCCTTCTGCTTCAGGGCCAGCTGGCGCTTGGTCTCGATGTCCTGCAGCGTGGCCACCAGGTTTCGGGGGAGGCTGCCCGCCGGGCTGGGGGGGCCCTGGGCAGGACAGCAGGTAGTCAGCAGCGGGGACAGGGACAGGGGGTGGCACTGGGCGCCCGAGAGCTGTGCCTGGGGACGCGCGATGCCTGGCTCCCCCCGGCAGCCATACCTTGGGTGAGGGGCTGCGTCCCAGCACAGAGAGGTTGAGCTGCGAGGACGAGGGGGTCCCGCTCTTCATCCGAGGGGTGAGGGCACCAGCGTTGCCCTCTGTTTTGGCACGATAGACCTGGGCACAGAGAGAGGGAGGTGAGAAGGGCAATGGGGGGGCTGCAGAAGCCATCAGCGGAGCTGAGCATCCCCTCCCAGACCCTGCCCCACTGTTGGTGCCATCTTGGCAGGAGTGCAGCGAGGGAAGGCAGCGGCTGCCGTCTGTGGGTCTGCTCTGCCCCTGCAGTGCCCGGCAGGAAGGTCCCCACGCTGCCCCGAAGCCTGAGCCCCAGCAGCTCGGAGCCAGGATTACCTGGAGAGGCTTGTGAGAGGAGTGAGCTTTAGCTGGAAGCGGAGGAGGGGAGGAAGGAGGAGAGAGAGAGGAGGAGGAGGTCTCAAAGCCAGCCATGACCTCCTGGTACCACTTCTCTAAATTGAGAGCCGGGGGCCACGCAGAGACCCCTGGCAGCTGCTGCTCCATCTGGAGAGAGATGCAGCGTGAGAGAACAGGAGGGCAAAACATGGCCAGAGGGACAGACGCACACAGAGAGGTTGGAGCATCCCTGCCTGGATCTGCACCCCCAGAACGGAACCCCGGGGGACCCCGCACACCCCCTGGCTGAGTCCTGGCAGCTCCAGGACCCCCCTGCTGCTCACAGGGCCGGTGAGAGCCGACAGAAGCACCGGGAGGGCACAGAGACCCCCTGCCCCACACCACGGTGGGCAGTGAAGCAGCAGCAGAGCAGTGAGTGGTCTGCGGCCAGGTGAGAGCATCATCCGCGGCTCAGCCCTTCCCCTCCATCCCCATCACCACCCAAGGAGAGTGCAGGGGCAGAGGGAGGGAAACAGGGCACAAACCTCTGCAGATATGGAGGGAGAAGAGAGATATGGAAGAGGAGGAGAAGGAGGAGCGGCGCAGCCTGAGGATGAAGGAGCTGGTGGGGCACAGCCCAGCGGGGAAGCAGCAGGAGCGTGGGGGCCGCCCAGGATGCCCGAGAGCTGCTCAATGGTCACGTACTGGGCAGAGAGAAGCAGATTAAACTGGGAGAAGAGGCTCTGAGCAAGGGCAAGCAGGCACAGGGCAACAAACAGCCCCCAAAGAAGGGTGCCATGTCCCCGGGAAGGGAAAGTGGTGGTGCCCACCACCCCGGTGACAGGCACTGGGTCAGGTCCCCGCCTGCTCTGCATCCTCCCCGCCTGCAACTGGTGGCCAAGACAGGCAAAGGGCCACCCTCCTGCCTCTCTGGACATCCACTCAGCTCCCCAGACCCGCTGCCGCCGCCCCAGAGGACAAAGTCCGTCTGGAGCCGGTAAGAAGCGCTTCCTGGCAATGAGATCTGGCAGTCCCAGCCTCTGCTCCCTGCTCAGCTGCAGCCGGACAAGTCCCCCAGCCCGACAGAGAGGGGGTCTCTGAGCACTGGGGCAGGCGGGGAGGCCACTGCAGCATCCTCGCCACCCGGGATGGGGCAGGCAACCCCCGGGAGCAAACCCAAGGACACTCTGGAGCGGGTACCTCATTGGCTGTGGGAGGGACAGCAAGCAAGAAAGAGCGCTGAGCGGCAGCGGGGGCAGCAGCGGAAGCTTTAGTGTCCGGGCTGGGGCCGGGCGCATTGCGGCAGAACCTGAAAACGTCAGACAGCCTCATGTACTCCTAGAAATCCACGGTGGAGGAGAAGGAGGAGAGTTAGACCCTGTGCTGGCACCACGGCGCTGACTGCAAAGCAGGAGTGAGTCTCCCTGCGCCCCAGCCCTTCCCTGCCTCGCTGCCCCCGCTCCCTGCCCACAGCCGCTGCAGCACATGGCACCATGCTGGGAGCAGAGTGCCCGAGCCAGGCTGGAGGTCCCAGCACCCTGCCCCACGCCTGCCTTTGGCGCGGCTCCACTGGGGGGGAGGGGGGCTGCAGCTGCCCCGCCAAGGCCCTGCTGTTCCCATCACCCACATCTCGGGGTCACCCAGGGTCCCAAGCCACAAGCCCTCCCCAGCGTGACAGATTGAGCTACTCCTAGACAGCTTAAAATCCACTTCCTTTCTGAACCAAACACGCTAAAACTGGGGATTTGCTCTTTTTTTTGGGAAGCCAGGCTAGCAGGACCCTGAAGGCTGCTGTCAGGAGGTGCCTGGCCAGTGGGCGAGGGGGAAGCACAGGGATGCCTGTGCCACAGGATGAAAACCGAGGTGGGCAGTGGTAGCCAGGGTGCCCAGCGGGCTCAGGAGAGCACCTGAAATGGGGGGCTGAGCGTTAACGGGCACAGCTGCCGCAGACTGAACTGCCAAAGGCCTGGCCATGCTGTCTCGGCGTGTACCCTGGGGATGCCCTGACAGCCGGGTTAGTTCGCGCAAGGGGTCTGGCGGCTGCTGGGGCGAGAAGGGGGCAAGCGAGCAAGCACGTGCAGTTAGTCCCGTTACCTCGTGTGCCTTGGGGCAGGAGCGGGCGGCAGGAGAAGCTAAGGAGGTGGCCACTGCGGGCAGGGGGCTCGGGGGCTTAGTTCCCTCCAACAGCTCATAAGGCTCTGAGATATGGAGGGTCTCCTGTTGGAGGGCAAAGACCAGGTGGGCAAGGCGGGCACAGGCAGCGCGGCGGCAGCAGCAGGAGCTCCACCGCAGGCAGGGGCGAGGGCACTCTGCCATCCTGCACCAAGACACCCCACGCCTGCTCTGGGTAAGGACAGGACCCCAGGCAGTGCCTATCCCAGGGGCTCTGCAGCCACACCAAGCCCTTCCCTGGTGGCCACTCTCAGCTCTTGCTGAGCCACTGGCTAAAGCCCAGACTCTCCGGGGCTCCCACAGCACCTCAGCAGTCCAGAAGCGCGATGCTGCTGCTCCCCAGCCCAGCTCCTTGCCTTTCCCTCCCTCCCTGGTGACAGTCTCTGCACCCCACGGAGGGGCTGTGAGGACCCGGCTCCAGCCAGAAGGTGCTTGGAGCACAGGAGCCATCACAGGACAGAGCTTGCGATGCACCAGGCTCATCCTCGCTCGTGACAGTGGCTCAGGGCAGCAGCAGAGCAGCCCTAGGAACCATCCCCCCCCTCTCCCCACTTACCTCTCTGAGAGCCGAGGACATTTTGGGGAAGGTCCTGCCACCTGTGACCAGCTGGTATCGCCGCTCCAGAGACAAGAGTTTCTCCTTCTCCTGAGCAGGGGGCGAGGGCAAGAGCAGAGGCAGAGGATGGTTATGGCACCCCATGGCCAGCCCCCCAGTCTCATCCCGACTATCAGCACAGGAGCCGGTGTGACCTTCTCTCAAGGGTTGGGGAGCACACATTGACCCCCGCTGGCCACGTTACCTTCTGCAGGAGCTGCAGGACGCTGTTCCTCTCCCTGCCCAGCCGCTCAACCTCCTGAGCACTCTGCAGCCGCATCTGGGCAGCCTGGGCGTCCAGCACGGCCACCCGCTCCTGGGGAAGGGGCAGTGGGGTGAGCCAGCCACTGGTGAGCCCAGGCTGGGGGCTCATCCAGACCCACTGCCCCCTGCACCCCTACCTTCCTGCGGGCGATGCTGCGGTGGCACTCGGCCCGGCTCTGCAGGAGCTGCTGGCCCCGCGTCTCCCGCTCCTCCTCGAGGCGGCTCTCCCGCTCCAGCTGCTGGAACTCCAAGTCCTCGAACAGCTTGGCCTCCGTCTCCAGCACCTCCGCCTCCTTCGGGCACAGAAGGGGACAGTGGGTCACTCCCCTGCCTGGCCACCTCCACATCCCACAGGGGGGTCTCCTGCAGCGAAGCCTCCTGCTGTGCCCCCACGTCCTGCTGCTGGCTGGAAATGGGAACCGTGGCAAAGTCTGTCCCCGGTGCCCTGTGCAGGCGGCTTTCCCTCCTGCTGAGCACCAGCAACGTCACCGACATCCTCTGCCTGGCTGGAGAAGGCGATGGAGGCATCGGGCACTGGCCGGGTCAGAGCCGGCACCCCCCTGAGATGAGGGGTTCGCCGCAGATGGGCTTCACCAGCCCTTGGAGACGAGCTGCGCCCATTGAACCACGTCCGGGCGGCAAAACGCCACATGCTGGCATCACCACTACCACGCAGTCCCGCATCACCACAGCCCCCACGGACCAGCACTATGACGGAAAAATACCGGCACATCCTCCCAGCATCGGGAGCGCTCAGCTCAGGGTGCGCCGGTGCCGCCCTGGCAGCACCGCACTGCGCTCCCCGCAGGGACATGTTCCACCCTGTGCCGGGGGCACATGGTGTCCACTGAGGGCTCCTGCGCACTGGGACCACCCCATTGCCACCCCTGGCCAGCACACACCGTCGGTCCCTGCCCTGGGCCAGCTGCAGGACAGTGGGTTTGTCCACACGGCAAGGCTGGGCAAGCGCCGGCCATGGGCTGGGGAAGGTCAGCCACCACCGGAAAATACCAGATTCTGGGAAAAAATGCTGTGGCCCAGTGGTAATGTAAACTGACAGCAACGTGTAAATAAACGCTAGCAGGAAATAGCTGGAACCAGCCCCAGGAGGAGCCAGGGGTCCCCCGGGCTCCCCACTCCTCTGCGGGGCAGCATCTGGGCCCGGGCGAGCGGCAAGCTTACCAGGACGGCAGTGCCCGGTGCCAGCCACCTCCATCCCGGGCACGAGGCTCCCACTGCAGCCCCGGGTGGCAGGGAAGAGCCGGCCTAAGCTGGAGCGGAGGGAGGTGGGCCATGGTCCAGGAGGGGTGGGGGGAGACACTGACCCTTCGCATCTGCTCCCGCAACTGTTCCCGCAGTGACTCGGGGCACTTATCAAGGTGGCTCCTCGACTCACGGTAAAGCGCCCGCAGCTGCTCTAGCTCCTTCCTTTCAGCATCAACCTTTGCCCTTTCCTGAATTGGGGGAGAATGAGACAAAGGGAGGAAAAAAATAAAAAGAAAAAAAAAAGGAAAAAGAAAAAGGAAAAAAAAAGAGAGAGAGAGAAAACACACTTCTCAAATGCAGGCCATGCAGAAGCTGCAGAGTTAGAGAGGGGCTCAGCTGGAAAAAAGAGGGGGCTCGGAGGGGAACAGCATCACTGGCATCTAATGGGGGCTCGAGAGAGCAACAGCCACGGGGACCCTGGCTGGGGGTGTTAGAAGGGTTACAGCCAGCCCTCGCCTCAGCCCCATGGCCCCATGCCCAAAACCCACTGACGGGCAGCAAAATATGGGTGCTGACAGCAGGGATAAAGCCATCCCCATCCTGCAAATGGCTGCACTCCCTGAACCACCGCTAGCTAGCTGTGTTAATTGATGCTCCGCATCTGGGATGCTGCCAGTTAAGCACAGTAGGTCCCATACATGGGCTGGGGGTCCACGGGCCACCCCATCCATCGAGGGAGGGGAGCGCCCACAGGATGGCAGTGACAACAGGGGACAGGGGCACAGCCCTGCTGCCGGTGACACTGGGGCCGAGCAGAGACAGCCCTAACCCCAGGGGGAGACATGGGGGGACACAGAAAGGAACATGAAGGGACACGCCGGGGGGGGGGGGGCTGGCACAGATGAGCGCCCCAGGAACAGGGCTGCAGGGACGTCAGAGTGATGACAGACTGCAGAGCAGGCCTTGTTAGTGCAATTAGTGCAGGCGGGTTAGGAAAGAGGGGGGTTAGGCCAGCAGCGAGGTGGGGAGGGGGATTTCCCTGTGCTCTTCTCCTGGCTCTGCTCCATGCCTGCAAAGGGCTGGAAGAACAAAACCACAACAAAAACCCAAAACGCCACGGGGGCACGGCTGCCCAGCCATGGGCAACTTAACAGCCTGGGCACCTCCAGCCACGGAGCCAGCCAGACCCCAGGGACACTGGCACTGCATCACGGCAGCCCAGAGCCACAGTGAGACCCCGGCCTTGGGCAGCAGCTCGCCAGGTCCCAGCAGCTCTCCCACCACGGAGCAGCTCGCCCAGGACCATGCCACATTACCCACAAGGCTGCAGGATAGCTGGCAACCAGCAGCCGGGACGAGCGTGCCACATGCCATGGCAGAGGTGCCCTCGGCATGGCTGGCAGATCACAGCAGCAACTGCACCAAAGACAACTCCAGGGGAAGGGGTTGGGACCCCTCCTCAGCCACTGAGCCAAGTGAAACACCTGCAGCGACTTCCCAGCCACCTCCAGCAAGCCGAACGCTGCGGCGGTGGCCACCATCATGCATAAAGACACCCCGAGGGGCAGCAGATCAGGGGGACTCTCCCCAAGACACAGCCCCCCGGCAAGGGGTCGGTGCTGCCCATCTGGGAAAGTCCCGCACACAAGAACCCCCTGCAAGACCCTGACGGCGCAATGGATGGACAGTGGCCAAAACGTAGTCTGAGCATCACCTGCCCTCCTCCAGCAGGGCTGGGGACCAGCCCCAGGCAGAGGGACGGACAGACATATCCCCACAACATGAACCCAGAGAGCATCCTCCTTGACACCTCTGCGGAGCTTGAGGACAGGAGAATGTGTCCGCAGGGGAACGCCACAGCGTGGGGCACCGCAGCACCGGGGTGGGCATGGCACCACCAGGGAGCCCTGTCCCGGGACTCACCTTGTCCCGCTCCCTGCGGATGCTGGCGTCCAGGCTGGCGAGCTTCTCCTGCAGCTGCTGCGCTGCCTCCTGCTCCTGCCGCAGCCGCGCCGCCTCCACCTCCCGCTCGCCCTGCAGCAGTGCCCGCTCCATCTCCGCCTGTGCGGGCACGGCAGGTCAGCATGGCCACCCCAGCTTGCGACAATGGTGACAAGCCACAGGGACTGGTGGGACACCCCATCCCCTCACCTCTCGCGATGTCTCCTGCAGCTGCTGCTCCAGCTCCTTGAGGCGGCCCTTCAGCTGGTCCAGGCGGCCGAGGACGAGGGTGCGCTCCTCCTCCAGCTGCTGCGCTTCCTTGGACCGGGGACCTGCCAGCTCCTCGTGCTGCAGAGAGGGCAGGTTGGCATGGTGAGGAGCAGCACGGCATGGCACAGCACGACATGGCACAGGCGTCCCCTCACCTCGTGGTGGGTGCTCTCAGTGCTGCTGCACTCCTCCTTCAGGTTCTCCTCGTCTGATCGCTCCAGGCTCTCCCTCTGCCGCAGCTCCTTGGTGGCACGGCCTGGAGCCACAGCACCCCCGGGCGCCCATCGGCCAGCATCCACCTCACTGGCCAGCAGCCGCTGCACATCGCCCGCCTCGGCACTGTCTGTCCTGGTGTACTCAGCACAGAGGTTCAGGATGGTCTCCAGGCGCTGCCGCTCCTGTGGGGAAGAACAGTCAGCCCAGTGCCCATCCTGGCACACACCACCGGCAGAGCCCGCTGGGCCCCATGCCGATGGTGGGCACTGGGACGTGGGGTCGCCTGCAAGCCGGGACGGGCTGGGGACACTGCAAAGCCCAACACAGTCCTGACCCCCCGCTGGAGCCAGGCAGGCACGGAGCTGGAGACGGGCTAATTACAGGCAGCTGCCGAGCACTGCCGCTATTTCCAGGCAGTGACTCAGGCCGCCTGCGCCGGGCGTTGAGTCAGGGCTGAGCCAATGGCTCTGGTCACACAGCCCCGTCCCTGGCAGAAGGATGGGGCCAACCCCACCCAGGCAGCTGCCGCCTCTATAAAAACTCTGTCCTCCCTAAATATAGATGCGGTGCCCACACCACCACAGCACCGATGCTGGCGGATGCAGCTCTGGTGGGGCTGGGCGAGACATGGATGGTTTGGCAAAGCCGGAGGCACCGTAGTTCCAGCTGTGCCCACCCTGCGGGTGTCCCCGGGCTCCGTGAGCCGGAGGTTTGTGCCCCCGCTGAGCTGCTGTGCACTGAGGGCCGCTCCTGGACGTAATCCCCCTGGATAATCCGGCAGCCTGGCAGCTGTGGCAAATCCCCGAGAGCCGAGGGCAGGGGCTTAAAGCAGCAAAAGCTGAAAGGCATTTACAAAGGAGGGGATCCCACCCTCGAACCTCCAGACCCCCAGGGCTCACCAAGCGCTCCATCTCCTGCTCCCGCACCCGCTCCTGCCGCTGCCGCCGGTGGTACTCCAGCAGCTCGTCCTCGTTGTCGCTGATCTCCGTGATGCTGTTCTTGCGCTCCCGTGGCCCCATCAGCAGCCGTGGGTCCCCCAAGGGCTTCCTGGGGGTGCAGGGGCTCTGCCGGGGGGAGGGCACGGCCACGGAGCCCAGGCCGTATGCTGGGCTCAGGCAGGTGCCGAAGCTAGGGCGGCGCGGAGGGGTCTCTGCTGGCAGTGGGGGCGAGGGGCTGCTGGAGCCCCTCAGCTCCTCCAGACCCTTGCGCCTGGCGCGGGGGCTGCCAGGCACCTCCCTGCCCAGCCGGGGCTGTGGGGAGGGGGCATCGGGGGCCACCCGGGGGCTGGCAGCCCGTCGCGACATGGAGGGGCTCAGGGGGGGCAGCTCCCGCATGCTCTCCATGTTCCTGCGGGCCACTCGGGGGCTCTCGGGGGGCTGCATCCGGGGCTCCAGGACTGCCTTGTTGGAGGGCTGCCGGCTGGGGGCCGGAGGGTCACGGAAGGGGCTGGGGGGCCGCTCCTGCAGAGCCCCCCGTGGCCGTGGCATTGGCCTGGGGGTCAGCCGGGGGCTGCCTGCCCGGTGGTCCCCGAGGCTCTCAGCTGGCCAAGGCTCACCAGGACCCCCCCCAGGCGGGGGGGGCGGGCACTGGAGGGGTGGCTGCACAGCATGGTTGTAGCTGGAGGAGCGGAGCGGGACAAGGGGGGGCACAGCCGGCCCCTGCTCCTGGCTGCTGGGTGAGGGGCTGGTGTAGCTGCCGCTGCTGGCTGGGGAGGAGAGTGGGGAGAAGGTGGGGGAGGCGTTCTCGTAGCTGGAGCCCCCGGAGGTGGCCCCAGGGCTGGCCGGGGGGGACAGGAGGCAGCGGCCACCCCCATTCACCATGGGGGAGAGGGGGGACTGGCCACAGGCGGGGGTCTTCTTGCCAGCAGGGACTGCTGGCTCCTCCAGTGCCAGTGAGTCCATGATGTCCTGCAGGTCCTTCTCGATGGAGCTGACGAGGGAGTTGTGGCTGGGAGAGCTGCGCTCAGCCGGCTGCCTGCCACCATTCACCAGGGCCTCAGGCTCTGCAGGGAGACAGGGGAGCAGGCGTCAGTGCAGCCGGACTCCCCCGTATCCCCCTGTCCCACACAGGGCTGCCCGGCATCATCCCTCTGCACGGCCAGCGCTGCGTCCCAGCCCCTCTCCCCACCGCCCCGAGCTGCCTGTGCCCCACAGCCACTGTTTCCCGCGGCGGGGAGGAGTCCAGCATCCCGGCATCCCACCGGCCCCATCACCAGGGAGACAGAAACCCGATAAGGCAGCCCAGCTGCCCGCTGCCGACATCTCTGCGCTCCCCCGGCCCCACTCCCCTGGGGAGCAGCCGCCCATGCCACCCATCGCTGGTCCCTTGCACCCCCCGGCACCCCAGCAAGGGGGGCAGAGATATGATGGCTAAAAACACAGACCGTGGCATGCCTGGACCCACCGCCATGTTGCCCGCAGCCTCACCATGCCCCCTGCCCAGGCCACCCCGTCCTCCCGATGTGCCTGTCACTCAGGGGACGAGCTAATAGCGGCAGGCGCGGAGCCTGGCCAGGACAGCATGCCACCCGGGCTGCGTCACCCCCTGGCACTCCGCAGCGGCCAGCAGCACCCAGAGGGACAAGCTGCAGCCCAGCCCATGCCATCCTGCCCACTCCGGCAGGGCAGTGGCCGTGGGATGCTCGGCCATGGCAGGATGCTCCACGGACACAGTACCTCCCCACGTCCCTCCTCCTGTCCCCCAGCTGCCTTCCCGGCACACACGTGGCACCAGGCGGCTGCCAAGCTCCACTCGCCGTGCCAGGGTGTGCCGGCTGGGGCAGGAGACAGGCTGCCCGCCCAGGGACCGCCGCTGGGGGCTCGGACATGGCCGACCATGGTGCAGGCGCTCGTCCCGTCGGCAGACACAGCAAGATAAGCGGCTGGCGAGATGGAGGAGCGCAGCAGGGAAACGGCCTTGGCAGCCTCCGCATGGCCACCCAGGCACGTCAACACCCGCCCCACGGCAGCCGGGGGGGCCCACACATCCCGCATCCCCAGCATGGACCAGCGGGTGCCGGCTCTGCGATGGCTGGGCTGGGCAGAAGCAGAAGCCAAGACGAGCCTCGCTGCCCTCGCAATTACCCCCTTCCGAGGCAATATTAATCATTAACGAACACCGGTGCAGCTGCCGTGCCGAGCCAACGGCTGGCACATCTGTGGCTGAGTGCAGCAACCCAGGGTGGGAGAGCATCACGCTGGGGGGGCTGCCAGCGTGGGACAGGGAGCACCCGGCACCCTCACCGCCCCGCTGGGACTAGGGGGAGTCACCTACTTGCTGGCAGCCCGTAGAGAGCCGCCGGGCTCTGTCCCCCTGCTGGGATCATGCTCTTCATCCACTTGGCCTCGGCAGGGTGGTTGAAGCGGAGGAAGGTGGCCTGGCCCAGGCAGATGGTGCACCCTGGGGAGAGAGAGCAGGGGACTCAGCCGTGGCACCCCAGCATTGCTGGGGAGCGGAGAGGGGGCAGACAGGCGCTGCCCGCCCCTGCCAGGCATCCCCAGGAGGGGAGCAGGCTCCTGCCGTCAGCAGAGGCTTAGGGGGAGGCTGCAATCCAGGTCACCCCCCGCCGGCGCAGGCAGCGCGTGGCAGGCGCAGGCACAGCTGGGGTCCCCGCCGGGGGCCACGCTGCCGCTGGGGACCTGGCCGT
This sequence comes from Bartramia longicauda, assembly GCA_028566575.1. Taxonomy (NCBI): domain Eukaryota; kingdom Metazoa; phylum Chordata; class Aves; order Charadriiformes; family Scolopacidae; genus Bartramia; species Bartramia longicauda. Next base: position 7,830,405 of record JAOXNH010000010.1, on the reverse strand, counting down.
GCTCCAGGGCCTGCGCCGCCGCCAGCTGCAGACAAGACAGCTCCTGTCCCCGGCCGCAAAGCGCCTTTTCTTGGCCCAAAGCAGCAGCTCTCTCGGGGGAGGGCTGCCGAGCCCAGGGGCGGCAGGCGGCTGGGGCAGGGGAGCGGGGCTCCGGGGCTGCCCATGGTGCTGGGGAGCCATGTGCCAGCATTGGGGAGCACAGGGCGGCTGGAAGGCTGGGTGCTACAGACACACCCTACTTTGAAGCTCCTGCCAGGGCCCCGGGGAGCAGCTCACTCCACACCGTCATCCTCAGCCCAAAATCCCTGGCCGGAGGGAACGTGTTTTGGGAGCAGCCGGTAGCCCAGGCCGGCGGTGGGGGGAGCGAGGGGCTGTAGGGACGAGCCGCCATCGCCACCGTGGGAGCCTGGCACCCTGGCCCGAGGCAGGAAGGGCCACCCCACAGCACCCCGGCTCGGTGGCCGTCCGTCCCGCCAGCCCAGCCACCCCTCCGCCTCCGGGCATCACCGACCCACGGAGCCGGGCATCGCCACGGCAAAGCGGGGTGCCCCCGCCCCACGCGTCGGGCACCCCACGCCCGCTGTGGCCGGGCACGGAGAGCTACCCTGCCCCGCGGCGTCCCTGCCCGCTCGCCCTGCGGCCACCCAGGCGGGGGGGGGGCGGCTCGGCTGACTAGA
>JAOXNH010000010.1:7803008-7815358 GCA_028566575.1 Bartramia longicauda | reverse complement strand
TCAGGTCCATGTCCTTTCTATATTGAGGGCTCCAGACCTGCACACAGTACTCCAGGTGAGGTCTCACCAGAGCAGAGCAAAGTGGCAGAATCACCTCTCTGGATCTGCTGGCAACACTTCTTTGGATGCAGGCCAGGATGGGATTGGCCTTCTGGGCTGCAAGTGCACATTGCCTCTCTCTCTCGGGTTGATTTACATAGCAAAATTTCAGCTAAAACACACCAAATATTTCTGAGTTCAGGACAAGGGGAAAACAGTTTGTCAAAATTAAAGAACAAAAAAAGATCATGGCACCACTTATTTGAAAAGCTGTAGCGCTCTCATACTCTGAGGGGAAATTTCATTTCATGGCAAGTTTTGGTGTTAGGAGTAACTTGCAATACTATTTTAAGAGAGTTTTGGGGTATGGCAGAGTGTATCTCCACCCTTGGCACCTGTTCAGAACGTTCCTTGCTAAATCCCTTTCTCATTTGTTTCAGACGGCTGGGCTTTCAAAAACAATATTGTTATTAAAAATCACAGAAGCCTTGAAGATCGAAAAATCGCAGCACAACTCCTTCAGAAAAATAATCCTTTATGTCCAGTGGTTTTAGACACTATGGAAAACCACAGCAGTTCAAAATACGCTGCACTGCCAGAACGACTGTATGTACTACAAAGAGGGAAGGTCATCTACAAGGTAAAAAATATCAACAATGAGTGCACTATATTGAGATTTTAAAATTTCAAAATAATTTGAGAATGCTTTACATTTAAGTCGGTATTTCATTGTTTCAGAACTAGTCATTGCACAATTCACTGTAACCGGAGAGAAAAGGACTTGTAGCAAAACCAGTCTGGGCCTTTATAAAGTACATATTTGATGTACACCTCAGCCCCGCTCAAATATTTATCCTCTGGCTCATTAGGAAACCTAAGTACATCTAAGATGTGAGATCCAGGAATGCTTTTCCAGCTCCAGGATCCAGAGGCTGGCCCTGCCCTGGTTCCACAGGAGGGTGTAACCTGTGCGTGCACCATCTCCCGCGGGATGGCTGCACGTCTGCCCACAGCTCCGCTGCAACTGCTGCGTGCCCAAGGACCGCCGCTCTGTCTCCTTGAGCATCACTCTCTAATTCTATTGCCTTTGCAGGGAGGAGTGGGGCCTTGGAATTATCACCCTCAAGAAATACGCGCCATCCTGGAAAACATGAAAAAGAGGAGGACTTCAGAGTAAAGACTAGCTGGAGAAAAATGCTCAGTAAGTAAGTTTTCATAGACGTAAGTGTAAGAAGGAAGAAACAAAGAATTAAAAAATGACAATATATTGAGACAACAAGGAAAAGACTCTGAAGAGCATTTGCGTTTGTCTGGAGGCTTTCAAGTCTCATCGCTACAAGCCCAGCTACCCACTGTAGGATCTTCCTATGCTTACAAAGAGCAGTTGGGACCATTCAGCTACCGGGACCGGATACCAATGTTTACATCTGTAAGGAACATCGTGCCGGAAAAAACCTCAGGGGTGGTGACATCTGCAAAAGTCGACTGGCCAAAGTGGAAAACAACTGATTTCACACGATTAAGATTCTCTTTCTCTTGCATACACACAATTTTCCTAAATGTTCACTTTCACTGACTTCAGAAGGCTTCTGAGCAAGACAATCTCGATCAACGTTTGTTTCTATCAATATTTGTTATGACAGTCACAGCATAAAGCACGGGCGGCTGTGACCTGATTGTAGAAAATATTTATAGAAACAAGGGATTGATCTGCAATTATTAAAAACCTATCAGAGCACCTCATATGGCTTCGGATTATTTCCCTCCCTGCCCTGCCCCTTTCCTCCCTGGGTTATTTCTAAGCATTAGCAGATTTTTATATTCATCCTATTAATCTTGAACAGTTTGAGTTGATGAGAAAGTCACTAATTTAAGAACTTTTGAAGGACTTGTTTGACAGTAGGAAGTAGTAACTCCTATTTAAGCATTTCACTTTGTTTTCCTATTTTACTCAGAGCACAAGGGAAACATTTTACAGGAAATTGAGTTTTAATTCAAGTATTAAGAAAGCCTGATATAAACATACTAATTTAAACGGACTGAGTTATGTTCAAGTGTTCTAGGGTAACAGTCTGGGTTATAAAACGAGAAAGCTGTTACTACAATTAACAAGAGTATTGCATTGCGGTCGGACTCGATGATCTTAAAGGTCTTTTGCAACCTAAATGATTCTACTCTATTCCATACATTAAACCAGCAGGGAATACATACTACATCCATACCTTCAAAAAACACTTTAATACAAGATTTTATGTTTTAATAATAAATACTCTCTGCACTATGGGTAACAAAATGTAACTTCTTTACCAAAAAAAAACCCAATTGAGGTACAAATTTAAGCTGGGCTTAAGTGTTTTCTGCTGTGCCCTCTGCCATCACCCGGTGCACTGACACAAAATGATCAAAGGCAGATTTGATGATGAAGCGCAAGTAAGTGGCTTGGAAATCAGGAAGCTGTAGAAGGGAAAAAAAAAGATGTTATTGCATCCTCTGTAATAACAGAGCTATCAAACAACATTTGCAGGAGTTTGTTAGACTGAAGGACCTAGGCACTTCTGTGTCTGTTCTTGAATTGCACATAAATCAAAGTCTTTTAATACCTCTAGCCAGCTTCAGAGCTTCTTTAGATGACAGCAATTCAAAAAAGTCCCATTCCCCCCAAATAGTGCAGCCTTAAAGGCAACAACCATGGGAGGAGAGACTGCCACACTTCTAGAAAGAGCTCCTTCACAGAGCTAGGAGCAGCTGGCAGGGCCAATTTCATACCATAATCTACAAAGCAGCAGTCAGGAAGCGGAATTTCATACCATGATCTACGAATTCCCGTATCTAACATCAACTTAGCAATAACTGTAAATAAAGACACGTTTTGGTTTTTCATGGTTTCTCCCTAGTTAGTCTAGACATCCCATTTCATAAACCACTACTGATGTACACCATAAATACTCACTGGAAATTCTTCCATTTGAAGCTGTCCTTCTGTGTGTTGCAAATCTAGAAAATATATTTTAAAGGAAATAATGAAGAATAATGTGCAACGCTGTGAAAAGTTTTCACTGGACTTCAGAGTTCAAGGGAGCCTAAGGACCATGAACCTACACTGGTTACAGAAACAGGTTGGGTTTTTTAACAAAGAGACTTAAAAGAACAAATACTTTTTGCAATATCCCAGTGTAAATATATCCCACTTATTACACTGTTTTATAAAATTTCACGCAAGAGGCATTAGAAAAAAAACACAAACCAAATCAACCCAAAAAAACCCCCACAAAAACCCCCAAACAATGCAGGAAATGGCACTCTATTATACTATGTAAGTCTGTTTTTAATTTTTGGAACATAAAAGCGAGTACACAAGTAGTGCTTTTAGCCCTTTACAGCATTTTACATCTCCAAACTGCTACAAAGACCAGCAGCGTTCATAAACTTCATTCAGATGTGACTATTACACATTAATGTCTTAATAAAATAATCATCAAGCCACACTTGACTAGTTAACAGACAGGGGGTTAAAATGACTCACTGGAGAAGATCAACATTATTCCCACAAAATCCCCGCTGCTTTAGATTCAGAATCTTACCTTTTTCAACACACTGTTCAAAACCTACTGGATCTTTAGATACACTTCTTTCAATCCTTAAGGTCCGCACTAAAATATACATAGAGATATATATACACACACATTTAAAATATCAACATGAATTCTGATTCTTTATTAATAATGATACCCATTGTATCACTTTTTATCTATAAAGCACTTTAAAAGCATTAACTAACTAATCCATTCTTCCTCTTCCTTATCTGGAAAGACTGTAATACAACCAACATCCTCATGTTCCAGGTTGGACAAAGTGACAAGTTTTCACGTCTTTTGTGCAGCCTCTGCTCACGGTGAAGCTGCTGTCTCCATGCTCTGACCTCGTAACAGTCCCTCCTGGTTTAGAACTAGATTTTTCTTCATGTTATTAAAAAGTAAAGCTAACAGAATTCTGCCCTACGAAACTATTAAAATCAATATTCAAAATAAATCATTGGAAGACTAAGTACTGTAGTCCTCTCCATTAAATTGGAACAGCCAACACTGTGCAACAGAATGGTTAATTATAAGCTCAATACAAGGTGTTACAAGGACAAATTAAGTGCAGGTGGAGTAGACTTTCCATCTTTTTTCTGACTTACGAAAAACTTTGGATGTGGAGGGCAATTGCTTTATTAAGCTAAATGAAGCTTTATGAATTGAGCTTTAGAAGTGACTACTTACAGAATGTGACACCACTGTGAGAATTTACATATAGGCACAGACACACGTTTTAACGTAGTTACGTGTTACATACGGCAATACATGAAGTCTTACCCAAGTAACACTGGATTGCAACTTTGCTGATTTTTACGCATTTAGGAAAACCAATAATGAATTCCTGTGGGAACATCCCTGTCGTCGTCCAAAACGTTTCTGAACTTCTGTGGAGAGAACAGGACATAAAACCCCACCTGCAGCTTTCCATCTGTAACCGTCCTGAAAGAAATTTATCACCAAAAAAAAAAAAAAAAGCTGAAAAGCCATTTTTATTTGGGTTTTTTTAAGTGTATGGCGACAGGAAAACGCTCTGGGGGTATTAATACATTAACGTGCTCGGTATCTGAACAGCACCTCAGAAGGACTCATGGAGGTAGGGGTCCCAGACAGAAACGGAGTTAAATTGTGTGTTTATCCGAGTGGGAAACTCAAGGACCGAGCCTGGCGGTGCCGTACCGTCAGCACCGGGAGGCATCTCCGGGGGGGAGCAGCTGCCCCTGAGGCGCCGTTTCCCGCTCCCTCCTCGCGGCCCCTCAGCGCCCCGCGCCCCCTCACCCGTCCGCCGTGTTCTCGGCGGGGTGCTGCTCGTCGCTGGAGGTGGCCAAGACGACGGCGGCCCCCGCCGAGCTGAGGCACCAGTCTACGGTCCTCATCCTCGGGCGGCGGCAGCGGCGGCGTGGAGGGGAAGGCCAGGACTGCCGCTACCAAGCAACGGCGGCGGCCCCCGCTCCGCCCCCAGAAGCTGCGCGGTGCTTCGCGGTGTCCTGCGGGACCCGCCACCTCAGAGAGCCCCTCACAGCTCCGGCTTCCCCGCTGGTGCCACAGCTCCTGGGGGTTTCCAGCCCCTCTGCCGCCCGTGGGGCTTAGGAGCCGGGAGCTCGCCCCACGTAGGTACTAAGGACATTGGCCCGCCCCCCCCCGCCGCCCTGAGCGAGGACGAGGACTCGGACGACTCAGAGGAGGATGACTCGTCCGAAACAGACTCGGAGGACGACTCGGAGGAGCACGGGGCTGCGCTGGAGGGGTAAGCGGCGATACTAGCCCGAGCAGCCGGGGACTGGTGCTGGCTGGGTGCCGTTTGGGCCTGTTTGGCTCCGCTGGTGTGCTCGCTGTTGGCATCAGGACAGGCAGCTCCTTCCTCCTCGTACCCGGGTGGCCCAGGAAAAAGAGATTCCTTCGTGTGAGGAACCGCAGGCAACCCTGGGGCTCCTCGGATGCTCCCCGTCCCCCTTTGCTGTCCCCAGGAGAGACGCAGCTGGGAGCGACCCCCTGGAGCCAGGCAAAGGTGTTGGCCAGCCCCTAGTGTCGCTGTCAGTCAGTGCCCAAGAAAGAGAAGGAACATCTCAAACACATCATTCACCTCCTCAAAAATCCTCCTCCCTTTTCCCCTGTTTTCAACTCCAAAACCGTCACTAACCCCCCTAGTGGTGCTCCTTTGTGCACATCACTTATCCACCCTTTGATGTCCACTATAATTAACTGCCCATCACTCAAGTGCTTTTTTTTGGCTGGGAGGCCCAAAGCAAAGCCTTGGTGTTTTTCAGGAGCAACAAGTCTCTGTAGCAGAGAAGTGACTGCCTGCCGTCTCAGCTCCCCTCCTGGTTGTCTTGCACAGTCGGGTTCCAGTTTGTGCCTGTACCCACCTTTCTGTTTCTCTTCCTTTCTTTAGCGACTTCAATCTGGCAGATTTTGACTACCTGCCCGTGTCTTCTGAAATCAAAGAGCTCTTTGAATACATCAAGAGGTGAGCTGAGGGGGTTTTGCCTGCTCTTCCTCCCCTTTGTGCCAAGTATTGTGGCAGGTTTGGCACAACAGGTCACAACCGCCTGCGCTGTGGTTTTCCCAGGTACACTCCCAAAACGATAGACATCGAGTACAAACTGCAGCCTTTTATTCCTGACTTTATTCCTGCTGTTGGGGACATTGACGCGTTCCTAAAGGTAGGGTTGTTTCAGACCCCTCTGGACCTGCTGCCGCAGGAGCCGAGGTTTCAGTGCACGAGGGGCACCCTCGCCCTGCGCTGTCAGAGAGAATGTTCTAGAGAAATGCCCCGGGTTCAGTCACCTCCCAAACAGCTCATACAGGATTCAGAGCGAGGGCTGCGGTTCCCCTTGTCCAACACCATGTGCTCCTTGGGCCGTGCTGCACTGACAGCTCATGTTCCAGAGAGACCCTGCCTTTTAGGGGCCAACTTTTAACCGCCCTGTACAAAGTAGCCCCAACTGCCCCCGTGCTGGGCTCCTGCAGGAAGGAGGGTCTGTGTTGATCTGCAGGTGCCCCGGCCCGACGGGAAGCCCGATAACCTGGGGCTGCTGGTCCTGGACGAGCCCTCCACCAAGCAGTCGGATCCCACCGTGCTCTCCCTCTGGCTGACAGAGAACTCCAAGCAGCACAACATCACAGTGAGTGATGGGGAAGGAGGAGGCGCTTCCTCTGCAAAACCACGGAATTTCACTCTTACTTTTGTCTGTGAGACCACAGCGTCGCAGCACAACTGAGAACTTGGCTTTAAAGGCAGAAACAACTAACCTTTTCCTTTAAGCTGCAGTGGATCTCAGCCTTGCTTCAGGCGAGTCTTGGTACGGGCTGTGGATCCGCTTCCTTCGGGTGAAGCTCTGCTTCCTTGTGGTTACCAATGCCTGGTTTTAGGGGGCATTTTGTGTGGCAGCTGCTCCTCTGTCCCAGGAACTGGTTGGTGCAGGGCACTAGGAGAGAGAAAAGCTCGATCAGCAGCGGGGACAGGGCTGGCCAAAAAGCCCCAAAACCCCACAAAGCGCTCCCAGGTTTATATTTCTGTTCACAGCAGCAGATAAAAGTGAAGAGTTTGGAGAACGCTGAGAAGAACCCCAAAGCCATTGAGAGCTGGATTGAAAGCATCAGCGAACTGCACCGCTGCAAGCCCCCGGCCACCGTCCATTACACCAGGTGAGCCGTGAGGCCAGCCCCGCTCCACACCCTCATCTGGCCTCGGCACGGGTCGGTGGCCCGAGGGAGCTGGTCCAGTTGCCCATAATCCCAAAGTTCCTTTTCGCCTCTTCCCCCTCGCAGGCCGATGCCTGACGTTGAGACCCTGATGCAGGAATGGTCACCGGAGTTCGAGGAGCTCTTGGGGAAGGTACGTTGTCCGTGTGATAAGTAGTTAGTTTGCGACATAGGAACCGTCTTCTGTGGAAGCTGGGCTCCTGCTCCTCGGCAAGCTCTGTGCCCGCAGCTCGGCCCGCTCCGGTGTGGCCCCAGTTGCCAGGATTGCAGTTGGGCTCAGCCAGAGCTCTCGGGCTGGTGCCATGTGGGAGCTGAGGGCCCTTACTGTTCCAGGTGGGGCTCCCCACGGCGGAGATGAGCTGTGACCTGCCTGAGTACATCGACATGGTCTGTGGTAAGCTGAAACACGGCCTGCCCCCGTCCCCCTTGACACGAGACCTCTGGGTGCGGGCTCAGCCCTGGGGGGCCCACACCACCCTCCGCTGCCCTCGGCAGGGAGTGGACACTGCTCCCCCTGAGCGACAAGGGGTGCGGGGAGGCTCAGCCTTTCCCCCAGTGCCCCGGGACACTCAGGAATTTCCACTCTCTCTCGTAGCCATTTTGGACATCCCCGTCTACAAGAGCCGGATCCAGCCCCTGCACCTCCTCTTCTCCCTCTACTCCGAGTTCAAGAACTCGCAGGTACGTGGCCCCCCGCAGGCGCTGCTCCAGCTGGAAGCACCACAAACCTCCTCTTTGGCTTTGCTGTGGGTGTTGGTAGAGGGCTGGGAGGCCATGAGAAAGGGGCCCAAAGAGCATTTCCTAAGCTCTCGTTTCCCTCGTACCCCCTGTTACCTCTGATGTGCCCTGAGGCTGGGAGGCTGCCTCATTTCACAGCCCAGACGGCTTTTCCCACCGCAGTGGGGGCTGAGCAGCAGCTCACACAGAGCACAAGTGGCATTTCCAGCTGCACTTGGGCACTCTAATTAATGAGAGTGGAATCATTGCCCTAACACATTCTTTCCCCGCAGCACTTCAAGCCCTTGGCTGAGGGGAAGAAGGGCCGGAGCCCACCCTCCAATGCCCCCTCGCAAGTGGCAGAGGCGGAGGTGTTGAGCTTCACTTGATGCTTCACATTAAACCCTGTCTCCCGCATTGATGCCCGCCCTGGACCCCCAGGTTTGGTCCCAGCAGCCTCCGGAGCAGCACTCACCGGCCCAGAGCTCACCCCAGTCGTACAGGTGCTGCCGAGCCTTTCTGCGCTCACAGAGCAGGGCTTCACACAGCACGGTTATGGCAGAAGCTGCCCCGTCGCTCCATCTTTGCCCTGTACCCAGCAGTTCACCCAGTGCCAGGCTCCCTGTGCCACAGATGGGGCAGAGGCTTCTCCAGCTGCAGCAACTGGGAATAAATTCCATGCTCAGACACCACACTCGGATCTGCCTGGTGTGTTCTGAGCTGGGGATCTCTGGTCCCCTCCACCTTCTGTCATCAAGGCCCTTCGCAGCTGCCAAGGGCAAACAACCAGCGTGGCACCACACAGGTGACTCTTAAGTTTAGTTTATAGCCATTGGGCCAACTCTCCAGCCCCCACCACACTGCCTCCCTGCCTGCCTGCAGTGCCTCTGGCAGGGGACGATGCTGGCCATGAAAAGTGCTCAGGCTACATAAAACCAGGCCTTGGCTAAAGGCACGGCTACCGCAACCTGCAGCATGCATCTTCCCGTACAGCCCATCGGCGCCCACCACCCAGCACGGCCTTGGCTGCGCTCCTGGCACGTACCTGCCACCGCTCACAGCCAGATCTCGTCGCTGCTCACACTCGGCACTTTGTAGATGCGCCCGGACATCGGGAGCTGGACAAAACCTGCAGGACAGAGACAGCTCGTTGCCAGCACCTTTTGAGGTGGCCGTGGAGGCCAGTGTCCCCACAGCAGGGTTTTTGGGGCTGCTCGCCCTGCCGTGCCCCCTCACCGAGCTTGCTGAGGACCAGGGCGTTCTGTGGCCCTGGTAGGGGGTTCTCCTCTCCCCGGGCTCCAGCTCCTGTGTCTTTGGGGGCAGCTGTGAAGAAGGAAAAGGGTGAGAGCAGGACATCAACCCTCAAAACAGACAGGACCCATGGCCCCACGTGTCCCCACACTGGCCCCTCTGGGGTCTCACCTCTGTCCTCCCGCACCAGGTCGTTGAGGCGCAGGTCAGGGGGCAGGGACTGGCTCTGGTGGGGCAGACGCTGTGGGAACTGGGAGCCACTGCAGCGGGGGCACAGGATGAGGGGGCTGCCCCCCGGTGCTGGTTTGCCACGGCAGCACGTCAGACAGACCAGGCAGGAACCCAGCCCCAGCAGGGCGCCCAGGGCCAGCGCCGCTCCCACAGCCACACCAAGCAGGGGCAGCTCCACGCGGGTGTCCAGCAGACCTGCACAGCCAGTGCAACCCCCTCAGCACCCTCTGCGGGGCCACTGCTCCGCACCCAACCCCCAGCACCTACCTGGGGGCAGGAGGGAGGCGGTGGTGACACCCACGCTGTTGGAGGCGCTGATGGAGAAGTTGGCCAGCCCCGGGTAGCGCGCAGCACCCAGGAGGAGGATCTCAGAGGCGTTGGCCATCACTTGCCTGTCCTGGGCCACTCGGGCGATGCTGGCAGGTGGGTTGACTCGTACCAGCACAGGTTGCAGCAGGAGGAGCCTCGTGGCCTCTACCTGCTGGTAACGGGCATCTGCCCACGGGAGTCCTGGCTTCTCTGGGCAGTGAACAGGCAGTGAGAGGGCAGGGGGGATGAGGGCAGTGCCCACGGGGGCAGGATTCGCCTCCCAGGAGCCCCGAGCGCTCGTCAGCCACGGTCACCCAGGACGAGTGAGACTCTGCCCCACCACACCCCTCACAGACACAGGCCACGGGCAGCAGCCCCACGCACCCTCCCCGCACCCCAGCACCGTGGGCCTTACGCTGAGCATGGAGGAGGAGGAGGGAGGCGTTGTAGCTGTCCTCAGAGGGTCAGGGAGAGCCGAGCAGGCAGCGACTGTGCTGGGTGGCAAGGCCGAGGGTGCCGGTGGCCGAGCTGTTCCCCTCTGGCTTGTGGCGGTCGAGGTACCGTGTCAGCACGGTGCTGGGGGCCAGCTGGGAGGCATGGCTGGTGAAGGCTCAGCTGTCCTCCTCCTCCCACAGCGCCCACACTGCCGGCGGCTGCCCATTGGCGGTGGAGCTCCCCCAGCCCTGCCAGAGATCTCACTGCGCGTCAGAGCTGCAGCGGGGTCCTGCTGCTGGAGCGGCTCACCGGGCAGAGCACCGGCTGGCTGAGCTGCAGCAGCAGCCAGGCAAGGGCAGCCCCTGGCTGGCCCCCAAGGTGCCCCATGGCCAACCAGCCCTGCTCAGTGCCGGGAGAGGTAGCCAGAGCAGGGATGCAGAGCCCCGTCACGCAGTGGGGCCGGAAGATGCAGCCAGGCTGCGCCTTACCTGGAACATGGACGCTGCCACCGCCAGCCCGGCCTGCACTGCGGCCCCGCATGCGGCGCAGGGGCGGTCCCGGCACCGCCGCCACCATCCCTCCCACTGGGCCCCACAGCCCCCACGGTGACAGCAGGGTCAGTCCTGGACGACTGCATGGGAGAGCAGCCAGAGACCACCCAGCCGGGGAGGAATGAGCCTCCCTGTGCCCCCCATCACCTCCCCTCTTCAGCTGCGGGGGTCAGTGCCCTGCTCAGCCCCTCACTGGAATCACCCCACACTGCACACAGAGCCCAATCGACGGTGACACAGGGAGGTTTATTGTGGCGGTAGCAGAGCCCAGACAAAGCCAAAGCTCTTTGGTGCTTCCCATCCCCCACTGTCCCCCAGGAGAAGGGACAGGCTCCTGCTCCCGCCTGGGCCCGGCCGTTCGGCCCTGCCCGTCCCCTGCCCCTTACTCGCCACCGGGGTTGCGCAGCTGCCCCAGCATCTGGCAGAGCATCTGGTTGCAAAGGGCCGAGTAAGGGTTGAGCAGCACCAGCTGCCGCCGGGCGAAGCCGCTGCCCAATCGCGCCGCCTGCTCGAAGTCCCGCCGCGCCTCCTCCTCCCGCGCCTGCAGCCGGTGGATCAGGCCCCGCTGCACAAAGCTCTGGCAGGCGGCGCGGCCACGGCCACGGCTCAGTGTGATGGCCGTGTCCAGGTCCCGCAGGGCGCCTGGTAGAAAGAAGGGGAGCCAGGGGGAGGAAAAGGGAGTCGGGGTGGGTTGGGGTACCAGGGGCCACCCCTATCCTGGCCGCAGCATCGCCCCTCACCTGCCACGTCCCCCCGCAGGCGCAGGGCCTGGGCACGGTTGTTGTAGGCTGAGGCACGCTGGGGCAGCAGGCGAATGGCCTCCCCGAAGCGCTCCAGTGCCGTGCTCACGTCCCCCGATTCAGCAGCTGAGACCCCCTGCAGCTCCAGGTCCCGCGCCTGCTCCAGCAGCTCTGGCGCGAAGCCGTCCCCTGCGCAGCACCACGGGGGGAGCTTGGCCGGGGAGCATGGGGAGCACCCAGACACTCCGGGGGCAGCTGTGTCACCTCACCTTCCTCCTGGGCGTCCTCGTCCTCCTCCTCATCCAGCCCTGGGATGTCCCCGAAGGGGGTGCTAGGGTTGAAGATGGTCTGCAGAACAGCCCTGTCGTTGGCCGTGGCCATGGTGCCCCGTGCGCCTGGAGCCTGTGGCTGGCCAAGGGTCACCGTGTGGGCCCCACCACCCCCAGCACAGCCTATCCCCGGCCCCGCTGGCTCCCAGGCGCCCGCCCAGCTGGACGCCCCGTGGCTTCACAAGGTGCCCCTGGGCACCAGCCCGCCCCCCTCCACCAGAACTCACCAAAAACCCCCCGCGGCACTGGCCGGGGGGTTCTGTCCCCCGCGAGTCCCCCAGGGGACAATCGGTGACTCCGGGAAGCATCCTCTCAGCCCTCAAGAAGAATCCAGAGGCACCCTCTGCAGCAATAAACTTGACATGTTTATTAATTAAACTATCACTTAAATAAAAAAAAGTGCATAGAAAATAAACATGTTTAAAAACTCCTTTGTGGTTTTTTTTTTGTTTTTTGTTTTTACAACTA